>CANSZD010000969.1:0-402500 GCA_947648045.1 Beta corolliflora | reverse complement strand
GTTTTGTTAACTCATGCTAACCTGAACAAACCTGATTCGGAATCATACCACTCGAAATTAGAGTTTCACTTTTTCGTTCTGAATGTTGCCTTTCCTACGGTATAGCTGCTATCATTTCCTTTCTTTTGCAGGAGCATCATGCGTATACCGAGCATACTTTTTTTTTTGTTTTTTGCTTCAAATGTATAGGTTTTTGTAAGATACTGTTCAGGTGTTTCCTTTGACCATATACCATCTAACTTTGCAAAATATTGTTCAGGTAATTATGATTTGCAGATTTTGGCTTGTAAAGATTAAAGAATGATATATGTGTACCCTACTAGCAAATTCCATGAATATTGTTCTTATGTGTTCTTACCTCTTAGTAACCAATTTGAATATGTACCCTACTACTCTCCGAATATTTCCCTAATTGTGGTTCACTTCTTGAGTTCTTGGGCTTTTGATTTGTGCACGTATATGCATCATTCTACTTGAAGACATCTTTTAGCTCATAGTCTGCCCTCCCTGCCCCTTCTTTATGTTCACCATTATACATATTGGAATTGGACAATTAGTAACCATCTTTATTAACTAACCACTAGCATGCATTGTTAGGTGCCTAGGTTTAACGTTCATATTACACTCCAAACAACCATTAGCATGCCTTTTGTCTACCCCATAATATGGGAGTATAAATAAAATGTGTATGTACGCCTAACTTCTGCGCTAAGCCCAATGCACCTCAAACAATGAGTGGAACCAACACCTATCTGAGGCCAACTACAAAACGATCATCTTGCTAATTAAACCAACATACTTCAGATATCGCAATTACACTATTTTGGGGTGCCGCGCGCGTAGGCGCGCGGTGCAACAACTAGTTTGCATAAAATTGTCAACATAGTTGAGCCGCCCCCATGTATATTAAATATTACAAATTAGATATGTGTCTCATGGTCACAAGATATAGTTTTATTTACATTATGTTAAATGAACTTTTTTTTTTACAACGTAGGACAAATGACTTGATGTCGACATATCTCAACATTTAAAAATCTAACTAGACGAATTGGGTAACGAAACATCCGTAGGACTCAAAGATGTTAAAGTTAGTGTAGACAATAATATTAGACCGTGCATTATTTATTTTAAGCGTTACGTCTTGTGTCATCATAGAATACTGCCAAATGCCAATGCAGGGTTCTGGACTTCTGGTTATATTTCCACATATATATGTCATCACTTTGGATAATATATATGGCCTTCAACCTCCACCACCTAATGCAACCTTGAAAGCTTTCTGTTTGTCAAGCAATACAAAAGGAAGAAAAGTTAGGTATTAATTAAGGAGAGTGAATACATAATATAGAGACTGAGATTTGAGTATAATTAGCTAATGGAGGTAATGGGAAGGCAAGCCTTAACGAGGTTCTCCTCATCAATTAAGGTATTATTATGAAGGCGGCATGTGGACGAAAGTTTGCCACTTGTATTTAGGATTATCCAAGTGGCTTATATGATTGGATATTGGAATTCACTTCATTAACCAAGGTTTTTATTATCAAGTTAGATGTCTAAATTAGCCTGCATAGCACACTAGGTTAGAGGTTCGGTATGTCTTTGTAGCCTAGAAGACAATTAGTGCAAAAAGACCCTTAGCTTCAACACAATTTTGAGAGAAACTCTCCAACATAATGTTGGGATCAGGATTCAATCCCTTAATAAGGCCTAAAATTTAGGGTGGTGCATGTGCTCTACAGAGCTCTCACCTCTTTCTCCATCAATCAAGCTTGGTTAGTATTTGCACCTCAACAAAACAATAAATGACATTTAACATTTTCACTATATATGTGAAACCGTCTTTGAAATTAATCACTATAACAATATTCATTAAATTACTATTGTCACAAACGGACAACTAAATCATGATTGATAAATTAAAGCATAGATATAGTACGAGTATTAAGGATGAACTAGTGAGTGTCTCGGGCAATGCCCGGGTTGTTACTTTTCGTAACTTTTTGTCAAGTGAGGAAAAATTGATATAATGGCATGATAAGTAATTGCATGCTTTTTGAAAAATAAACCCTTAAAAATTTGGGGATGAAAGCAATAGCTTAACTTTATACAAGGAATTGGAGTAAGAGTTTATGTCTATAATAGTCTCTTGTTATTATCAAAAAAAGGTTAACTACTTGTGCAAATCTTTTAATGAGATATAATTAAAAGACCTTATGATATTTTATTTTGAAATATTAAACAATGGTGTTATGTTGGATTAATGGTTAAAAACAATGGTGTTATGTTGTGCAAATCTTTTCATTTCAAATGTCACGTGTTCGATACCTTGTAACTACACAACATTATTTTTTAAATTGAGGGTTTGAGTTGAAAATAAAGCATTTGTATTATAGCCTTAGAGGAGAGTGCCACATGGCACACAAATTTTCTTAGGAACACCTTTTAATATATTAGTATAGAAGTATAGATGTGGCTCAACCTAAATTAGGAATTCTTGGTGCTATTTATATATAGATAATATATAAAACCTGTTGAATGAAAAGTATGATACTTTTCTTAACTTAACACATACTTCCTTCGTTTTTTTAGTTGTGTCCAAAGGGTTTAACACAAATATGAAGGAGAAAAGATTAGGAGTGTGATTGTGTGAATTTACAAAACAAGCCATGTGATGTTTGGTAAAGCTAGAGAGAAAGTTGCTTATTGCTTGGGACCATCCCATGTGTCAAGGATAGTTATGTAAATTGAAGGACCAAAAGTTTTCAAAAAAGGTAATGGTACAATTGATTCAAAATTAAACAGCCAAAAAATGAATATGGTACAACTTAAAGAAAATAGAGGAAGTACATATACAACACAATACATCCCCTAATCTTTAAGGGGATGAAAAGTAGATCAATTGGCGTGATGTCCAATAAACATATCATTAGAAATAAAGAGCTTTAGTAAAATTATCAGTAATTTGCAACAGTATAAGAACATAACGAACACCAATCCCTTTATATTTGTATATGAGTATATGACCTTAGGTAGGAGAGTAGTGTGCTACCAACATTTTCATAGTTGATAATTGTAAAGACAAAAAAAGGAATAAATAACAATATCATGTTCTATATCAATTTTTTTATTTAGCATCAACAACCAAAGTTTTTTTTCTTTTTGATGGTACCTACCAGAGTTTGATACGTTATACTTCCTTTAGTTTTTATTAGTTTACCTATATTTTTAGGTACATAGTTTTAGATGAAATAAGTATGTGGGTTATAGAAAGAAAAAATTAATTAATTTATTAGCATATTTTATTGAATTTAATGTTGTAGGATAAGAAAAGTAGAGTGAGAATGTAAAGATTAATAAATAATTAACATTTTAAAAACAAGAAAAAAGAAGTGGATAAACTAATATGGGATAACCAAAAAGAAAAGTAGATGAACTAATAAAAATCATAGGGAGTAACATATAAATTGTAACCAACAACTTCAGACATCATATATATATATATATAGAAGTATAGAAAGTATGGAACAAAACTTTTAAATTTAATCAAATCTCATAGTTTACTAATTATGTCCATTTAACTTACGAGACGGGTGGCATGCAGAAGTTGAGGTTTCCACTAATAGTATTAGATCTCAACAATCAACATTTTAGAATTGAGTTTAATACTAAAACGATTATTCTATTAACAACTTGTAAAATATATAAGTACGGAGAATTTCATTGACGTCAATCAGAATGTTCTCAATTCTCATGCAAGCATTATGTCTTTTTCTCGGGAAGCTCTAGATTATTCCAAAGAGGCAAAGACATCTTGTTATTAGTTGCACTATGCTATCTTGCACTTTATATTCTATACACCTAATAATTCAAAAATAAACATAACTATATCTATCTAGTAGGTAGATTACCAGAAGAAATCGTAAATGGTGGGATTTCATTACGCATTAAATTCTATTAGTAGTGGACTAGTGGGTAAACAATTCATTGGATAAATCAAGTTTTATCTCTTAAAAATAGCTACCCGAAATGATAAATGTTATCTCTTAAAAGTTCCTCTCAAATTTCCTTTTTTATTTTTAGAAAACACGAAAATAAAATTTACCATCCCTGCTAATTGCACATAGGGCCTGTTCACCCCAAACTTTATTCACCATTTACCCCTTTGGTTTGTGAGAATTTAGGATTCGACGATTGCCAACATTTCCACTCGTATTTCATTTCTCTCTCCGCCACAACCCGCAACAGCCCATCATCAGCATATCAACTACATATACTATGAGAAATGGAAGTGGGTTAGTGTATGATTCTACATCATATACTTCATTCTCTTGACTCCATACAATTTCCAAGCAATCAAGCATTAAAAACCTTGAATGTTCTCAAACAAGAATACGTTGCATAATTATTCAAATTGACCATAATTCCTCAATAATTCACATTACAAAACAACGCTTGTAGCATTTCCACAATTAAATCCTCAAAAGTTCAATAAAAAACGAATATTCCACTAATTGAGCAAGTACCCAGTTCCATGTTAACAAAAAAGAAACTACCTTTACCCAAATTAATTGCAAAAAAAATCCAAATTAGAAAAACAAAAAAAACCCAGCAATGAATTAAGGGGAAAATTCTAGGATACCTGAGGAATTGTTGAAGAAGGAAAAACGAGTTGTCCGAGGAAAGAGTTGGAGGAGAGAGAAAGTGAGGTGAAGGAGCTCTGAAGAGTAGCCATGGCTGCCATTTTTTGCAATAGCTTCAACTCTGTGGAAAGATGAGAAATGAGAGAGATAAGTTGGTTTTGAGGGGATTATCTTCCACCCTTTATTTTTTTTGCTGAAAATATGATGATGATAATTGATATTGTGGATTTCGCCATACCACAACCCCAGTTTCAGCAGTATCAGTCCCGATTTCGCCATTTTAATCAAAATCACCACTCCTCCGCAATCGACGGTTCTCCATCGGTTCTCGAGGAAGCAACAAAGATTGAAAAGAGGAGATGAGAAAGAGGAGAAGATGAACTCGAAACACAAGATGGGTTAGAGAGAAACAGAGAGAAAAGGGAGGGGTGGTAAGGCGTTGTGCGCAGGTGAGGGAAGGGTGGGGGTCGTTCGCAGGGGGATGGAGGGGTGGCAGGGAGTTTTGCGCAGGGGGTGGTGGAGGGGTGGTGGGGGGTTAGTTGCTCGCAGGGGGTGGTAGTTGTTGGGGAGGGGGTGAGGGGGAGGAAGAGAGAAAGGGAGGTAAGAGAGAGAAACAAAGGGAGGGAGATTATTTAGTGTCTAATTAGAGATAATTACGATTTAATTAATATTAATTAGTTTAATTACGAGTTATTTGGATTAATTAATTAGGTTAATTTGGGTTTAATCACTAACGGAGTTTGACGGTGTTAGTCATAAAGGGTATTTCGAGTATTTTTCAAAACCACCTCAGGGGCACCAGGTGAATTGTTGAAAACACGAGGGTACCCTGTGAATTTTCGTAAAACTCAGGGGTACCTGGTGAAAAAACCGTAATTTATTATTATTATTACAATTACGATTATTTTATCATTAATATTTTTATCATTAATATTATTATTATTATTATCATCATCATCATCATCATCATCATCATCATTATTATTACTATTGCTATTGCTATTGCTATTGCTATTGCTATTGCTATTGCTATTGCTATTGCTATTGCTATTGCTATTACTATTACTATTACTATTATTATTATAATTATTATTGAATATCAACATATTATATTATTAAAAACTATTAGTATCATCAATTAATTTTTATTACTATATTATATTATATTATATTATATTATATTATATTATATTATATTATATTATATTATATTATATTATATTATATTATATTATATTATATTATATTATATTATAGAGTTTTTTGTCAGAAACAACCTTTTAAAAGTTTTTTTGCAACTTACAACCTTTTTTGAAACTTTTTTGCGAGATGAAACCTAAAACTAAATTTTTTTGCTAAATGAAACCTTTTCTGGAATTCCGTCATTGACCGTTAAATTTTGTGCGTTGACCGTCAGTTGCACCTCCAATCTCTCTCCTCACTCCATCTCCCTACCAAACCCATCCACCACTCTCCTTCATCCTCCTTGCAACCACCATGCAAACCACCACTCTCCTTCCCCCCTTTCCCGAAATCACCACCCCAACCTCCACTTTCCTTCCTCCTCTCCGAAATTTCCACCGCTCAACCAGCCCCTCCCACCTCCTTCCAAAATCAAAGTTGCTCTCCTCCCCGCACTGCTGCCTCGCCGGCGTCCCAAGCTCGCCGGAGCCGCGCCTACCCCCCTTGCGCGGTGCTGCTGCTGCTGTACTTCGTTCCCCTGCTCGGTCTTCTCACTCCTCTTTGTGGTGGTAGTGTTAGGTCTTCTCACTCCTCTTCGTTCCCCTGCTGCTGTGCTTTTTTATGATTTTGGGGAAGGTTGAGCGGTGGAAATTTCGGGGAGGAGGAAGGAAAGTGGAAGTTGGGGTGATGGGGGTGGTGATTTTGGGAAAGGGGGAAAGGAGAGTGGTGGTTTGCGTGGTGGTTGCAAGGAGGATGAAGGAGAGTGGTGGTTGGGGTTGGTGTTCAGGGAGGGAGATGGAGTGAGGAGAGAGATTGGAGGGTGCAACTGACGGTCAACGCACAAAATTTAACGATCAATGACGGAATTCCAGAAAAGGTTTCATTTCGCAAAAAAATTTAGTTTTAGGTTTCATCTCACAAAAAGGTTTCAAAAAAGGTTGTAAGTTGCAAAAAAACTTTTAAAAGGTTGTTTTTCGCAAAAAAGTGGTTTTAAAAGGTTGTTTCTGACAAAAAACTCTATATTATATTATATTATGTTAATATTGTTATTACTATTATTTATATATTAATTTATATTTATTAATTAATGATAGCTCAATTATTATCATTACTATTAGTTATAATTTAATTCAGTTCAATTCAGTTCAGTTATGTTCAGTTGTTTTATGCCAAAGAGAACATGCCCTATAGTCTCATTTTTGTTCCAATCTTCTATTCACATTTATGCTTTCAATTATATGTTGTTGTTTTGTCTTTTCTATTAAGTTAATTACTTGATAATGTTGATTTCTATTATTTGATATAATTCTTATTATTTGATCAATTGGTCTTGTTGATCTTTAAATGAGAAATACAACACTGATTTTCGGGACAAAAGTCATATTACGTGAAAGGGTGAAGCCTTTGGAATTTTCATTATGTGCTCCCTTAGTTGATTAGTTGAACTATCTATAAGTTATAACTACTATTATTCTTTGTAAATTAGTTTTTTTCTTTAAATTGCACACAGACTTTTAAATATTATCCTATTAGGGCAAGTAATTATTGTACCGTTATTAGCATTTCTTTATAGTCTTCATTAATGCCATTGTTATATATATCAGTAATATCACGAACTTAAAAAACATAAAATTCCTCACATAGAATATCTATTTTCACGTGGACTTTAAAAAGTGCAATTTCGACAAAAGGATTACATAATTAATATCATGCCCAATTTCCCATGTAATAATGCTTTGAATAGTTTAAAAAAGTATTATCATTAAGAAGGAGTTCTTTTTATAAAGGCAATTAAGAAAAATATTTTTCTTTGCCATTTTAGTATAAAAAGATACTAGTATTATTTGGGTATTACTGACTTAGAATTTTTTTTTTCTAAGTTTTTTATGCAAGTAATGCAACTTTTTGGAGTGAAATTTCAAGTCTCGTTTTATTATTTCTGATTCAAAGTCAACTTAAACAAATTTTCTTCGGAAAAAAAATCATCTAAAAAAAAAAGTGGATAAAAGTATGGGAAGCAATAAACAAAAATGATGTGATTGTATCATCGGAATGATGTGATTGCAACATCTGAAGATATTAAAATAGATTTGACAACCCTCACCAATCACCAGCAAGAAATTCTACTTTTTAACATCCGATTAGTCGGCTCTTGTAAACAAAATTTTATGTCCCTTCGGCTCCGACTGCTTATCTCTGTTTTGAAGAACCAATTACTTAAATGGGAAAAAAGTAATAGCAAAATAGAAGAATTTGAAGAGGAGAACATATGATAAAGATTGTAAAAATTTACTGATGGTCCCCGGCATTTTAAAAATGAAAAATAAGAAAGAACTTTACTTACAGTGTATTTGGTAAGGAGGAATTAGAGGGAAAAGAAAGTAAAGAGAAAGAAAAACGAGATTTTCCTATGTTTGGTAAAAGAAAATTAAAAAGGATTCAATTGGAAAGGAAATGAAGTGAGAGAAAAGAAAACTTAATAAATCTCCCCTTCCTTTTCCTACATTTGAAAGTTTTCTTCCCTTCTCTTTCTTTCCTTTCCCATCTCTTTTCTTCCCTTCTCTTCCTTTCCTTTCCTTTATAAAGAAATATCAAACACAATGTGAGTTGTGGACTTGTGGTAAATGGGAATTACCTATGGTGGTTTAACGAATTAAGCATTTTACATGGACATGATAGTCAACATCTTCGGCCACTTATCCGACGGTGGAGAGAGTGTTTTCCGGCGAGAGAGTGTTTTCCGGCGAGAGAATTCCGATGAGTCATCAACTAAACAACGCCCTTTTTTTAATAAAAATACATGCGCCTGTCATTGACGTCCCACCACCGGAATAGGTGTCCATGACATGCAATATTAAATATGCAAAATAAAAATATTAATTCTCCATTTATTTGCATATTGTTGTTGGTGACTTGGTGGTGGTGGCGGCGACGATGGCGGCAGCTCCAATGGTTCTTGTGGTGGCGGTGGTGGTAGGGGAAGGGGAAGGGAAAGGGAGAAAGAGGGAAAAGTATGAAAAGGTGTATGGAAACTACTTCAACTCTAGACAACCTTCATAGGGAATTCTTTTGGCGCTAAAATAAAGATAAAATCGTAATTCCCCTCATAGCATGGAATAAATTTGCCAACCTAAAGCTCTGGGCGGGTTAAGGTTACGCAAGACCCTTCCAATGAATAAAGCCTTTATCACCAAACTAGGGTGAAAAATCCTTACGGATAATAGTAAGGGTCAGTTTGATTCAACTTATTTTGTCTTATTTTATCTTATCTTATCTTATCTTATCTTATCTTATTAGAACTTGATGGAAATTATTATAACAATGATACAATTATTAAAAAATATTAATAATATATATTATTAAAAAATACAATTATAAAATTTAATATGCGTGTTTAATTACCTTATTTTATGCACCTGTTTATGAATTTGCATTATATTCAAGACCGAGCTTAACATATAAGGTATTATTAATTGATATAATTATATCAATATGATATTTTATATACATTCAATCTTATTTTTCATCAAAACGGTATCATCCAAGTTTGAATAATAGAGGTATTTTTGTTTCAATCAAACCACTGAGATAATAAATAGTAGCGTTAATTTGCATTTACATATCATAATTTTCATCAATAAACCTAGTATATAGTAACGACCATTTTTGTTATTATCATCAAAGTTTGTTTCTTCATCCTCTTCATCAATTTCTTCATCCTCCACATTGTGACCGAGTGATTGCCAAATCTCATTTGTAATTTTTTCCTGAACCTAATTCATAGAATCTTTTTGCAATTTCACATACATATTATAATTAGCTCTTGATTCCATTTGTGCAACCTCCAGCGAGATTGGAATCTTCAAATCATGTAAACGAATAAACACCCCTATAATTAATGGCAACAAACTCTTTTTTAATGGGAGCAACAAACTCCCAAATACAAGAAAAAACATATAACAACTTTGTACAGCGTTGTCAACAAAAATAAACATCTAACAATCTATAAGATACTCCATTAACATAGATACACTTATCATATATTCAACAAATTCCTAAATAATACACTTTTCTTGTGTCATAAACCCAATTTTATTAAAGGTGTGATATTTTTGAACTTTCTAAGTTTCTATTATCAGATTTTGGATAGTTTTCTAATTTTTTGGTTATCCTTAAACATATATATACTCCATATTATAGTGGTAAAATATATAACATTATTTTTACAAGTTATATTAAAGGAAAAAAAGATAATGTGCCTATGCTCGTGGGTCGTGATCAATATTTCATTTCTACGTGTATGAGGCAATGTTATTATAGTTAATTAAATTTATAAAATCATATGATATGTAAATCATAATGAGCCATTTTTCAATTCAAGAAGCATAATATTAGAAGATATTATCAATTATATTGTAATTAGGTAGGTTTGTTTAAGTCCGTTCCACTTATCTTATCTAAACTTATCTTATGTTATCTTATGTTATCTTATCTTATTTTTTCTGAGATAATTAAGTTGAACATAACAGAGCCTAACTTGTGGGTTCAACTCATGAAGGAAAAATATTTGACTAATTAACTCCTCCTTTTTCAATTGTTCGGCAAAGACAACAGACTCTACTATTTGGCGGAAAATTCTCCACCAAAAAGAAATTCTAAGAAAAGGAATTAGATGGAAAATCGAAAATGGAAACCATATCCTTTTTTGGCTACACAATTGGTGTTCACATCAAAGCCTTCTAACTATACTCAATCCTCCTCAAGATCAAATCGATATTAACTTAAAAGTCTCAAATTTCATCCGCAATGACCGTACATGGGATATCCAAAAGCTTCAGACTCTTTTGCCAACCAACCTAATAGATATTATCAAAGGAATCCCTCTACCATACCATAACATGGAAGATGTTCCAATTTGGGGCCCCACTTCTTCGGGCACCTTTACAGTCAAATCAGCCTCATGGATTGCTCACAATCTTACCCCCACAAATATTAAATGGCCATATAGATGGATCTGGCAAATTGATATACCACCAAAGTTGTTGATATTTCTATGGCAACTCTGCCACAATAGTTTAGGTGTTCGGGCTATACTTCACCAACGCCATATTATTCTTTTCAATACTTGTGCACTTTGTCATAACCAAGAAGAAACTATTGATCATCTCTTCTGTAGTTGCCCGAAACTTCAACCTCTCTAAACCCACCCTAAGGTTCACCAATGGCTACATAAAACGCGCATCCAACAATCTTTCATGACCAATCTCAATAATCTTCGTTCAAGGAAAACGGTTTTGTCCAAATTCATCTTCTTAATTTGGTGTATTTGGAAAGAACGGAACAATATTATCTGTAATAATGACAACCTTAACCCCACTATAATTTTCCATAAGGCCAATTTTTTTATGTTCTGAATGGCAGTTACGTACTACCATGGACAAATGCAACTAGTGGATCCCCCTTCCATCATAATCTTCCATTCATCAACAAACCACCTCCTCAACATTCTTCCTCCTCCGTTCTAGTGACTTGGAAGCCACCACCAACCAACCACTTCAAACTAAATTTCGATGGCTCTGTTCGACAACATTCAGCGGCAGTAAGTATCATAATCAGAGACGACAAAGGAGACCTACGTTCGAGTGTAAGCTACAACCTCGGACAAGCTCAAGTTTTTGTGGCTGAAGCTACTCCACTGCATAATGGTATTCTCGTCGCCATTCAACAAGGCATTAAGGATATTCACATTGAGGGCGACAATCTTCTAGTCATCAAAGTCGTCAACAACATTTGGTCTCCTCCATGGAAAATTGCTCAAATCATCAATGACATCAAAATTCTTCTACAATCCTTCAACAGCTGGACTATTAATCACATCTACAGAGAGGCAAATAAGGCAGCAAATTGGATAGCAACGTCAGACACTTAGTTCATTCTTCTTTTAGTATTGATAATTGTAATAGTTCAGCCCTTCAAAAAAATCATTGTAAACGACGCGTTAGGAATTCCCCTCGTGCGGAGGGTCTCCTAACCTTTTTTCTCCTTACCTTATATAAAAAAAGGAAATTTTGTTAATAAATACCATACTTTGGACACTTTTTTGAAATAAATACCAAGGTTGTTTGAAATTTTATATAAATACCAACTTTCTACCATTTCTTTTGGAATCACTACCACTTAATAGATTTTACAAAACCGTTAGTTTTGCTCCGTTTGTGGCGTGTGAAATTACCTTCTTACATTCCATTAATCTCCTCCATCACCACCACCACCACCAAAAACCCACAAAACTCACTACCCTTGCGATCCCCTTCTCTCTTTTAACCACCATTACGAGGTGGTAGTGGTTCCGTAGTTGGTTGGTATTATGGGGTGAGTCGGTTTTTTTGTGGGTGGAGGTGGTGGTGGTTTCGTAGTTGGTTAGGGTGGTGGCACTAGAGGAAAAAAGCCCAAGGGATGCGGTCAAAAGGGGCCCAAGGGCTGCGTTTTTTGACCGCAGCCCTCAGACTAGCAGCCCTTGGCATTTAGGAAGGGCTGCGGTTTTTAACCGCGGCCCTTGCGTTAAGGGTGGCTGCGGTCGAGAAAACCGCAGCCCTTGGTGGCTTAAGGGCTGCGGTTAAGGACCCAAACCGCAGCCCTTGGTGAGTTAAGGGCTGCGGTTTTGGCCCTTAACCACAGCCCTTAACCCACCAAGGGCTGCGGTTTTTACCCGAACCGCAGCCCTTGTGACCAAAAAAAATTTTTAAAAAAAATTTTTTTTTGCATTTTTTTTGTTCTAAATGTTCCCAAACAGTTATATATATATAAAAGTATCATTTTCCATTACAAATTATGTTTTTTACACAAATATAGAGAAAATAATAACTGAATTACATTAGTTCGAGGCTGCCCTCCTTGTTCGAATTGCAATATATGAGCAGGATCACAACCATCAGAAAATAAACCAACCAAAGAACAGCCATGAAGACATTACAACAAGTCCACCAAGACTAGCATCCGAATCCCTCAAAAGCAACTTCTCTAGAGACAATAGAACCTGGCAAATAAAACCAAAATCGCTATAATTTGAAGGTGAACATGGGGAGTGTAGCGGGGGGCAGCAGGGGGGTGGAGGTGGGGGGCTGTAGGGATGGGGGTGTAGCGGGGGGTAGGGGGTGGTGGGGTGGGGGTAGCAAGGGGGGCAACAGGGGGGGTCTGGGCTGGGGTGGAGGTGCTGGCAGGGGGGAGGCTAGCACGGGGGAAGCAGGGGGTGTAGCAGGTGAAGATGATAATTAATATAAGCAATCACACATTTCTTATAAGATGAAGTGAAGCTAATTACTATCTAATAAACAATTTCCTATTTAACAAACCACAATGCAATCTCCAGAACAAGAAAACCTCCATCAAACCACATTTCATTTTTCTCTTTCATAATTTCCAATTAACATCGAGCCAATGAGCTGTTTTGCACATATGTTCATCACGGGTGTGATTGTGGTCACATCTCCAATTATCAATAGTAAGGCAAATTCAACCATGAGCTTCTAAATCATCTATATAACAATCTAATTTTCATCATTGCAAGTGGTCTCAATGCTACCAAGTACCATCAATAAAGGTTTTTTTCTTCGCAAATGTTGCCATACAGGTAAATTGAACTTCCTACCTGAAGAATTGAGCAGAGGTCCTCCATTACATGGAAGTTCATCTTCTTCCTCTATCTCCGAATCAACCGGCAAGTTGGAGCTACCAGCTGCCATGGGTCTGCTCTCTGTATCCTATTGTAATTGATAAAGCTAGAAAATTGTTATGCTATTGACTAAACTATATATAATTAGATACCCAGATGTTGCTTCACAATTTAAGGTATTGCCTTACTGGGTAGCTTCAGAGGAAAAAATCCCACATAAATAGTAGCTTGCTAGTAGACATTTCTCACAAATAGTTAAAAAGAAGCATATAATTTGGGGAAAAAATAGGAAATAAATCATGAATTAAGTGCCTAAAAAGAGTCTTAATCTTAAAGCAAACAATAATAGTCAAATTCGATTTACAGAGAAATGAAATCAGTAGCAAAAAGAAGACATGAAGAAAAAATACTATACAAATCTACACAATAATCTTAATTCAAAAAAAAGAGAGAGAAACTTCTACAGCACTATATAATAATTCATAATTGTCCACTTATGCATTTAGTGGCAACATAAGCAAAAAAACTTCAAGAAGGGAAATTTCCCTATGCACTGATGCCTCTAGAGACAAATTACTCCTTTTGAAAGCTTCAGACAATTATATGGGCAGCATCAAACTGAAGAATTAAAATGGTTCAGCACTTATTTTTGTGAAAACCTGAGCAATCCGACTCAATCCGACTAAACTAGCCTTAGTCATATATAGAAAGACAAAGAATCAAACAAGAAAATGAAAGTGCAATCCAACAAAATGACAAGATCAACCAAAACCTTGTAATCGTTTCTTCACTCATCATCATCTAGCAAATTTTATTCAATCAAAGACATGATATGCACACAACAATACCTGAAACAGCTGCGCCATCAGATTAGAATCACGCCGAATTTGCTGCTGAAAAGCAGCAGGGTTCACAGCAGACCCATCAGGATTGAGGCCCAGGTCATTAGAAGATGAACTACAAGACCAAATATATAAGTTAGATAAAAGCATAAATGAACAATTGTACTACATATACAAGCAGACTGTTGTGTTTAATAAAAGTAAAGAGAAAGTTTCAGTTGGAGACCACTGGATACAGGAATAGGAGAAAGAGAAAAAATATAACAATTATCAAGAAAAGAAAAAAGTGTGAGGGAAAGAGGTGGCCAAAGTTGACAATACAATCTAAAATACCATTATTAAAAACTACAAACTAAATACACTTCTTGGTAGTAGTAAAATGTCTACAAGGAAATCCCATTTCGGATGGGATTACGTATGAAATTCAATCATCGAATAGATTTATAAAATATCACAGCACAAAATGATTTGGGGTCGGCCAACATGAACCGTCATAATATCATAGCCCCAAAAAAAAGATAAATCAAAACATAATAAGCATTTAAATCAATCAAACAAATGGTAGAATTTTAAAAACATAGAATTTAGAGAAACTGACCAATTGATGATCTTTCTCCAAGGATATGTTCATTAAAACCACCAGCTTTCAGAATCCTTTCTTTTTCAGCCTCAAGTTCAGGTTTGTGATCCTTGGATAAATCATAAGCCTGGAGAAAAAGATTAGCGCCATAGAAGTAAGAGAACTAGGTAGTGATATAATTAAATCACATCCTTAGAGGAGCAAATAGATAATTACAGACATAAACAAGATGTAAATCATATATTTATTTTAAATAAGCAACATCTTGTCCAATGAAATTGGTTTGACCTTGCCAAACAATCTCCACCTTCTTCAAATGAAGGCATAAGAAATACCAAAACTGCAGAATGCATTGAGCACAAACATATACTTACTTAAAAGGGATGAGATCTGTAATTCTGCAAGTAATAATTAACCCAAGACCAATTGATAAGCGGGGAGGAAGGGAGGGCGGGAAGGAAATTTATCCATGCAAGTGCCTACAAGCTACAGTGCTTCTGTGCACCACACACAGAAAATAGAAAAGCAAACATAGAGGAAGAAAGAGGATTACTTGACCACCCTTGGACAATACACAACGAGAGTCACCAGCATTAGCAACGACTAACTTGTTTTCTCGCATTATTACAGCACAAGCTGTGCACCCAGAAGATGGTTCCTCCGAATCAGAATCAAGCTCCTGTTTGGTGATACAAAGCAAAAGGGATTTATATAGCGAAATTCTAGTACATATAAAAGCCAAAAAATATATAATTAATTTCACATTTCAAACCCATTATTCCTTCTCCATGTTTAGCCTTAGGTTATTGTTTAATTCTTTCTTAAAAGACATTAACAACAATCAAGCAAAAAAGTCCCAGCTCAAAAAGTTGTTGTGTTATATATGTTTTTTTATACCCTTGTATTTGTCTAAATTAAGATTTGATTAAATAGTCGTGTAGTACATGAAACTAAAACAATCGATCCCATATATGTCCCTTTTTGCCTTGCATGATTGAAATTGAAGATTGGAGAAACAATTTATTCATGAAATGAGCTCAATTGAGTAATGAGTGAAAATCATCATACATTAGAGGCTGTAGCTAGTGTTCCGGTATGGAATAAGTTATAGGGAGTGAACCGGTATCTCCTCTGGTTAATGAGCCGGTTTGATGTCCTGCAAGATAGAACACGTAAACTAACCTCGGGGGTTGATCCGAGGAACGCCCCTCCGATGCCTAAGTCAGTGAAGGGTAAAAACGGGATGTCTCAAGTAGAGTATGTTAGTATATGTGAACGTACCTTATGACTCAGATCATGGGGGTATTTATAGGAGCCGGCAGTGTCCTTAGCAAGGTAAGACACTGCCCCTATTGGTTGGATATATTTCTATCCTCTTATGATACTTATCTTTAGGCCCATGGGCGCATTGAGTAAGTACTGGATCAGCCCAGGCCCATTTGACGATGGCCCAGATGATAGATACCGATAAGGTATACTGATGTAACGGGCATGTACCATACGCCGGTAAAATGGGGTTCTTCAGACTGAGTTGACCATAACGGTCAATGGCGGTCTAACTGGACCGGTAGGGAACTTGTACAGCCCCCATACAACTAGCCCCCAAGCCGGTATGTCTGGTACCGACATATCCTGCTTAGTTGTTCTTGGAGCCGTTATGGATGATGTGAAGATCGTTTCGGAAACCGTTTAGGAATTTCCGGAGATGAAATTAATTAACGGAAGGCGAACCGTCGCCTTGATCTTCGTACTGATTTGACTAGAGTGTCAGTAGCTGCTCACAGCTGTTTCTGAGCTCAAGGCACACGTGGCGTAATCGGGACGGGAAGACGAAACGTCGCTCGATCCAAGCCATGAAGCTCTCTATAAATAGCGTTTTTCTCAGCGCATTTTCACACTTTCAAACATCTGCTCTCACTATACTCTTCGAGACCTAGCGTCCTTCCAGTTGCTAGCATCTCGTCGTGCCATTTCAAGGAGTGACCAAACTCTCTTACCGGTTATTTTCGGTGTCAGCTTCTGCTCTCTTTCCTCTTTCCAGGTATTTACCGAACTTCTTCTTACTCAATTTCTGCCTTTAATCATGTCTTCCCAGTCTGATTCACAAAATACTTCTAAGAGTCTCCAATCTCTGACCGATAGCGACTTTAACTCTGATAGTAAGTCTGCCAGTCATATCATGTCTAGTAACTCACCAGTAGCAAATCCCCCCCATGAACGTAGGAGTAAATCGGGCCATGACTGTAGTACTTCCGGTAGGACCCTTGAGCCAACACTGCATCTCCTCTTACCGCTATTAGGGCTTTCGGAGAAGCCGTAGGAGTACCGGTATCTGGTCAGTATGGCACCATGCTGGGAATAGCAGAACGGTCCCCCTTGTTATTTCCGTATTTAGCGGGCACCTCTGGTCCGGTGGAGCCGCTAGAGGAAAGAACATCACATGCTCCGTCTGACGACGGTATGGGAGAGGAGTCCAAATGGGAGGAGGATGTGGTTTCCTCCGTTACTTCTGAGGATGTGAATAGCATCCTGCGCGACATGATTTCTGACGAGGAGTCGGTATCTTCGGAGGCTGACGATGACGAGGATCCCCCCGAAGTTATACCGGAGGATGATGACGAGACCCTTGACGACCTTTACAGGCCGGCATGCGAGGCCGGTAGTGCTTCCTTTGTTGAAATCGACAAGAGCTGGAGAAGAACGGCGTTAAATAATAACTTTTGCCGCAAGGGAGCGGAGTATTTTGCATTTCCGGATGGTTACGAGCTTGTTATGCCGTCCGAGGGCTCCCGGGTAACAGACTGTCCGCCAGGTCATGTGGCGGTGTACGCTCATATGCTGGACTTTGGTCTTAGGTTTCCTCTTGACCCCTTCATCGTCAAAATCTTAACGGCCTGGAATATATGTTTATCCCAACTTACGCCGTTATCCTGGCGCAACTTAATTTGCTATGCCTGGACAGTCCGGTATAAGAGATTTCCGGAAACCCTGAACCTCTTCCGGAAGCTTCACTGGATTAAGGAGGATGGGTCTGCCAAGGGCAAGGGGAAAACCAAAAAGAAGATATCTCAGGCCGAGAAAGAACTCGGCCAAGGTGGATGGATGTCGATGTACACCAAGCCGAAAAAACTGACGGTGTAAGTTGACGTCCCTAAAGAACTGGCAACCCCGTTTCTTCTGGGTTTGAGTGCCGGAGAGTTTTCCTCTACGCCGTTATTGGACCAAACCACGCCCTCGGATGGAGCACATCCCTGACAGGCGTTTAACACGCCGAGAATTAGAGGCCTTTAATTTCTTTGAGGCTTCCTCGAAGCCGGGTCCCAAAGGGGGGAAGTCTGTTCCGGTGCCTCTCATTTGGCTTCCTCATGCCGATTATATTTTCGGCAACGCGCCGCTGTCTGCTTTAGGCTTTTGCCAATCTGAACCCACTGGTAATCAAGTGTGATGCCGGTAATTATTTTGCACCTTACTTCTGTTTTATTGCTCACTTGTGCTATGTTTTTCTGCTTTCAGGCCGCGAGCATTTAATCCGGCAGGCTCTTCATCTCCACCGGGACTACATTCCGATATCCAACATGCCACCGAAGCCTCCCAAGAAGTACACATCTATTCCCCCCAGCATCGGAGGCTGGGGTGGTAAGGTTGGCCGAGGAGTCGGTCGTAGTGATGGCGGAGGTAACGGCCCTGTGGTGGGAAAAACGTCTGCCTCAACCAGTAAACAACCTCCAGCTATTTCTCAGAAGAGGAAAGCGGAGGTCCAAGCTGATAGTGAGCCACGAAAGAGGGCTCCCCCAAGGAAACACCAAAGGGACTACCGGTCCCACTATCCTGGTTGGTGGTAAGGAGCCCCAGGGGCACGTGGCGGCCGTCGGGACCTCGTCCTTGCGACCGAAGATCTACAAACAGCAAACCTTACCCAACATGGTTCCGGAGCTCCGGAAGTTCGCTGATGTGAGCAAGAAGGGGTTCATCGAGCACTCTGATGTAGACATACCGGAAATTCTTCGAAAGCGATGGACCCGGTCGCCAGTGCGGGATGGCGAGCTATACAAACCCAAGCTCAATGTCTTGGACGACGAGTCCCTGCTGCTCGACCGCCCTCTGGAAGGCGGCAACCTGGGTTACCGGTTACTGAAGGGCTTCCAATTGAAATTTGACATGCCGGTGGAACAGGTCCACGCCGCTGCTGCCGTGCATGCACACAATTTAGCTGTGGTGAGTTTTTTAGACAAAGTTATATCCCGGTGCTTTTTGTCGATGCTTGTGTTTCTCTAACTTTTATATATCTATTTCAGACTGCACATTCTGGGAAGGAGCTTTGTGACCTCTACCGCTATTACCAGGCCGCCTATGTCGGTGAGGTGGAGGGCCACAAGACCACCCGGGAGACGCTGGCCGCCAAGGAGGCCGAGCTTTCAGCCGCCGTCACTGAACGAGATCGGCTGAAAAGCGTGAAGGCCGACCTGGACAAGGCCCGGGATGACTTGAAATCTGCCAACGTCCTTAACAAGACAAACAGTGTTACCCTCAAGAACAAGGACGTTGAATTGCAGAAACTGAGGGAGCAGCTTCAAGAGTCAAAGGCCCGGGAGGCTGACGCCATCGGCGAATACCGGCGGTCTGTTGACTTCGTCACCCGCTTGGCCAACCGGTATAATGGAGGTTGGGCCGCCGCTATGCGGTGCACCCGCCATACTTTTCCGGATGTGGACTGGAGTAAGGTTGAGGAAGCTCATGGTCGCCGGGAATTCGAGACCCCGGTGGAGGGTGAGGAATTGGACCTGGGGGTGACGGAGGCCGATATTGCCAATGCTGATCCTCGTGCTGAATTTGAGGAAGACGAGCCGGGAGCTACTGACGAACAGGCCGACTTGGGTGTCAAGGATAGTCATGCTGACGATGTTGTTATTCTAGACAAGAGTCCCGACGGTTCGACGCTCGAAACGACCGCTGATGGCAAGGCTCCCGCCTCTGAGGCCGTTCAGGGCGCTTAGTATAGGTCTCCCCTTCCCCTTACATACTTCCCGTTTTGACCGGCTTGTGGCGGACCTGATTATTAGCTCTTTTTGTTCCTATGCTAGACTAGGATGTAATCACCTTTCTTCATATTAATGAAATATATTTGGCAAACACTTGTGTCGGCTATTTCCTTTACCTTGCTTTTTATATTTTTCCTTTGTTTCCGTCATTCCGGCAGATCCACTATGGTTCATAGGCCGTAAAATAGTTTTTTCTCACTATTTTATTCCGGCAGATCCACTAGGGTCATTGACCAGTTATGGGGTAGGATATTCTCCTGTCAGTAGTGTACTCCTTGGGTTGGCAGATCCTCGAGGGTCATTGACCATCCCCAAGTTGCATGCGTGTTTGGTTCTCCAAGGCGGCAGATCCACTAAGGTCATTGACCGCTAGGAAAATGCTAACCGTTAGCCCCTCTTGACGGCAGATCCACGCAGGTCATTGACCGTCAAGGGAGTTTCGCTGTTTTATTACCAGTGTTATAGACAGCTAAAATTCAACAAATAATTTGTACACGCAATAATGGGAATTGATATTAAAAATAGACAATAGTCGGTTCGAACGAACCAACTCTGAAATCGGCAACAATGCCGTGTTATTATAGCTATGAATCTAGGCTAAGCAAACATCAAACGAAATACTTCTTAAGTACGCTGGCATTCCAGCTGTTCTTAAGTTGTTTGCCAGACATGTCTTCCAGCCGGTAACCACCTGGGACTATTTCCTCTTTTACAAGGTATGGTCCCTCCCAGTTCGCCATCAGCTTGCCTTCTGCGTGAGCTTTACCTGTAGCCGCTGTGCGCCTGAGTACTAGATCGCCTTTCTCAATTGGCCGGCTTCTTACCCTTTTGTTGTAGGCCTTGCTTATCCGGTCCTTATATGCTGCTGACCTGAGTTCTGCCGCAAGTCTGACTTCTGGCAAGAGGTCAAGATCCTCCCGGTGCAGTTTCTTATTCAATTCCGGATCGTAGTTAAGGATCCGCCAATTTGGTAGTCCTACTTCGACCGGTAGCACTGCCTCAGCCCCAAATGCCAGTCTGAACGGGGTCTCCCCCGTTGCTTCCTTCTCGGTGGTCCTGTTGGACCATAGTACCGCTGGAACCATGTCGGCTCAGGCACCCTTCAGGTCATCTAACTTCTTCTTGAGGGCATTCAGAATTTGCTTATTGGCAGCTTCGGCCTGGCCATTACTCTGGGGATGGCACACGGATGAATATGCAAACTTGATGCCGTACGGTTTCAAGAAGCTCTTTATCGGGCCGCAATCAAATTGAACGCCATGGTCCATGACTATTCCCATGGGAATTCCAAACCTTGTGATGAGGTTTTGCCAAATAAACTTCCTAACCTGATTGGTCGTTATCTTTGCAGTCGGTTCGGCCTCAATCCACTTTGTGAAGTAGTCTATTCCGACTATCAGGAACTTCCTTCCCCCGGATGCCGGCGCGAATGGTCCTATGATATCCATCCCCCACTGAGCAAAAGGGATTGGATTCGGGGATCGGGCCGCAAGTCGTTTGCTTGGGCGGTTAATAACCGGTGCGAACCTTTGGCATTTGTCGCATTTTTTTACGTACGCCTGCGCATCCATCAACATTGTTGGCCAGTAGAAGCCGGCCCTCAGGGCCTTTAGTGCAAGCGTCTTTCCGCCGATATGGTTTCCGCATACCCCTTCGTGTATTTCTTCAATTATTTTTGTGGCCTCATGGGCCGTTAAACACCTCAGGAGTGGGAGTGAAAGACCTTTCTTGTATAATTGGCCTTGGAAAATGCAGGATCAGAGAGCCTCTCTCTTCAGCTTTTTTGCCGCCATCTTATCAGTGGGCAAACTCTCAGTCATTTTGTACGCCAGTATATCGTCGTACCATTCTCTGTTCTGAGCGACTTCGTTCACCTCTGCCTTGGCGGTTTCTATGCTTCTTTCCGGCAGCGTTTCCACCATGACGTTGCGCTTAAGATCTATGGTGCTTGAGCTTGCTAGCTTTGATAGCGCATCAGCTGCCATATTCTCTGCGCGGGGGACTAGCACTACTTCGAAGCTTTGCAATGGAGCCGTTATCTGCTTTACCCTCTGTAGGTACTTCTGCATGACCGGTTCCCTGGCTTCATAAGTACCTTCGATCTGGCTTGATATGAGCTGGGAATCCGTTGTCATCCGTATTTTCTTTGCTCCGGACGCTATGCATAAACCGATTCCCGCTATTGCCGCTTCGTACTCTGCTTCATTGTTGGACGCTTTAAACCCAAAGCGGACGGCATACTGATGTGACCAAGTTATATGCGATTATAGAGTGTTGAGAAGTCCATTTTACTAAGGTTTAAGGTTTAAGAAGGAGAGTTTTTCTCATCTATACCTTAGTGTGGAGAAGAGGGAGTTATGATGAATTTGCAGTATTAGAGGAGATTTAAGGATATTTTGTGGTTCCATATGCTTTTGATCATTTACAGGTGGATTAAGCTCACAAAGTTCCTTGAAGTCTAGATTTTGATGGTTGTCATCCAAGTTCATCTCTTTGTAGCTCTACGGCATTGTGTACCCACCATGGACGTTGAAGAGCCCACCTCGAGAGTTTGTGGAGAAGGTTGGATGCTGGGCAGTAGCGAGTGCCCGAGCTTGGCACCACACACACACGGCCCGCGCTCATCGAGCAGTAGAGTATCATGCGCAGCATAGGATCCCCGACTCGCGCACAACAAGTGCACGACTCGCGCATATCGAGAGGAAGCAGCTGTTGTGCAGTATCGAGTGCCCGACTCGCGCGCAAGACATGCCCGACTCGCGTACATCGAGCGGAAGCTGAAGCTTGGCAGCAGCAAAGACCCGAGCCGCGCGCCAGCATCGCGCGAGTCGCGCACTTCGAGCGTTGGCTGGAATTTGGGGCAGGAGTGAAGGCCCGACTCGCGCACTTCGACGCGGCTAAGACTCTTCGGCAGTTTTCAGCTTTCCTTAAGTTTTATTAATTAAAAAAACGTTTTGGATGTCTTGGATTTTCTGGACTGAATTAGAGAGGATAGAGAGAAGAACCCTAATCCCTATTTTTCTCCCTTTTTGAGTTTCGAATAATTAGTTTTGAAGATTTGCTTGATGGATGCTATGTCGATTGTAGCCTAAATCTAGTCTTGAGAACGGTTAATCAAGCTTCGGTCTATTATTGTGAGGTTTCTCTTTGTTAACTTTTTCTTAATTATAATTGTGATTTCTTGATTTTAATCTATGATTGTGGTATGTATTGCTATGAGTACTACTAGTTTATACATTCGATTTATCATTTGCTAGGATTTAGAATTGATGCCGATTCATCTGTTCTTCTTTCATGAATAGCAATCTAGGGTTTGATTAATGAATCTGATTATTCTTGATTAATCACTAGAGAAATCACAAGTTCCAATTTGAATATGTTGTGCTAGCAATTTGTTAATTGGCTCATGGTTTCCTAGTTCGTTGATGTTCTATTGATTTGAATTTAATCTCTGATTAGATTAGATTAATCTTTAGTTCAAGTTTTATGATCATCTGATTGTGATTGTTTAACGGTACTTTTGAGGGAAAGGAATTTGATTTCCAACTTTGAGTAATTAAGAGTAAAGTTACACATTTGAGAAACCAATGATCAATAGTATGAATCGAAGTGGCCATTAACCGAACTCAAGATTCTTCTCTTCTTGATTACATTACTTTTTGATTGTTCTTTAGTTCTTCATATTTAGTTATTCAATTCTTTAATCCCAAAACCCCCATTTGATCTATTATAAGCACGAGTTAGTCCCCAAGTCTCTGTGGATTCGACCCTACTTGCCACTTACATTTATTTGTATTGGAAAGAAGGAAAATAAACTTTTATCTTTGGTAGCGCGTACGACCGCGTCCCACCACATACTCAAAAGTGTCTCCTTCAGGAGTCGTCATGACCACCCCGACGCCTGCCCCTGTTTGGGCCGCTGAGTCATCTACCGATATTTGCCAGGTGCCGACTTGTCCCTCTACTTCATTGTATGCCGTCTCAACTATGAAGTCGGCCAGAGCTTGTGCCTTGATGGCTGTTCGCGGTCGATATTCGATGTCAAACTCGGATAGTTCTATTGCCCACTTTAGCAACCTGCCGGTTGTATCTAGCTTATGGAGCGCCTTTTCTAGTGGCTGATTTGTGAGCACCTGGATGGTGTGTGAGTCGAAGTAAGGTCGGAGTTTTCTTGCCGCTATCAGTACGGCATATGCCATCTTTTCTACCAACTCGTACCTCTGCTCTGCCCCTGCCAAGACGTGGAAATAAATCCTATTAAACCTTGGTTTCTCATGCTATAAATAAGAAAAAAAAAATAAAAAACCCTAACTTTTACTAAATCAGCCGTGATTTTACTCAAGAGAAAGTTTTCTCTCTCCTCCTTCTTTCTCCTTCCCTGCGTAATTCTTCTTCTCCCCTGCACCTCTTCTCCTCCTACACCTTCACCTCCCTTCTCCCCTGTATTGCGTCGACTATCATCGACGTCAAGGCGTGTGTTCTACGCGAGCGTTCGTGTGCGAGGGTCGAGTGCGAGCGGAGCGAGTCAAGCGGTGTGCGGGGCCTTGTGTGCGAGTCGAGGGTTGTGTTGTGCGTGAATCGTGAGTGCGGAGGTGCGAGGCTTCGAGTGTGCGTGCGAGTCGTGGGTCGTGCGAGGCCTTGAGGGTGTGTGTGGTGGCGGGACGAGTGATGCGGGTGTGCGAAGTGTGGTTCGAGGGCGAATCGACGAGTGCGCGAGTGGGCGAGTGCTCGTGTGTCGTGAGGCTTGCTCGGTCGTGGCCGACGTTACGAGGGTGGTGTTCGAGTCGGAGGTTCGTGGCTCGTTGGTGTGCAGCCGTGTGTGGTCGGCATCGTCGTGGTCGCCGGTGTGCTTACGGCTGTCCTTTTCTCTCTTTTCTTCTTTAAATTAATTTATATAATCTGATTTTGTTATTTTTATGTATCTTTGATTAAGTTGGTAATTATAAGTAAAGTATAGAATTAGTAAAAATAATCAGATTTATAATTATGTTGTAATTCTTATGATAACTCTATTTCTCGAATCTGATTTTATTATACTTGTGTATATAATGGTTTAAGTTGGTTTTGTAAATTAAGTATAGTAAAAGTTAAAGGAAATCAGATTCTTGATTATACTATTAGTTCTTAGGATAATTTTAATTCTTAATTCTGATTTTATTACACTTATGTATATTTGTGTAAGTTTTGTTATTATAACCCAAGTATAATGTAAGTTAACAAAAATCAGATTCAAGCATATTATTAAGTCCTAAATATGTTAGTTCAATAAAGTTTAACCAACAAGAACGTTCATTTTATTATTCGAGACACTAAGTTTTACATAGTTAGTTAAGTTGGTTTTATTTTAATGATATCAAGGAATTAGAACTGAATTACTTTTATTATTCGATTAGGTCCCAATTTCATAAGCGGAACGTTTAAGTAGTCAGCGAAGATTCTCCGTTACAAGGTACGTATGCGTACTAGTTCAATTGGGTATGCTAGTATCATGTTTAGGTTATGAATTCTGTCACTGGAACCTAGAATCATGATAGGGAACAATTGTATGGTTATGATTGATGAGATTGTTTGGTAACATGAAATCAATTGGAAATCTGTATGTATTTCCTTGTTGTATGACTTGTGAGTTGAAATGCATTATTATTGGTATGCGTAATTCTATCGTATCACAAGCATGAAATGAGAATTGGATTGGAATCCTATGATTTATTGTTGTAGCAAGGATGTTACAATAAGTTGCTTAAACTAAAGAATTGAGCAATGTATCTAAGAAGGAAAATTAAATTATTATATGCATAATGTTGTATGAATGAATATCACTAAGAAGGATATTTGGCGATAACTTGTAGTTGGACTCCCTACAAGTAATGAACAATGGGGGGAGTGTGGGACTTGTTCTACACTCCTACGCAGGCCTACTGTGACGATAGTAGTGTCCTTATAAATTTTGATAACTCAAGTAGGCGGAAGGTTCCGTACGATCTTGGGGGTATGCATACTAAGGTGATGGATGTGGAACGGAACGAAACCGTATTTACATTTCATCTAATAGACCAAGTTGTCTATTAAGGATTAAGTAGCCCGTATGATTCTAGAAAGATGACGGTGCCCGTTCGATGCCAAATAAATTGTAAAAACGGAATTTAATATTTTTGTAGAATCATGTTTAGGAATTGTTATTATTATTCTGATTATGTTTAGTGTATTATGTAACTGATTTTTGTACGTATTCAGCATAGCTGATTGTTTGTTATTTGTGTTGTTTGTTGACCTGTGATGAACCATTGATATTTCAATGGGGAGCAGATTAGGTATCTTTGGTGGTCTTTGCGTGAGTTCGGGCATACGGGGGATACTTTTAATTATAAACTTTTAAATTGTTTTGGTTGAACATCCTAGAGATTGTTTATGATTTACATAGTTAATGGTTTTAAATAAAAGGGGTCAATAGTGATTCCCGAGTTGTAGTTAAGTTATCATTTTATTTCCGCTGCAATTTAGTTTTCATAATAAAGAGTAAGTTAGTGTCTTAAATTCAATAAGCCTTGCGTTTCACTGCGGCGGTAACACTCCCAAAGTCGATGCAACGTAGTTTAGACGTGTATGGATTTTGAGGGTGTTACAGTAGTGATTCCAAAAAGATTCAGTCAAACTTGGTATTTATATAAAATTTCAGACAACCTAGGTATTTATTTCAAAAAAGTGCCCAAAGTATGGTATTTATTGACAAATTTTCCTAAAAAAATGAAAAGGTATAAATACGTATTTATGACATTAGTAAGTAATTTTAGTACATCAAATAACAAAACTCTTAATCATTAATAATAATAAGGATGCTTTTATAAGTTATAAGTTACAAGTTACAAGTTACAAGTTACCTAAGCCATGGTTTAACTTCTAAAGTTTAAACCCTCGACAACAACATCCTTAAGTCCCAATCACTCCTCATTTCTCCGAAACAAAAACCAAAAACAATAATACAATAAACAGCCCCAAAATATTGAATGTTTGACACTGTTTTGTTTGTTTATTTATTTTTTATGAACGCGTAGACTCATATATTGACTCTTCACAATCAATGGATTCAACCCTCTTTCTCTCTACTCACCAAAATCTTCTCGACTCTTCTTCCTCCTTTTCTCCTCCCTCCAAACATGACGTTAATTTCTACCACAACAACCGACGAAGAAAAACAACCTCTTGAAGAAGCATTATCCGACCCAATTCAACTCGCAGAACGAGTCACCAACTCAGCCACTGAGTCACTCTCCTTCAAACTCGACTGCTCTGAAGTCGCCAAACACGTAGACCGTCTTTCCGTCATGTTACGCGCACTCCACCGTTTCACAACCGTTAACTCCTCCGTCTACGACCGTCCAATCCGCGTCATCTCTTCCGAAGTTTCTAGAACCCTCATCCGTGCCCACACCCTCCTTCGCAAATGTCGGCGCCGACGCACCAGCTTTCTCCACCGTTTAGTCAACCTCGTAACAACCGCCGACTTCCGGAAGCTTCTTTCCCTTCTAGAAGCTTCTTCCGCCGACTTACGCTGGCTCCTCTCCGTCCTCCACGTGGATGATTATTACGACGACAACAACAACGACTACGTCGTTTTGTCTCTTCCGCCAATCTCGAGTAACGACCCGATTCTGGCGTGGGTTTGGTCTTATACCGCTACTGTACAAATGGGGCCTGTTTTGTTGGGCCGTGTTGAGGCGGCCCATGAGATCGCGAATTTGGCCCAAGATAATGATCGTAACAAGAAGATGATTGTGGAAGAAGGTGGGGTTCCGCCATTGTTGAAGTTATTGAAGGAGGGGAATTCAGTCGAGGCTCAAATTGCGGCTGCTGATGCTTTGTTTAATGTTGCTAATAATGAGGAAAGAGTTAGGGTGATTGTTGATAGTATGGGTGTTCCTTTGATTGTTCATGTTTTAGGGGATTCTCCTATGAGGGTTCAGATTAAGGTGGCTGAGTTGGTTGCAATTATGGCTCAATTCGATGCCGGTGTTGCTAAGGAGGACTTCGGTAGGGAGAATGTTATTCGTCCCCTCGTTTCGTTGTTGTCGTTCGAGACGTTTGAGGATGAGGTTGAGGTGATCAAGAAGAAGCAAAGTATTCACTCAATTGTTCAGATTAGTAAGGAGAACAAGCAGAGCAAGGGGAGTGTGTCTTTGAAACCTAAGTCGTATTCGAGTTATTCTTCGTTTTCGTCGTTGTATTCTGATGGTGGGAGTAGTAGAGGAGGAGGGCAGACGAGGAAGGAAAGGGAGAATGAGAGTGTTGAGGTTAAGAGGGAGGTTAAGATTAGTTGTGCTAAGTCACTTTGGATGCTTGCTAAGGATAGTGTGATGAATAGTAAGAGGATTACTGAGACTAAAGGGTTGCTTTGTTTAGCTAAGTTGATTGAGAAAGAAAAAGGGGTGTTGCAGAAGAATTGTGTAATGGCTGTGATGGAGATTACTTCGGCTGCTGAGTCGAATGCTGACCTTCGAAGGTCGGTATTCAAGACGAGTTCCCCTGCTGCTAAGGCAGTGGTGGAGCAGCTTTTGAGGGTGATTAAAGAATCTGGTGATCAGAGTTTGCAGATTTCGGCTGTAAGGTCGATTGGGTCTCTATCTAGGACGTTCCCTGCGAGAGAGACGCGGGTGATCAGGCCTTTAGTGGAGCAGCTTAGCAATAAGGATCATGAAGTTGCAACCGAGGCTGCTATCGCACTAGGGAAGTTTGCTGACCCTGATAATTTCTTGTGTCATGAACACTCGAAGGCAATCATCGAGTTCAATGCCGTGCTACCTTTGTTGAGATTGCTTAGGGAAAGCCAGAAGGCTCAAGTATATGGACTGCTTCTCCTTTGTTACCTTGCTATAAATGCTAGTAACAATGAGGCATTAAAACAAGCGAGGGTTTTGACCGCCCTCGAAGGTGCTGATCAAACTCCTACGACACACCATCCTCGGCTAAGAGAGTTGATTGATAAGGCTATGTACCATCTTGGCCTCTACCATGGAGATATTCATCCTTTTAGACAATCTTCAATGCGTTTATAAACAGAAAATTAAGGATCTATCTTGTGTAACGTCAAATTAAATGTGTATAGACATTCTGAAAATAGTTTCTGTAATTAGTGGGTAAATTATTGGAGAAATGTATACAGGTTTACTTTAGTAACACATTACCTTGTAACTAAGCCTGGTTCGTTATCATTTTTCGATTTCAGTTTTCAGTTTTTTTGAAAACTAAAATCAAATAGTAATAGCTAAACTAAAACATACTGCCAAATAAATTGGTAGACTTCAGAACTTTTG
Organism: Beta corolliflora; assembly: GCA_947648045.1. NCBI lineage: Eukaryota > Viridiplantae > Streptophyta > Magnoliopsida > Caryophyllales > Amaranthaceae > Beta > Beta corolliflora. Next base: position 373,234 of record CANSZD010000969.1, on the reverse strand, counting down.
CTGCATTTTTTTTATTAATGTTCTCTCTTGCTAATTGCTTGTATAATGTAGGGTGCTACTAGATTATCTTTTCTTTTTATCTGCAGTAAGGCTACTGATTCTGTCCTTTTGTTCGTTGGGTTGGGTGTTGACTATTGGATGATATTGCTGAAGGGTTTGATGAGATAATTTACAATTACAAGCTTCAAATTCATGAAATCGGCTTGAGACTTTTAGTAGCAGTGGAAGATGGTGAAATCGGCTTGACACTTCAGTAAATAGCAAAACAACGAGACCTCTTCGGATGCAATCAATGCAATGGTACTTCCTTACTTGAAAATTATGTAATCCCGTTATCATGAAATTGGTGAGATTTGGATCGTTAATTTAATTTTGGCATTATACTTCGTGTTTTTTATTTAAACGTACCCGTACCTCATCCCTATTTGTTCCTCCTGGGGCTCGCAAAATGTTGAGAAACATTGACTAGACTTGGTTTTATGTGGGGTTTATAGCACCAATTTAGTTAGCAGCAATTGTCAGTTATGTTTGAATGTGTTACTGGGACTTGAGTACCCATGTTCGACACGGGTACGTGTCCAAGTGTCCGACTCGGCAATTTTGTGGAACGTTTTTCATTTTTTTTGGCCCAAACTATAGTGTCCAAATGCCCCACCTATGTTCGAGTGTCGAGGATCCACCATAGCTACTTCATATGAAATGAAGAGTTCGAGTAACAGTTTGATAGTGGTAATTGTCACTTCAGTACTAGGGCTTCCTAACTAATTGGGTAATTATGTCTTGGAATTTTGTACAAAAAAAGTGGAGACAATTTTCGTCCAAATCCTTTCCAGCACAAGATAATATTTTTCTATCAAATTACTCGATCACAAGATACTCAAAATCAAGAAGGTGAAGCATAACTTAAACTTTAGATCTAGTTTTCGGAATGACTTACATAACAATTAAATAGTGCCGTGGTATAGGCCATAAAACAAATGCAAAGATAAACTAGCCAGATTGGGTGTTTCTGATTCTTATAACTGTGTGATATGTGACAAGGCTAGAGAAGATCATAATCAAGCAGAGAATGTAGAACCATCTTGATTTTTGAACCATCTTGATTCTTGAACCATCTTGCTTTGATTGAGAATTCCTGAATATGTAAGTCTCCAACAACTACTTGAGTGAATTTAGAAGGCATTACATTATGACTTATGAGGGTGTATTCTGGAAGAAAGTTGTCTATACTCTATACAGCAATAGCTGCTCTGGTGTTTCAGTTTTGGAAAGTCAGAAATACTACTAGCATTTATTTATGGGACCAAAGACAACACATATACAGTTTAGTCGTGAGCAGCAGGTGATAGCCTACTGGTGTTGGCATCACCTCCGATCCCAGATATCTTGGTATCGAGTCTCACCCCTTGCAAGGAGGGATCCCCAATTTTCCCCCTACTTGCAAGGGACTTCATCTTACCTTATTAAAAAAATATACAGTTTAGTCGTAAAGAAATACTAAACATACTCCCTCTGGTTATTTGATAAAATTTGACAGTATATTAAATGAACTGTAATTAGAATTTAATTATCAAGTGAAATATCGTGAGATTCATTTCAATGTAAAATTTTCAAATATTAACTTTACATAATTTTTACCTATACATAATTAACAATAGTGATGGTTAAAGTTGGCATTAGAGTGTGAAAATGATATGTTGCAATTGAAAAGAACAGTAGAAGTATTAAATACTTCCCCCGTTCTTTTTCTATTGCAACATATATATGGTTTGGGCACCCTTTTTAGAAAATAATAAAGGTAGTAGGGTTTGGCAAAAAAAAACTCATATGATTGGTTGATAGGTAATTAATGATGGATTTAGGTAGACTTAATAAGAGAAATGTAATCCAATTAGATAATTGTTGTTACTAAAAGAGGAAATGTTGCAAGAGATATGTAACTATCGAAAAAAAGGTATATATTGCAATAGGAAAAGAATTGGAGAAAGTATAAAATAAAACCTTTACTTGGTACAAAGGTTAGTCAACAGGATAGGGTTTGGTTTCAACATTTGTAATTATCTTGTAACTTTTAGGCCTTTTGGAGGGGCTTTTTTTAGTTTTTTTTTCCTAACTTATCCTAATTAGGGGATCCTTCCTAGAAGGTTTGTGTATTAGGATATAACCTAGGTTGTACTTCTTGTGTTTCTTTTTAATTTACCCTTTTCACTTTGAGAGAGAACTAAGAAGGAAGTCCAAGAGTGTGAGAGAAAAACTATAAAGTGAGAGAGATAAACTAAAGAGGTGGATAGCGAAATTTTAAGGTAAGTTATTATATTAAAAAGTGGACCACATGGGTGGAAAACAGATGGGACATGTTATCAAAAATAGAAAAAGTAACAGTGTATAGATTAAAAGGAAAAAGATCAAAAAGGAAAGTGTGTAAATTTAAAAAAAATTGAGGGATTATAAATGTTCTGGTTTTGATATGCAATGATACTACACTTTGCCTTCTTTAAAAAAAAAATCTTCCCTTCGTCCCGTATTCTAGTTCATGTTTATCGTTTTTCACGGGAATTAAGGATTGTGTAATTGTAGACACAGAACCGTGTCTTCCCATTTAAGGGTCCAATGATGAAACATACCGCGGTATTAGTTGGCGCGACCCAATGGAAGAGCAATCTAAATAACCAATCCAAAATTGTGTTTTGAAATGATATTCTAAAGCCCAATTAATTGTTCATGATGATTAATTGTATTTCAAGCCCATAAAATATTTTAAGTCCATTTAAGAGCCCAATTAAATATTTATTATTTTAATTAATATTTTTTATAAATATTTATTATTTTAATAAATATTTTTTATAAATATTTATTATTTTAATAAATATTTTTTATAAATATTTTTGTTATCTTTGATAAATATTTTAAATGCAAATCAGATTTATATTCCGTGAAATTCAATCTCCGGATTTTAGGGATAAAAAATTATCTTCAAAAGACGCGTTTGATGAAAAACCGGAATATGCTGGAATATGCGCTGGATGCGGCGGCCGCGTTCAGCTCGCCACGTGCGTCCAACACATTGGCCAGAACGCGTCAGGCGCGCTAATGAGCGCCTGACACGTGGACTTGTAACTCACACAATGTCCTTCGCCTGGCGCAGGCCCTGTGTGACACGCAAGTTTCTTTATTATCTTTTTAAATACGCGTATACACGTGTACGAATTTGATTGGGTTGGCTGCGTCAGGCACACCAATGTGCGCCTGACGCGTGGACGTGCGCCTGACACGTAGGCCTGCGCCAGGCGCAAGTTGCCGCGTGAGGCGCAAGCTCCTTTTCCTTATAAATACTTGTGATTTCCCGAATTACGGACGACTTTTCGATTTTATTATTTTACGAACACAAAATCCTTACGAACACTTACGAATCTCAAAATACTTCAACCCTTTCAAATCCTGATCATACTGCGTTCTTGGTTCCACGATTGCTCCGCCTAAAGATCTTTGCGCTCTTCAATCTAAGCCGCATATGTATAATTCCTGAGGATCCTTGAATAATCAATTATATTTATTGCCTAGAATTTACTAACTATTTATTTCATGATGTAGATCTTTAAGTAATAATCGTTCTACTGTATAGTATATTCTAATCCCTTTTCAATACTTTATCTTATATTCATATTATTGTTATTCATGTTTATATATCATTATATGCTTGCCTGATCACTCTGTTCATATTATATGATTGTCCTGCTTTATTGCTTTTATCACCCACATGTTATTATTGTTAAACAAGACCTAAATAATCGTTCTAACATTAATCTGATTAATTTGGACAACCTGTTAGGAACCTTTTAATATAATTGCATAATAATTTATCACTAAAAATATAGTCTTTTTATGTGTTTCTTGAACCAACCTAGACTAAATATTTTCAGGGTGCTTATAATATTATATGATTATTCTTTTGCATAAAAACTGTAATGAATCGATATTTAGTAGAGGCCAACTCTGGGCGAATGTGGTTCATTATGACCATATTCGTACCCTCACCCTGAACTCAATCTTTGGTTCATTTTGACCATCTATGGAGTCTAGACGGGGAAATCCACATTGGATAAGTCCCACAATTTGTCCCTACGGTTTCCCATATCCAATTAGGTTTATGATTCTTCCTTTAAAGAATTGTTGGCGACTTCTTTCAAAAACATATTTTTAATAAAACCTTTACAATGGAGTAGTCAAATCTAATAAGCGCTCATCCCGCGTAAGCGAAATAAAAACACGCCTACAATTTGGCGACTCCACTGTGGAGGATTTTAAAAAATTAATTTTTAAATGAGTGGGTGAAACTTGAATAATACGATTCATTCTTCTTTTATGCCTTTGAATAATTTACTGTTGCATATGCATGACTATTGTTCAGCCACCATAAGGACAATCTACCTTGCCTCATTAGCACATGTTCTATGTGTGAGGTCACCCCCGAGGGTTTTGCGATTTGTCCTTCCAAAAAGCTTCCTGAGCGATAGTGTTGGATCTTAGTCATAAGCAAATCTACCCAACCATGGCATTGTTTTCTTGTTCCTGACTTGAGAACTGGAGTGCGTCTTACACGTGGCCACCTTTTTAAGCAAAGGTACGAAGCGTAGGATCAATCACTTAGTCATGGACCCTTTCAGCCTTAACCTAAACCTGACCAATAGTTTCAAACATAGAACTGACTTTAGGTTGGAACTTTTGCATCCATGTTATATGACATTTGCCCGTTGATTGCAATTTTTGCCTGTTATTATCTTGTCAAATTGTCATTACTATGCGTCGTTCCTAAAATCGCATCTAACAATCAATAGAAAATTCGTCAATCGGCCAATGCGACGCCTAAATCCCCGAAAAACGTGTCGGGGAGTAGTGCGCCAAGCGCATTAAGTTGCGCCTGGTGCACCGCTCCCGCGCCAGACGCACGGCTGTGCGCCGCGGGCAGCATTGCTGCGCGGCACGCAATCTGTGCATCGCACGCTTTTCGTCAATTTAGTCGTCGTAATGGTCGATCCTATGTTCAGTCCTATGTTTGTCTGTCTGCATTGGTGTAGTACATGGTCTAATTAGAGGTCTCACGTAATTCAAGGAAAAAAAATCAGTCTTTTCATGCAATGTCGAGTCTGTCCTAAAAAAAGTGCATCTAGAAAATTGGTCATGATAGAGTTAGAATCATCATGCATGTCTACCTTCTCCCTGCTATTCAACCAAATCTTCCCTACCAATCTTACCCAATCCTATTCAACAAATTTCAAAATCTTGCATTTTTTTCAAAATCAATCCTACACCCTCTTCTATTCTACCTTTTTCGAAAATATTTACTAATCATCATCATACCACCTATTTAATAAAAAAAAATTCAAAATTACCCCATCATCTTTTCCTAACAAACGATAAAAATAAGGGGTTCTTTTCAAAAACGAATTTCGAAAATTCTAAACCCAGTCCAAACACCTTCAATCCAATCAATCCAATCCATTTGCATTCATTTCTAGGCCCATATGCATTAGAGTCCATTTTGCATTCATATTAGGTCCTTCTAAATTTGAGTTCATGGACTCATATTAGGTCTGCTAGCATTAGAGTCCATCTTAGGCCCATATAAGTCTAATTCAAGTCAAATCTAGGCCCATTTGCATCTCCATGTGAACCCTAGTCGATATCAAGCCCAATCTAAGTCTAATCCCAGTCGATCCTGACTTCCCTGACTACTTGTTAGTGGACCTTAGGTTATTTTTGATTAGGTGATACGACTTTAGCCTGTCAATTTCCAATGTCAAGCCCATGTGCATTTTTAAGTATAACTTCAAACCAATATAGGACTAAGTCCAAAATTAGGTCCATATAATGCCCAACTCATTTCCTAAGTCGAATACAGTCTATTTCAAAACCCATATAGGACGAAGTCCAAACCATTAAGTCTAGTGAAGCTAGTCACCCTTAAGTCCATAACGGTACCCTTTGACCTAGCGAAGATAGTCACCCTTAAGTCCATAACGGCACCCTTTGACCTAGCAAAGCTAGTCATACCTTAAGTCCATAACGGCACCCTTTGACCTTGCGAAGCTAGTCATACTTTAAGACCATCACGACACCCTTTGACCTAGCGAAGTTAGTAATACCTTAAGACCATAACGGCATCCTTTGACCTAGCAAAGCTAGTCACCCTTAAGACCATAACGACACCCTTTGACCTAGCAAAACTAGTCATTCCTAAGACCATAACGGCACCCTTTAGACCTAGCGAAGCTAGTCACCTTTAATACCATAAAGGCACCCCTCTGAGTTTAGCGAAGCTACTCCTGCTTTACATCTATAGCAACCCCAAATCATCAAGTCTGGCGAAGCCAATTCCTTCCTAAGTCTAGCGAAGCTAGCATATGCACCCTTTTGAGTCTAATCTGTTTGCAAAGTCTAGTCTAGTATGTTTGCATAGTCCAGTCCACATCTGCATATGCATATAGTTAGGCCCATGTCGCCATCATAACCATAATTTTACCCATTTCTAATCCTCCATTTTATTTCTCATTTCCCATTCCTATTTCCACTTTCATCCTCATTTCTCATCTCCATTTCCATTTCTCCATCCCTCATTTCCATTTCTCAAATCTTACAAGCGAGGTCCACTCGATTCTGTTCATGACCGGTCGAGAGATTACAACTTAGGAGCGCCTAATGAAGAAACAAACAGTTGAGCCTACTCTAAAGCTCATCAATCGCACTGTCACCACCCCGACTTCATTTAGAGTCATGAAGATTATTTTTGATTGCCTTCACAATAGAGGCGCGATCACTTCCATAAGTTATATGCCTTCACATTAGAAACGCAATCACTTCCACAGGGTCTACTTCGAACCCCGCACCTAAAAGAAAATTCAAAAGGTGCAACCTGTATTTCTATTGCGAATTCCAACAGAACAATGAATATTTGACATCTAGTGTTGGATCCTAAGAATGCACTGCTAGACATGATCCATGACAATATGCTACTAATACTTGCTACAACGAGAATCAACTTCACCAGCAACCCTTTCTTGTGCAAGTGCATCGACAATTCAAAAAGGCTTAGTCTTTTATTTCTGGTTTCCTAGGATGAGTCAGAGAGTCCTTACCCTAAGCCATTTCTATCATTTCTCATCGAGTCTATGTCACTGTAGGACTTCATCAATTTTAGTCTTTCCATTTTCATTTCATTTTATTTTATTTTTATTTTCATTGGCTTTCCATCATTTTATTTATGCTTCTAATTCAATGATGAAACTTAAATCACCTAATGACTTTGACTAATAAAAAAAAATCTGAAAATAAAAAAAATAAAGAAAAATGAAAAAAGGACATATATTTTGGATCAGGAGTTATTCCCCTCTTTCCTCCATCATCCTCCATGATACTTAGTCAAATAATCCCTCCATTAATCAAAGCTCCACAAATATCCTTCAAGCCTTCCAATACCCTAAACCAATAGCTTGTGTGGAAGCCTTACTACATAAAAAAAATGCCAGGCAAAAATTTAAAAAAATGATGAAAAAATTCAAAGTGCGAAAAAAAAGGGATATTATCTCAGATAACCCTGACATATAGGCCTTTTTCCCAAATAACTCCGACATTTTCACCCCTATCTCGGATAACCCTAAACTTGTATTTTATCATTAAACTTGATGGATTGGTTGACGGCGTTAACTATTTGGCGTTTATAATTAATAACCTAATTTTTTAAAAGAAAAAAACCATTTGTGTTCATCATCCCCTCTTGTTCTTCCTATCATGTCTCCATCCTCTCTCTCTCCTCTTCACCTCCGCCACCACCCCCCTAATTTTCTCTCTCCTCCTCCACCTGCTTCACTACTTCGCCTGCTTCACCACTCTCTCTTCTCCACCACCACCTGATTTTCTCACTCGTCTTCCTCTCCCACTTCGCCTCCTCCACATATCCACCCTCTCCATCCCTTAACCTTGGTTAACATAACATGGACCAAACTGCCAAAATAGGCTACATTTACTCTTCCACCAGACTCCCTTTTCTAAATTTCCCCCCAAATGAAAAAGAAATATGGGAACCATCGTATGCATAAGAAATTTGGAATCCACAGTATGCGTTGCAATTTCCCATCAGGTTGATACACACGCTTTAAAATTAAAATTTAGGCACTGCAATTTCCCATTAGGTTGATACACATGCTTAAAATTCAGGTGTGGTTAATACTTGTTGTGAACTAGTATGTGATTGCTTGTTCGAAAATTCTGGGGTCTCCTCAAAGTTGGGAGCATGATAATTTGGATTTTCTTTCTTGCTTTATCGCCTTACCATGTAGTAGACATCGGTTCTCCGATCATGCATCTGCAGTGGTTTAAATTATCAGCCTTTAAATGACAACAACAAAAAGAATGTTCAATTGAAGAAACTGAAAGAAAAAGAAATTCGAATCTTGGAGATTCATGTAAAAATAAGAATCATGGTATGAAGAGAAAAGTGAGAAATGGAAGAGAAGAAGAGAGAGAAAGATACCTTGGTAGCGAGTTGTTTGCGAGGAGCCATGATAGAGGGGTTGATTTGTTGATTTGTTTGGAATAATGTAGCTGAATTTTTATCCAGATTTGGAGAGAGAGAGAGAGGGGTTGAAGACATGATAGAGGATGAAGAACAAAAGAGAGATGATGAAGAACACAAAATATTTTTGTTTTTTTTATAAAAGAAATAGGTTTTTTTTTAGGCAAAATTTCAAAAAACTACCTTTTATAACCAACTTTTTTCATAAAACTACCTTTTATAATTTTTCTTTCAAAAAACTACCTTATATAACAAATTCATTTCAATATACTACCATTTTACGTTTATATTTAATAAAAATCGATAAATGACAATCGCCGTAGTTATTGCTGCCGGTGGTGTAGCGAGAAAAGAGGAAAGAAACGAGAGGGGAAGAAAGAAAAGCAATTTATGGTGACTCAATTATTAGTGATTTAACCCCATTAATGGTAAAATGGTAGTATATTGAAAGGAAATTTGTTATATAAGGTAGTTTTTTGAAAGAAAATTTTTAAAAGGTAGTTTTTTGAAAAAAGTTGATTATAAAAGGTAGTTTTATGAAATGTCAAAATAGTTAACGTCGTCTAACACTCCGTCAAGTTCAATGACAAATTACAAGTTTAGGGTTATCCGGGATAGGGGTGAAAATGTGGGGGTTATTTGGGAAAAAGGAATATATGTCAGGGTTATCTGAGATAATATCCCAAAAAAAAAGCAAAAGAAAACGCACAGGACAAAAAGAGAAGGTTCAAAAAGAAAAAGCCAAAGGCAAATAAATAAAAACTCAAGCTAAGGGGCTTGCACACAAATTCTACCCCTCATTCAAATCCTGTAATCCATCAAACCTTTTTAAACCATATAACCCAAATTCATGATCCTTACCTTATTCCAATCACTTAAACCTTCATCTAAACCTCAAGCCTTAAGCCTTTCAACCTTTCATCAACCCTAATTCTTTTTTCAAGGTATGTCCAAGCCCGTTAGGGCGGCCTAGGCAAAAGTTAGGGCACAAAAAAAATATATAATAAAAAATCAGATCTGGAACTACGAATGGTCTGATTCCGCAAGGATACGTAGGAATCCTCATCTTAAGGTCCTACCGCTAAAATAAAAAAACAAATTAGTCATGGTCTAATGATTTGGTTTTCTAGAATTTAGGAGCATATTCTTTCTAGATCCTGACATAGACTCGAGTCTGAACCTAGCCTCGTTAAAACCTTTTCCCACCTACATTCATTTGAGTCACAAATTGAAACTTTTTTATTTTTTAATCCAAGCTCTCCTTGTCCCTGAAAGACTCTCCGATAATTCCATGGTTTCTGGCAATATTTGACTTTGCCTGTATCAACTTCCCAAAGAAGAATTCCCAGTGACAACTTTCAACGTTCAAGACAGATCAACTACATTACAATATCAGATCAAGTACATTTCAATCAAGGCTCAAGATGCCTAATTCCAGGCAAGCTCACCCAAAGTGGGGGCTTCCTGTATATGTGGTGGTTCCTCTAAATCAAGTCAAACTCCTGAAAAGTTGTAATCTACGGACCTCGTTTACGGACCCCGATTATTTACTAAAAACGGTTTTCGAAAATCTTTCTAATCATTCTAATCATTTCTACTCATGCTTTCATTCTAAACATCTTCTAGCCTTGCAAAATCCTAACCTTGCATTGCACCCTTGCAAAACCCTGACCTTACATTGCATACATCTTAGTCTTGCATAACCCTGACCTTGCATGACGAGTCATCTTCCTTAGCTTTGCATAACCTTAATCCTTGTATAGCATCTCGTGCATCCTTAGAGAGTCTAAGTTTGCATTATTGCATTATTATGTGCTTTATGTGAGTTGTTTGCACCTATCTGCTAACATCTTTCCCTGTAGGTAATCAAATTGCTTGAAGTTATTGTCCTGCATATTAACTTTGTTTTGCAGAGACCGGCGTATATAATTCAGTTCTAAAATGCATAGCGTTTAGAATCGTTCTCCGTCCCGACACCGTATCCTTTGACTTTCGATTTCCTGAACCTCAGTCAAAGTGGGGGCTTCTGTAGACACATAATCGTGTCTCCCCATTGAAGGGTCCAATGATGAAACATACCGCGGTATTAGTTGGCGCGACCCAACGGAAGAGCAATCTAAATAACCAATCCAAAATTGTGTTTTGAAATGATATTCTAAAGCCCAATTAATTGTTCATGATGATTAATTGTATTTTAAGCCCATCAAATATTTTAAGTCCATTTAAGAGCCCAATTAAATATTTATTATATTAATAAATATTTTTATAAATATTTTTATTCTCTTTGATAAATATTTTAAATGCAAATCAGATTTTTATTCCGTGAAATTCAATCTCCGGATTTTAGGGATAAAAAATTATCTTCAAAAAACGCGTTTGATAAAAAACGGAATATGCTGGAACATGTGCTGGACGCGGCGGCCGCGCTCAGTGCGCCACGTGCATCCAACACATTGGCCAGAACGCGTCAGGCGCGCTAATGAGCGCCTGACACGTGGACTTGTGACTCACACAGTGTCCTTCGCCTGGCGCAGACCCTGTGTGAGACGCAAGTTTCTTTATTATCTTTTTAAATACGCGTATACACGTGTACGAGTTTGATTAGGCTGGCCGCGTTAGGCACACCAATGTGCGCCTGACGTGTGGACGTGCGCCTGACACGTAGGCCTGCGCCAGGCGCAGGTTGCCGCGTGAGGCGCATGCTCCTTTTCCCTATAAATACTTGTGATTTACCGAATTACGGACGACTTTTCGATTTTATTATTTTACGAACACAAAATCCTTATGAACACTTACGAATACTATTACGAATCTCAAAATACTTCAACCCTTCCAAATCAATTTCAAATCTTGATCATACTGCGTTCTTGGTTCCACGATTGCTCCGCCTAAAGATCGTTGCGCTCTTTAATCTAAGCCGCATATGTATAATTCCTGAGGATCCTTGAATAATAAATTATATTTATTGCCTAGAAGTTACTAACTATTTATTTCATGATGTAGATCTTTAAGTAATAATCGTTCTACTGTATAGTATATTCTAATCCCTTTTCTATACTTTATTTTATATTCATATTATTGTTATTCATGTTTATATATCATTATATGCTTGCCTGATCACTCTGTTCATATTATATGATTGTCCTGCTTTATTGCTTTTATCACCCACATGTTATTATTGCTAAACAAGACCTAAAGAACTGTTCTAACATTAATCTGATTAATTTGGACATCCTGTTAGGAACCTTGTAATATAATTGCATAATAATTTATCACTAAAAATATAGTCTTTTTATGTGTTTCTTGAACCAACCTAGACTAAATATTTTCAGGGTGCTTATAATATTATATGATTATTCTTTTGCATAAAATCTGTAATGAATGGATTTTTAGTAGAGGCCAACTCTGGGCGAATGTGGTTCATTATGACCATATTCTTACCCTCACCCTCGAACTCAATCTTTGGTTCATTTTGACCATCTATGGAGTCTAGACGGGGAAATTCACATTGGATAATTCCCACAATTTGTCCCTACGGTTTTTCATATCCAATTAGGTTTATGATTCTTCCTTTAAAGAATTGTTGGCGACTTCTTTCAAAAACATATTTTTAATAAAACCTTTACAATGGAGTAGTCAAAACTAATACGCGCTCATCCGGCGTAGGCGAAATAAAAACAGGCCTACAGTAATATATCATGATTTGTGTTTAACAGTGTGCTTGTATTAATTATCAAAAAGAAATAGTGTGCTTGTATTGAAAAATTAATATTTTTTTCTATTTGCTTTTTTACCAAAAACCTTGGTAGAATTTTTTGTTAAATTGTGTTGATTATTTTAACCAATACAATTCACTTAAATGAACAAAATACACAAGAACATGTTTCTTGGGATACGTAAAAAGGAAAATAAATTTTTTCCCCCTCAATAATGCTTAAATACAAATTATTTTCCACCTTACGACAAAATAAAAGTAATTCCCTTACTATCGTCCACGTCAGCGTGGAAGAAGAGGAATTTTTTTTTTCCTTAGACAAAACCGCTACTTAAAGTAGCGCTTTATCACATAATAAAACGCTAAGTGAAAAAATTTATCAAAATTCACACAACATGCTACTAATCCAAATCCCATAATCAGAAATTCAAACAATTTACTAACAGAAAACATACTACAAATTTAACTACCAAATTTAAAATTAAACTTATCAATTGTTTTAACAATTAAAATTCATTTGTGTTGATTATTTTTAAAAAAATCATAAACTGACATGACTTTAATTTGCTTTTCCGGCGACAAAGAGATGGTGTGTGGTGATGGAGTTGTAACAAAGACGATGGGTGGTGGTGGATTTGCTTTGACGACACCGACCAAACAAACTACTACTTCTTGTTGCTGCATGCTGTAAAGAGATAGAGGGGTAAGGGAAGCAAAAGAGATAGGGGTTTTGTGCAATGGAGAGAGAATGACGGTGGTTGTGTGGCGGCATTGAAGAGATTGAGGGGAGTTGGATGCAAGGAGGGGAAGCAAAAGAGGAGGATGAGTGGACGAGTGGTGGTGGTGGCATGGTTGTGTGTGAGACTAAGAAAATATGGAGTCAATTTTATGCGTGACATGGGCTTTTATTCGAGTAACTAGAGAAGCTGCTACTCAAATTAGCGGTCAACAATGTAAACCGCCATTTTGATGAGCGGTTTTGTTGTTGACAAATCGCTTTTCAAGCTAGCGGTTTTTTATAGAACTACTAATTCAAGTAGCGGTTTTACTAATGTTCCATTTTAACAAATCGCTATACGAAATGGAATAATATTCTCAACCACTCACTTTCCTTTTAAAATTAGATTTTTTTTTCTCAATTATTTTTTCACCGTTGGTCTTGTTCTTGTAAGAGACTGCCTACTTTTAATTTAAAATTAGGCAATGGCCCAAACCCTATATTAATAAAAGAATGGACCACCTTTCTTAATATAGTGACTAGTTTAATCAATTTAGTAACTAGTTTAATTTATTTAGTGACTAGTTTAATCAATTCAGTTCTCAAATTCTTTAATCCACCCGGTGACTAGTTTAATCCATTTAGTGTCTAGTTTAATCCATTCAGTAAGAATGTCGGCTTATTTTTTAAAATTGTTTGTTGTAGTTAGAGATTTGAAGGGAAACAAAGGAAGGAGAAGAGAATGGATGATTAGGTTGGTGCGAGATGTCTAGGGATAGTGTTGGGTTAGAGTTAGATGGAATGGGTTTGTTAGGATGATGTAGCATTGAGTTTGTCTAATTTTATGTTAAATTAGCCCGCCTATTCTAATAATTTATGATTTTTTTATTCTGCTAATTTGTTATTGAATTTTTTCTCCAAATAATGCTAGAATAATAAAAAATATTTCTCACTTTACGCTACAACAAAAACTATTTTCCTACCTACCGTCCATGTAGGACTTGACACGAAAAAAAATATTATTTTATTTAGCTCGGGAAAACAACTACTTTGATTAATTGTTTTATCAATAAAAATTTTATCTTAACAAATCGCTAATCCAAATAGCGGTTTACACTAGTGGAAGAAACATCATCGGATCTTGTCAAAACATGGGTTTCTGATCCGATTTTGGACCGAGTCAGTTTGGCTTGAATAAGTTGACAAGGTTGAAAACTGGATCAATTATCCACTAACTGATCTGGTTTTCACCAAAACCCGGAGCAGAAAATTCCAGTTTAGATCTGAAGAATAAATTACCTGCGATCGCGAAACTAATGAGAAGCGGAGGAGAGGAGAGAGGGAGACACGAGAGAACGCGAAGATGTGAATTACGATGTATTTCAGTCAATATATCATAATTCACAGCACCTCAAACCCATAATTTGTGATGCACTTATATTGTTGCCAAAAATCTCTCAAGTAACCTATCAACCAAAAGCGAGTCACACAGAAAATAGAGATCCAAGTGAATAGATCCAGCTATCTCTTGACCACTTACTAAAGTAAAAGTAAATCGCACAAAGTCAGACTCTCCACACACCACACCACACCACAATGGAAGCTAGGACCAAAAACATATTAGCCTCAACAGTCTCGGTTTTTACGACAAATTAAACTTCAACTTTGAATTAGATGAAATAAATAACTCTTGTTGGCCCCCGATCCCTAGACAGCTTTTACTATCTAGTCCCAATTTTACCGACCTTACAAAAGATTCAAAATATTGTCATAAATCACAAGTTCAAAATACTATTTAGATAAACAATAAATATTGGCACAAATAACAAAAATAATAAAACGAACACGATACTGCAGGTCAATTGGATCTAGATACAGAATCGAACAACAAATTAAAACTATTAACAATGCATACTACATACTACAAAATCATCGCAAATCAACTAGAAAAATTCACTGATCAATTGATTTTTCTGCATACATCAATCATCACATATTACTGTGTAGATTCATTCAATCAATTACAAAATAATAAAATTACAAAATTCACATCACAAACAAAACACAATAGTATGAAATTAATCTTCTCATCGCGCTTGCTCTCACGAATACTATTCATATCAAATTGAACAAGAAGATCGCGGGTGAGACGAACAATCTCCACCGGAGTTTGAGGTTTGGATTTGAAAAGCCCTTTCATTTTCTTCAAAAAAGAAAAATATTAATTGTGAGATCTGACAGCGGGATCCGATTTTTTAGAAAAAGGGCATCTGTTGTAATGTGTCATTTGACATTTTTTTCCACTAGTGTTAGCTCACTGACTCTGTATTGTTAGTAGACATTAAATGAAATACCCTTACAACTAGCAACTTAGAGTAAATATGGTGAGGCTATTAATTGTTTTCAAAAATAATTCAAAATTCGCTTGCTATGGTAATCAAACCCTCACTCAACAATACAACATGTACTTAATGCAAGTCTCCTCCCAACTGAGCTCTATAATATTATTGTCTTCTAATTAGAACCACAAGGGGAGTAGTGGTTTTGCTCTATGAGTTAACCGCTATTTCATTTAGCGATTTTGTTCTAAGAGTAATAAAATAAAATAAAAATTACATGGTCCCATCCTACGTGGACGAAATGGTGAGAATTATTTCATACTTTGATGCAAAGTAGGAAATGTTTTTGCTTTAGCAATATCTAGGGAAAAAAATTCTTTTTTATTCATGCTCTGTCTTGTTGTGTTCCGTCTCTTATCTCCCACCAAAAAGGCACAGCAGGTTAGTGAGATGAAATGAATATATGAATACGAAGATATAAAGATAACATTACGTAAGATTGTAACAAGTGTTAAGAAATAAATGTGAAAATATAATTATGATATTTTGTTGACCAATAAAATTAATATTGAAAAAATATCATACGTTAATATAACTTGCTGTTTTAGATTTTTAACCATTTAAGTAAAAAATTTTAATTCATCATATACCTCAATGCTTTCATAAATCATAATGAACCATATTATGTCATAGAATCCAATTCCCTTGACCATTTAAGAAACGAAAAGAAGGAAGAAAGGAGAGAAAGTGAGGAAAGGAGGGAAAGTTTGAATCCCTGCCGGCTGCCCCGAGGCACGAGCCACGACTACGAGCCGCCGGAAACTGACCACGAGCCGAGTGCCGCCAGCTCAGACGCGGGACGCCAGTTACCGTAGTGAATCAGTGAGTTGTTTTTTCTAAACCCTAAGTTTTAATTTCATTTTTTTGAGGTAATATTTATCATTGTTTGGTTGTGAATTGTGATTATGGTTGAATACTTGAATTAGTTAAATTGATTTGTTGTTGGTCATGATTTATTGATTCATGTTTTAGGTTTATTTAGTTTGTAATTTTTAATTTCTAATTTGGAAATTGTAAATATGAGTTGATTTATAATTGACTAGTTTGGTTTGATAATGTAATTGATTCATGTTTATCAATTTAATTAGGAGATGTCAAGTGATTCACATTCACCTAATTTAAACAAGTCCAAGGCTAAGGGAAAACAACCCGATCTTCGACAATAAGGATTTGGGTTTTATCCGAATGTCGGACGTCCGTATTTTGTCCCCACTTTGAGAATCCTGGCTCCGACACCGTATGTATGACTTTATGTCTTATTTGATTGAAATCAAATGTGACAATTGATTATTTTTTAGCTAAGTAGATGAAGCCACAAATAATGCCTTTAATCCATAATATTACTAGTTGTCTACTTCTATATGTCATCAGAGATTCAGAGGAATTTCTCCATTTTTGACGTATATAAGAAATTCAGCTTAGGAAACCTCCTTGTGCTCTGAAAATAGATGGACTACAAATGAAGAATCTTACTTATTTGTTCTAAAAGTAATTAACTTCTCTCCAATTAAAGACCCAAGGACGAACATAATCCAACTACAGCATGAATATTGTGAAAGGCACTGTGCTGATGATGTGAGTATATCAAATAAGTGTCAGCGTTATCAATTTTACTCCCACAATTCAGAAAGACACACTCCATACTCAAGGAATCGAATTCTACCTATCTGTTCAACCATCAACAAGGTAACTGATTACACATTCTAGCATTCTGATAATACATTGTTACTAAGAAACCAAATAGTCAATTCAGAAACAGGAAACAACAATATGAATGAAGTTCCAACATTTTTCCATACAAAATAAGAACAAAAAGCATTCCGAGTTGAATCCAAATCCCGCCCATATCTCATTCCTTAAACTCACTCACTTGACATAGCTCAGTGCTGCATGGAACACAGCTACGAGCGAAAAACAAGATCTTCAAAGAGGGATCCAAACCCTCTTTGTCTGAAACAAGAACCTTATCTTTTTTTTTTTGATTGGTTGTATGATTATGCATATTTTGGATATTTTGGTTGTAAAACTTATTGAAGAAATTTTGTGAACTTTTTTTCCAATAATTTTGTGTTTGTTGTACGACCGTACCCCCAGATTCAAATTCCTGGGTTGCCACTGGCATTTGATATAATTTATTTTGCATGTTTTAAGTTGCTCGTCTGAAGAAAAAGATAAAACATGGATGCAAATGTTTCACAAATCCAACAACAACTCACTGAGCTTGAAATTGAAGCTGAACATCTACTTTTGGCACGACATCAGGTCAATTTTCTCATCGTATCAATTAATCTGGTTTGAATCGTGAATACTTTTGATGGTTTAGGTTTTCTGAGCTTAAAATTTGGTAGAGTTTACAAGTTATTATCACATTTCAATTTATATTAGTTTAGTGTTAGAATATGGTTCTTATTTTTTATTATATTTTTAATTGAGGTTCCTACATTTGCTTGATTGTTGATGAAAATGTGTATTCGGCTTTTTTTAGCTTGATGAACCTTTTGGAGCTAATAAGAGGGGTTGCCAAAATATGTGATTGTCTACACTTTATAGGTCATCCATGTTTAATGCCTTCTTTTGTTTATTTTTTTCTTGTGAATCAAGATATGTCATGCTCACTTTGGATTAAGTTTAACAGTGATCAGTTTGTGTTTGTGTTACAGATTTGCTTATTCTTCTCCACTCCCCTCCCTTCGGTGTTTATTATGGTGATGAATGAAAGTGTGGCGGCGTAAATGAAACTTTTGGGTTTTTTTTTTTGTTTTTGTATTTTGGGTTATCTCATGTACCAGCGTCTAGGTGAATGCATGAATGCTCTTCTAGTGTAATCACCAATTATCTTTAGTCGATTTCTATCTAATGCCTTGTTATTCATCTATCAATTCTTGTGAATATGCTTGTTTTGACTGATAAAAGTCTGTCCTAAGTTGCATACCATATTAAACAATGTGGCCTACATTTGATGTTCGGTTTCCTAAATTCTAAGAATGTTTTCTGATAGCTGTTTTTTATTTTTGGAGTTTAAGTTTAACATGTTATAAGAGATATAAAGGATTTGTCTTATTCTTGGGTTATGTTGTGCTTGCACTTTCATAAGTATCTGATGACTGATGGTGATGTTAAGATTAGAAATTTATAATGAACTGTCCAAGCTCATATATGAAAATGTACGGTCTGTTGTGTGTCAAAGATATATCGGTTGCAACTAGTTATTTTGTTGCAGACATACTTGAGACAATAATATGGTTCATTTTGTTTTGTTGATTCAAATTATCACTATTCTTTTATTTTCTAGTAAGAGAAGCCAACTAGGGTCCTTTTTGAATATTGTGTGGCCCTTGCACCTTTCATTTTTGTTTATCATAGAACCAATGTTACGGAATCCTACTTGGACTAGGGGTTAAAAAAAAATTATCTGAAAAGGGAAATGTAAAAATTAACATATTAATAATGACTTATTTGATTAGCAAATGGTGATAATATTTCAATGCTATAAGATTTAAGTAAAATGCAACCAAAATATAATAGAAGAAATATAATATGTGAAAAACTTATTTTTTACGAAGGAGGATCGTAGAGTCGTAGGATCGTATAATCGTAAAGATCCTACCATGTGATTTATTGTGGTTGGATAGGATCGAAAGACCACAAAATTAAACTACGTAGGAGGCTTGATGAGTCGTAGGATCGTAAGAGTCGGATCGGGATTTTAACAACATTGCATAGAACTGCTAAACTCCCTCCTCGAGAAGAGTTTCTTTTCTCATTGTGAAGATGCAGGTTGTTGAAAATGACAGGTTAAGGAACGGGAACATGGAAGCATTAACAGCACTTAGGAAGACGGCTCGTACAACAAAAAGGTAGTATTCCTTCTCCATTTGAGTCTATCATGAAAGAAATTGGAGGGCGTAGTTCTAAGCCATTGGTTCAAGAAATTTGTCCAACCTGTGGAAATCATGATGCCACTGAGAATATGTGGATGATGTTCCCTGGAACTGATGTCTTTGCTCAGGTCCCCTTTCATGCCTCTTGTTGTAGCCTAACATCTACGGTTCCTTTGAAGACACCTGGGCTCATCGGAGCCGTACACGTGTCCTCCCCTAGTGAATAGAGAAAAAAGATTTAATCTTTGGGCTATCCTCAGTTGGGTTAAAAGGATACTTTTCTGGCCCAAAAGGTAGTCAGAGTCCAGCCTGTGAGGTGGCTGCAGGAGAGTGGTTGATGAACCCTCACAAATCATGGCCTGCCACGTGTCATGATCTGATTCCATAGCCAATCAGAGGCCACTATTCTAGGGCAGATTTTAAGGATAGCTGTCATCTTGCTATCACTATAAATACCCCAGAAATCAGGAGAAATGGCATTCAATGCAAACAGTGTAAAGTTACTCTGTAAAAATACTCTCTCACTTTCTCTCTCTAGATCTACTTTTCTCTTTACAACTCCCGATATCCGACTTAAGCTTCAACCCAAACCGGGGTGGGTCCCTTTGGGGGAACGACTTTGGACTAGGTTGATTGAATTTGTTAAAGTCTCAGGAAGAAATCTAAGAATATTAAAAAGCTGCACGCCTTACTAAGGGACTAAACATTTGGCGCCGTCTGTGGGGAGACGCAACGATGATTGATTGTCAATCGTCCAACATTGCCAGAAACCGAAGTCTTCAGGTTAATGTCGAAGACACAGTAGAACACGAGAGACCGCCTCGAGGAAGGGATAGACCCCCGTCCATCATCCATGTTCCTGGACCAAGCCAGCAACCTGTCATTCAAGAGAATCTTGAACGTCCAGTGACTGCCGCCCATCTAGAGAACGCTTTGAATGACTTCCAGACAAAGATGGCAAAGATCGTCCAGAACGGATCAAGAGCAACATGCTTGTTTTTCCGTCTTAACCCCGAGCGCCCGTCAACAATCAAGCTCCCCCTAGGGGACGTTCCCAAGAGAATCGTCCAGGTCCTAGTCGACCTGTTCGTCAGGAACCCTCAAGTAGGGCGGCTATGGAAAAACAGCCAGAAGGCAGTGAGCAGCGAAGGAAGATGGACTGGAATTTAGTGGTTAGGACCCAAGATCATGCTCGTCCGAGCGAGCACCGAATGGAAACAGATGTCAGGGACTACTTAGAGGCAAAGAGAGCTGCAACATTGCAACAGTCGGCTACTGGCTCTACCCCATACTTAAGAGATCCTCCTTTAAGGATACCATCCAGAACAGAGGGAAGAAGTCTGGGTCCTTCGATAGTTCGTCCGAGACAAGAGAAGACGGTGGTTCAACCAATGGTCTATAAGCGACCAGTACCAGCAAACACTTCATCCAATCCTGTGTTGAAGGAATATCGCAAGGAGTTCATACACATTGAGGGACAGCTGGGAGCCCTCCGGATCAATTGGCCTACTCCGTTCTCGGCCAGGATCATGGAGGCGCCCCCCTTCCCAAAGGTAAAACTCCCAACAATAGAGCCTTTTGATGGAACCACTGATCCTGATGATCACTTGTCCGCTTACAAGCATCAGATGTACGTCCAAGGAGTAGATGATGCTACTTGGTGTAAGAATTTCCCGGCTACCCTTAAGGGTGTAGCACAGAAGTGGTTCAATAATCTACCCCCCAATTCAGTCAATAATTTCACCGAACTCAGTGTCTTATTTACTAGTCATTTCGTTGTAAATCGTCAAGAACAAAAGACAAGCATGCACTTGGGCAAGGTCGTCCAAGGACCAAAAGAAGCTCTTAGAAGTTTTGTTAAGAGATTCAATCTGGAAGCCCTTCAAATTCAAGATCTCAATGCTGGAGTGGCTTTTGACGCCTTTATCAGGGGTCTGAGGCCAGGAAGTTTTAAGTTTGACCTTGTGAAGAAGAAAATCAATACTCTTGCCGAGGCTTTAAAGGAAGCCGAAGCTTTTATACATGCCACTGAAGTATGTGCTGAGGCAAAGCATCCTAAGTCCAAGAAGCCTGAAGAGGTTGCTCAGCTAAAGAAAAGCAACCCCAAAAAGGCCGAGACTTGGGCCATAAACTCTACCACTACTTCGTCCAGAAGAAGCAAGAGGAAAGAATCCGAGCCTTCTTCATCCAACCCCGTCGAATTCAACAAGGACCAATACTCCATTCTCATGGAGATAAAGGACCAATACGAGCTGAAGGCTCCAGCCGAGATGAAGACACCTTACAGAAACAGAGACAAGAGCAAGTATTGTCATTTTCACAAGGATTGCGGTCATGAAACAAATGAATGTAAACACTTCAAGAGAGCTTTGGAGGATCTAGCTCGAAAAGGAAAGATGAATTCATACTTACCCCAAAGGGGAAAGAAGTTTCAAAGTAGAGATGACCATCAAAGCAAGAAAAAGGAGAGTGAAAGCACTGATGAAGATGTCGTCCTCGTTATTTCAGGAAGATTTGCTGCTGGAGGGCCTACCAATAGAGGGCACAAAAACTACCTTAGGGAGCTCGGCCAAGTCTTGTTGACTAATTCGGCAAAGACCAAGCCTTTTCCAAAAGTGGTGGTTAGTGAGCAAGATCGGGGCAAGTTGAGAACCCCCCATGATGATCCTTTGGTTGTAGAGATGAAGATAGCAAACTTGAGAGTAAGAAGAATTCTGATTAACACCGGAAGCTCGACGGACATCATTAATGCTGATTGCTTGTCCAGATTGAAATTTGATGAAAAGAATTTGGTTCCAGTCCATCATCCCATCATAGGGTTTGGGGGAGGAGTCATCCATCCCAAGGGAACAGTCACGTTGCCCGTCCGAGTTGGAGAGAAGGAGGTCTCGCGGACCATGTTCATCAAGTTCTTGGTTGTCCGAGATTTGACAGCCTACAATGTCATACTCGGACGGCCAACTTTGAATCATGTTAAAGCTGTAATAGTAACTCACTTGATGCTTATGAAGTATGAGTGTGATGATGGCAAGATTGGCTCCTTGTATGGAGACCAGCAGGCGGCTAGGGAATACTACCTAACCACCCTCAAGCCGTCATCATGGAAAGCATGCAATGAAGCACAGACGAAGATCGGTGGCGAACGGAAAACGTCTGAAATTGGGAAAGATAAGACGAAGGTTGCTGGCGAAAGGAAAACGTCTGAAAGTGTAAGGGACCAAGTGGCCTCGTTGAAGCTGGCAATTGAGAGTCCTCAGACGCCTCTCGCCCCCTCAAGGAAAACGTCTGAACATCTCCCCAGCAAGAAAAGAAAGTATGAGCCCGTCAAGGAAGAACCTCCCTCGTCTGAGGAAGTGATGGCCATCATGGGACTAGCACTAGAACGTCTAGAGTCAGTGGAAGTCCCTGAAGATGTCTGTTTGGATGAGGCTCGTCCAGAAAGAACTTTGAAGATTGGGTCATCGCTCTCTCCTGAGTTGAAGGGCCTTTTAATCAGCTTGCTGAAAGAATTTCAAGACGTGTTTGCTTATTGTGTTGAGGAAATGCCTGGAATTGATCCAGAAGTAGCCGTCCACCGGCTTAATGTCGATCCAAATTTAAAACCTGTTCGTCAGAAGAAAAGACATTTAGGACCGGCCAGAAATCAGGCGGTCGACCAAGAAGTTCAGAAGTTGTTGGAATCAAAGTTCATCAGAGAAACCTATTATCCAGAATGGATAGCACATGTGGTCATGGTGCCGAAGCCTAATGGCACTTGGAGGATGTGTGTGGACTATACTGATCTCAACAAGGCTTGTCCTAAGGACAGCTTCCCTCTGCCCAAGTTGGATCGTTTAGTGGACTCCACAGCCGGCCATGCTTTACTAAGCTTCATGGACGCTTATTCAGGTTTTCATCAAATCCCCATGTGGTCAGAGGATCAGGACAAAACGTCCTTCATTACTGAAAAGGGGTTGTATGGCTGGCTGAGAATACCATAAGGCCTACGCAATGCTCCGGCCACCTTTCAAAGATTGATCAATACCGTCTTTCAGCCACAGTTGGGAAGAAACATGGAGGCCTATATTGATGATATGATAGTCAAGAGTCGGCAAGAGGAAGGTCATGTTGGTGATTTAAGAGAGACTTTCGAGACTCTCCGAAAATACAAGTTAAGATCCAAGCTATTTTAGACATGAAATCCCCGTCAAAGATCAAGGAAGTTCAGCGACTGACGGGTTGCTTGGGTGCCCTTGGACGATTCTTGTCCAAGTCAGGTGACAAGTGTCATCACTTCTTCACCACGATCAAGAAAAAGGCCAAGTTTGAATGGACAGCAGAGGCAGAGCAAGCCCTTCAGCACGTCAAAGATCACCTTCGGCAGCTGCCTAGGTTGGTCAGTCCAGCTGACGGGGAGAAACTGTTTGTATACTTGGCTGTGTCCACTCAGGCTGTGAGTGCTGTCCTGTTGGCTGAAAGAGAGTCCGTGCAAGTCCTCATATACTTCGTGAGTCATGTGCTCAAGGATGCGGAAAAAAGGTATACTCCAATTGAGAAGTTTGGATTGGCCCTCGTCATGGCCATCCGAAAGTTATGACCCTATTTTTTGGCGCACAGCATACTCGTCTACACTGACCAACCTCTGAAGCAAGTTCTGCAAAAGATGGAAGCTTCCGGACGAATGCTAAAATGGGCTGTTGAGCTTAACATGTTCGATATATCATTTGAACCAAGGAAAGCCATTAAGGGGCAAGCCTTGGCAGATTTTATAGTTGAACTTACTCGGCCAGCCATAGAGCCAATATCTGATCCAGCTGAAGGAAGGAAGCATTAGACGCTCATGGTTGATGGGTCGTCCACTGTCAGTGGATGTGGGGCAGGAATCATTTGTCAATCTCCAGAAGGAGACAAGTTTGAATATGCGTTAAGATTCCAATTCCAAGCGTCCAATAACGAAGCTGAATATGAAGCACTTCTGGCTGGAATCAAAATGTGTAAAGCGGCAGGAGCTCTGGAAATTGAGGCCAAATCAAATTCCCTTTTGGTCGTCAGTCAAGTCAACGGGGATTTTGAATGTAAAGAAGCATCGATGAGCAAATATATGCGTCTGATCAAAGATGAGATTGAGCCTTTGAAGCGATTTGTTCTCGACCAAGTGCCAAGGTCAGAAAATCATCAAGCAGATGCTCTCTCTAAATTGGCTAGCTCGGCTGAAGGAGATGCGCCAAGAACAGTGTTTTGGGAAGTCAAACCCAAAAAGAGCATTGATCAAGAACATATTATGTTTCTTAGCCGCGGGGCAGTCTGGATGGAGCCTATCATAGAATACAAGAAGACGGGACGGTTGCCTCCAGACCCTGTAGAGGCTAAGTATGTGAAGGCTAGAGATAAGTGGTTTGAGCTATGGGATGAGACCCTTTACAAGAAATCATTCAATCGCCCTCTCCTCAAGTGTATCACCAGAGAGGATGGTCTAGAGGTTCTGAAGGAACTCCATGAAGGAGCTTGTGCATCTCACATTGGGGGAAGAGCATTGGGTGAAATGGCTTTAAGGACGGGGTACTACTGGCCGACCTTAAAGGAGGATGCCCTCGTCTATGCAAAGAAGTGTGATAGTTGTCAGAAGCATGGAAACCTGCATCAGAAGCCGTCCAACTACTTAAGCCCCATATTGTTCCCTCTGCCCTTTGCCAAATGGGGCATGGATATCCTAGGACCTTTTCGGTGGCCGCTGGGCAAAAGAAGTTTGTGATAGTAGCTGTGGACTACTTCACTAAATGGATAGAGGCTGAAGCCATGCGAAAAATAACAACAAGCGACGTCAAGGGCTTTATTTGGAAAAACATTATAACTCGTTTTGGCATGCCTCAGTCCATCGTCTTTGATAATGGCCCACAGTTCGAAACGCCCAAGCTGAAAGATTGGTTGGCAGAAAGAGAAATCAAGGCTCACTTCGCTGCAGTCGCCCACCCACAAGCCAATGGGCAAGTAGAGTCCTTCAACAAGATTCCATCAAATGGAATCAAAAGGAAGCTGGATAACGCCAAGGGACAATGGGTTGAAGAGTTACAGCTAGTGTTATGGTCCATCAGAACAACCGCCAAAAATTCTACAGGAGAAACACCCTTCATGTTAATCTATGGTACTGAAGCCGTCTTGCCCATTGAGATTGAAGAACCCACCCTGCGGGTCATGTTGTACACAGAAAATGCCAACTGGGCTGCATTGCGCACGGCTTTGGACCAAGTGCCAGAAGTCAGGGGCAATGCCTTGCTAAGAATGCAATTGTACAAATTACGAATGGCTCGGGAGTTTAACAAGAGAGTCGCTAGACGACCATTCAAGGTGGGGGATCTTGTTCTAAGGAAGATGGAGGCAGTTGGACGACCTAAAGAGATTGGGAAGCTGACACCAAACTGGGAAGGACCTTATCTGATTATCCAAGAGCTGCGCAGCGGCACCTTTCGTCTCCAAGATCTGGATGGACGAGTTATACAGCGCACTTGGAACTCAGATAATCTGAAGAAGTACCATGTCTAACTCAATTCATCGTCAGGAATCTAGCTGGTAGTTTGTAGTAAGTCCAAAGTGCCACGGCACATGCTAGAAAAAAGAATTGTATACATGTATCTTGGCATTTAGCCAAGCAAAATTCATATAACACAATTCTTATCGCCTTTGTTTATTTTCACCAAGCTAGTTCACTTTGGGGCATTAAATCAGTTGCTAGTCTAAAAGTGACAATAACTTGGGGCAAAAACACAAAAAACAATAGAGCATCAAAAATACTCACTTTCATGCCGAACATCACTCCCTCGAGGAGACCGGCCAAAAGTATTACAACCTAAAGGTTGACAATACATAAATGGCAATCAAATAGACAAAATCTCTAGTAAGAGAAACGTCAAGGTCTCTAAGAGAAGGCTGACCAGAAATAAGCCCTTAGTAAAGGATACTTACTTTCTCGTACACGGACAGCTAAGTAGTAAAGACCCTAGTAAGGGATCACTACTTCCGGACGAGTGTTTCTCCCTCAAGGAAGGCGGCTGAACATTCGTAGACCATGTCTCTAAAGCTCGTCCTTAGCAATTTCAGCAGGCCTAGCCAACGATGGCCGCTCTCCTTCTTGGACTATGGCTCGTCCACTATATATGGTTGAGCTTAGCCCAAGAAGGGGGGGATGAGACAAGCCTACAGGACGAGCTAAAGAGAGAAGGTCGTCTAAAACCAGGACAAACTAGAAATGCCTTTGTGATATTTTGATACCGCAGGACGAGTGTTACCAACTCAAGAAAAACGGCTAAAGCATGGCTCGTCCGCGAGGCCATTATGACTTGGCCGCTTTCAGAATTGGGGCAAGACTCGTCTAAAATGAGAAGACCATCTAGAGTTCCAGGACGAGTCTCATTAAGTACTTGCATATTCTTTGGATGGCAATCTTTTACTATATGTGCTTTGCAAACCGTCTAAATACCCGGAGGAGTCTCATTTTGTACTTAGCTACATTTAGTGAAGACTCTCGACCGTCCAAGGGCAAGGATCAGGAGTGGCAAGCGTAGTTTATTCAAATTTCCTAAACCGTCCAAAAGTTCAGGACGAGTTTCTTTGGAAAGATTTACGGTCGTCTAAAGGCAAGCACGTTGCAAGCACGTTGCTTTTTTCTTAAGACATCTGTGCTGATCGTCCAACATTTAGGACGAAGCTCATTTTATACTTAGTCAAATTGGAATTCAGGTTAATAAAAGACAGGCAACTGGCAAAAAGTCTCCTTCATATATGTTTGGCCAAGAATTACAACCTAAGATTAGAAGAGTTAAAGCTACAACGGCAAACAAGCCAAGAAATTAAACTTAGGAAAATAAACCTAAAACTAGGCATCATCTTCATCGCGAGTTTCTTGGTCGTCTTCAGGGTTCTCCTCCTCAGCTGCAGATTCGTCGTCCGAGTCCAAAAATTCTGGAGTTTCCTCGGCACATACCATAGCACGATGAACACTCTCTTGATATTCCAGACGACGAATGAAGCTGGGGGCCTCAGAAGGCTCAGCCAGCATCTCAAAGGCCTTGACGGCCTAGTCCTTAGACGTTTCGACGACTTGAGCCAAGCCTTCTTTGGCGTCGTTAAAGGCACTGGCCGCTCCCCCTTCCAGACGGGCAGTCCTCGCCCTTAGGAGGATGTTCTCCCTTCTCAGTTGAACGGCGGCAAGAAGAGCAACATTTCTTTCACCCTTCAGATCAGTAGAAACAGCATCTATAACCATCTTCAGACGGTCCAGCTCCTTGTATAGATCTTTGATAGTAACAAGATAATTCTTGTTTTCGTACTCCAGGATAGCTGACCTCTTCTCCAAAGCATCCAGGGATTGACGATGAAGGGTATTAACCATCTCAATGTCATGGATGGCCTTGTCGCCTGCCGTTGTAGCAAGGTGGACGAGCTTCTTGTTCTCTTTTTGAAGCTCTCTCGCCCACTCTTCAGTAAGCATGCTGCGAGCAAAAAGCTGGGACAATGAAAACAAAACCAATCATTAGACGAGTTACAAAAATGAAAAATCATTCACAAGTATTAAACAAAAGCGGCAGTAAGTTATACCTCAGCAGCCAGTTGAGACATGTAGCCCACATGCCCGGCCGATGCCCCCCTTAATCCTTTGATATAGGATTCAGGGTAACATTTGAAGAGCTCCTGCTTAAGCCGATCTTTTTCTGCCTTTGGCATTTTGGCAAAAGCAGGAGAAGAATCCTCGTCCGAGTCAATGGTGGGAGAAGCTGAGGGTAAGGCGGGGCCTTTGCCCTTATCTGAAAGAGGGGGAGAGTCAGTTATCTTGATGGGAAAGACGATGGCTTGTCTATCGGACGGACTCATGGACCGTCCGTCAACCCGCACCGTCCTAACTATATTCGGATAATCCGACTCACCAGACGAAATAGATGTCGTCCTAATAGCTAGTGGCATCTGCGGTACCAGCTTGGCCACCGAGCCGCTGAATCCCGGGTAGTTCCCAGCCGCCGTCTCCGACTCCGGAATAACCAAAGCCAAGGACGACTCTGGTCTGGCCTCAGCAGAATCCGCTGGCAGAACGTCCAACTGACCAGTAAGACCCTAAATCTTCTCCGCCTCGGCAGGGGCAGCAGCTGAAGGCTCCTTTTTCAGGGCCTTGTCCTTTGGTGGCGGCATGCTTTTCTCCCCACCTCCACCAGCAGAAGTCGTCTTCTCTGGCCTCTTTCTTGTAAAGCCCTTAGGCTTTTTCGCGGGAGGCTGGTCCGCGGCCGCTGTTGGCTCTTTTTGGACGAAGACGACTTCCCAGGTGGAAGCTTGTTTGTAGGAGCATTTTTCTGCAAAGCATGAACAAATTATCAAATTGGTCGTCCAAGGGACAAAAGTTATAATTCCAATTACGATGCTTCAGACGAAAATCACCCAAAGAAGGAAGGCGTTCTATAATGGGCACCTCCTAACCTCGTCTGAAGAAAATTCTAAATACAGACGAAGACGATGCAAAGGAGGAAGCCGTCCAAAAGAAGACGGACTAAAATAAATCAACTCCTCGTCTCAATTTAGAACTTAAGGTTTCTCAGATGAGAATGGCCCAAAGAAGGTGGCCGTCCAAGCATGGACGCCTTCATTCTTCAGGTGATTCTCGTCTCGTCCAGAGAGATGAAACCTATCTTGGATGAATCCAAATGATACTCGTCCAAAGTTGATCCGGTCTTCAGACGAGAATTGCCCAAAAGAGGTGACCGTCCAATCATGGACGCCTTCCTTCTTCGGGTAATCCTCGTCCAAAGGGAGGGACAACGACTTGGACGAGTCCATAAGGTACTCGTCCAAAGGCGTCATATATCTCAGACGAGAATGGCCCAAAGAAGGTGGACGTCCATGCTTGGACGCTTTCCTTCTTTGGGTGACCCTCGTCCAATGGTTGGATACAAATCCTAGACGAGTTAGATCGATCCTCGTCCCAAAAAAAAAAATATATATATATATATATATATATATATATATATATATATATATATATATATATATATATATATATATATATATATATATATATATATATATGTTTACCAGAGTTTCAGCCCTTTTCTCGGCACTGCCCTTGGCGTACTCCTTCCATAAGTTGTCTGTGAATTTGGACATACTTATATCTCCCGTCCAAGAAGCTTTAAGACGTGCTCTGGCTGAGTCTGCAAAAAAGAGATGAAAAATGTTTAATCTGGTTTGTGCTATGGACGAAGAGTTTTACTTGGAGAATTTGAATGTATACCTTTATCTTCGGCCAACCGCAAACCGGTGACGACTAGGAAGTCGTCATGGTAAAACATTTCTTTAAAGGGTATCCAGTTAGCTGGTCCCTTAAAAGATCGCTGGCCGAGCCTGGAGTACTCCTTAATTCTAAAGTACTTCACAACCTCCTCGTCAAAGCTGTCCTCCAACTCCAGCCAGGATTGCTTCCGCCCAGTATTCGTGACGGATCGATTATAAAATCTATAGCTCTCAGTGGCATAGTCGTTGGCCGCTCTTAAGAAGATGAAGTCGGCCTTCCATTCATGCATCTTCGACGGCTTGCCCCAAGCCGTCATGAAGCCGGGGCGGTTGCAGATGCTGAGCCATGCCCCGTCAACGGCCCCAGGTACCTTAGCCGCGTAGTGAATATGGGTAAAGGCTGGGAGAGAAAGAGCTAGGTCGCGCAACTCGCAGACGGCAATAAACGTCAGAACGTTGTGCCAAGCATTTGGAGCCAGCTGATTATGGCCTATATGGTAGTAGTGCAGCACTTGCTCTATAAATTCGTGGAGAGGGAACCTTAATCCCGCGTCCAAGGCCAACTTGTAGACGGCGAAGTGGTTCTTTGGGGCACTCAGAATCGTCGCGTCTTTATTTGGGATAACAAAGGAGAAGCTCGGCATGAGCATATAGGAAGATAAATAACTAGGGTCTGGTCCTACTTTCTTTAGCCATTTGCGATTAACCAAAATGAAGCCGGTGTCAGAAAGGGGACCTAATCGTCTTCTAATTTCCGACGAAGTTGTAGAGGCTTCGTCCGATTCTTCGGCAGCGTCAGATTCACTGCCGTTATTACCTTCGCCGATCTCCTCCATATCGACGTCCCTGCCAGAAGGACTGGCCTCAGGGTTTATTTCGGAGTCTTCTAAATTATGGTCAGAGGAAGGAGGCCCGCCCAAAGGCTCAGCTCTTTGGACCTCTCTTGCCTCATCTGGCACCCGTCCAGTAGATTCCTCCATATCTGAGCTATTTGACGGGATTATTACCTTTCGTCTTAGACGAGTCATTTGCTTGACGCGCGCCAGATTACCCTGCACAGGTAAAGATTGGCTCGTCTGACTTTCTCGGCCAAAACCACAAAAAAATATATACTCGGCCAGAAGAGGCCCAACTCTAGAATGTGCCGAAGAAGAAGTATCGGTTCTGAGGTCAAGACGTGCTCTTGGTCGACTAGGATTATTTGACGAAGAAGATTCCATTTTATTGATTTTCTAAGAAAAAATAAAGAATAAAGAAGAATGAAAAGAACAAAGAAAAGATACCTGCTAAAGCGCCTGGACGATTCGGTGAAGAAAGTTGAGGCTGGACGATCTTTATCTCTCTCTAGAAAAATTTACAGAGTTTCTCTCTCTAAGAAAATTCGTTCAAGGTGTGAAATGATTTAATGTCCTCACATCAACGTTATTTATAGGGGGGTAAGAAACTTGTGGAGCCGGTCAAGGATGACCGAAGGGAGGATAAAACGGTCGGTTATGGCCGGTAAAACCCAGGAAAAGGCGCGTCATTTCCTTCGTTTCAAAAAAATCTACCTTGGGTAAAAAAGCCTTAACCGTCAGATGGGCCAAATGAAGCTACCTTGGGTAAAAGGGCCTTAACCGTCAGATGGGCCAACAGTGAAAACCCTTTAAGGGGCAAATGTTGTAGCCTAACATCTACGGTTCCTTTGAAGAAACCTGGGCTCATCGGAGCCGTACACGTGTCCTCCCCTAGTGCATTGAGAAAAAAGATTTAATCTTTGGACTATCCTCAGTTGGGTTAAAAGGATACTTTTCTGGCCCAAAAGGTAGTCAGAGCCCAGCCCTGTGAGGTGGCTGCAGGAGAGTGGTTGATGAACCCTCACAAATCATGGCCTGCCACGTGTCATGATCTGATTCCATAGCCAATCAGATGCCACTATTCTAGGGCATATTTTAAGGATAGTTGTCATCTTACTATCACTATAAATACCCCAGAAATCAGGAGAAATGGCATTCAATGCAAACAGTGCAAAGTTACTCTGTAAAAATACTCTCTCACTTTTTCTCTCTAGATCTACTTTTCTCTTTACAACTCCTGATATCTGACTTAAGCTTCGGAGGGGGAACCACCACCCAAACCTCCAGGGTGGGTCCCTTTTTGCAGGTTCGGGAGCGAAGCTCAGGCTTGGACTAGGTTGATTCAGACATTTGTTGCACAAGTCTCCAAGGAAGAACATCTAAGGGATACTAGTTTACTTGCTAGACAAGAAAGCTCAGTCTACAGCTTACTTGCTGGACAAGGGACTAAACACCTCTCATACTATATTTGAGGAAGGTGCGTTGTTGTGTTTCTCGTCTTGTGGCATTGTTAGGCTCCATTTGGTTATGTTAAATGGAAAATAATTTATATGAAAAAACATCTTCCAAGGGATGACACAATAATGGTTTAGTTTTTCTTTGTTTGGTTTGTTGCATGAAAAGTTAGAGAGAACAATAAGAATTAGAAATGAAAGGGGGAGGATTGATGGGAGGAACGAAAGAGGAAAGTGAAGAAATGGAAAATGTGACGTTCCTTAACAAACCAAACAAAAGAATATAAGATCGCTGTTCCTAGAAAATGTTTTCCGCCCTATGACACTCCTTTAGACTTGTTGTTTCTTTTTATTATTCTTTTCAAGAGACCACGATTTTCACTTAATTTGATTAGAATACCTTGTTATATAAAAATGCTATTTTAAGTTTCAATACTTTAAATTGAAATATCTTTTTGATGTTGTTGCAGATCAAGAACGACTGGATTCAGACTTGAAGAAGCTGCAGAATGTTGTGAAAGAGAAAACTCTGATAATCTCGGAAAAGGGTGCTCTTGCTGACAAGATTAGCCCTGTGATCTTGAGGTCTTTAGTAACATTAACGGACAAAAAGTGATTTGTGTCTGCTTAAATTAACTATTTTTGACACTGTACTCTGTATAATCTAATTTTGTACATCTTTAGGCTATGTTTAGTTCACCACCTTTTTTCTTTTTTACCTGATGTAGTCTGAACTTCTTTTTAGTGTGATATTATATGGACTTATTTTACTGATCCAATTGGACTTCTTTTTTCTTAAACTATTTGTTCTCAACTTTTTCTTTTTCTAATTTGATTTGATTTGAATTTTTTGTTCCATCTGATTTCTTCTCAAGGAATTGTTCTTGTATAATATGATCTAAGTTAAACTTATTACTTTATCTGATCTAAATATTCATGGATATTGGGATTCATCTCAATATATATAATTTTTAGATAATTAAGGA
The DNA here is from genome assembly GCA_947648045.1 of Beta corolliflora. NCBI lineage: Eukaryota > Viridiplantae > Streptophyta > Magnoliopsida > Caryophyllales > Amaranthaceae > Beta > Beta corolliflora. The sequence continues at coordinate 340,428 of CANSZD010000969.1, read as the reverse complement.
TATATTAATAGTCAAAGTAGTGCGTTAAGAGAGCATAAATTTAAATTGTTGTAAATTGTAATAAACAAAACAGATAAGTATTAATGTATATTACCAAATAATAATAATTGCATCCATAATAGTGCAATATTTAAGGAGTTGAAGAAAAAGGACTATGATTCACAAATATTTGGTGCATAAATACAAGAAATAATGTAGGAACGTTCACATTCTTTTAACTATTCAAAGAAAATGTAGGAAGCTGTTGAGATGTTAAAATGCAATATTTTAGAAACTTCTCTATGTAAGGTAGATGATTTTGATGGTTATTTACTGACTACTCACCTGATATGTGGAAGAACTATACATTGTTCCTAACATGATTTCTTTCACTTACAGCACAAACAAGTATTCACGATATTTATATCTTTATAGGTCTTGCAACACTAATGGGTAGGTTTCTTGGCAAAGGAAAATGTTGGTTCATTGGTATGGTTGCTACTTGCTTAGGACCTTTCTCAATCCCATATATATCATCACTAACCAAGACCTGGCAATAAAATCTGTTGTAAGAGATATATTTATTAAGTCCTGAGTGTCAATAAGATGATAATTTCTTAAATCATTGAATGCTTGTATATGTATATGGACACAAGAGCTAGGCGAATTGGAAACTACAAGGAACTCAAGTATGATTGAATATGGTCAAGAAAAGAATGATTGGTTCAAGCACATGTTTTCAACAAGGGAGCGTTGGATCCAGCTACTTTAAGAAGTTCATATTCCATTTGTCCATTATAGTTTGTTCCTATCTATATTCTATCAAAAAAAAAAAAAAAATTGTTCCGATTAGATTTCTTAGTTTCTTTTGTTTTTGGATTGGGTTCACCTTTTTAACATACACTAATTAGGATACAATATAAACCCACTATCTCCCATCACATTCATCTATTATTTTTTCTCAATATAATATTACCCCTAAATCTACGTACCCAAACAAAATAAGCAATGCTTTGAGGAATAGGAGTACTTCACAATTTCTCTCTCTTCCAAACCCTAGCGTCTCTCTCAAACTTTAGCCTCCGTTAGTTTTCTTGTAAGGATTGCCCTAAATTTTGTTATTCTCATCGCTTTATTATTAGTTTTATTAGTCTATAATTTATTTTTAATAACTCTCTCTTGTTGTGAGAATATTCTTCATCAACATAATGGTTCCATCTACACTTGCCTTGAGAATCTCGGTTCATTGTTTAGTTGGGAAGTTTGAAGATGTGGAGAATCATACTTATTGGTTGAAGATCAAAAATAATAAGATGAAGGTCAGATTTCAATTTATTATTGTATCAGGCATAGAATATGTTGAATCATCGAATTTCGTTTACGGTTGGAATACTACAATATCAAAGAAGCAGTTTCGAAACGTTTATATTAGTAAATTGAATGAAAAATCTCAGAGTGACGTTTTAGATTAGTTTTTACCTAAGAGTTATTATTGTTATAGATGTCGTATGACAATTCATTAATGATAATTTCCCTATTCCCTTAGAAAAACGAAAGCCATATGACACTAGTTAATTTTTTCATGCGTTTTGAGAAGGTTGTAAATGCAAGAGACACAAAATATAGAGTAGAAACTCAATCCACTCTTCCTTTTTTTTCTTACCTATGTTTCTTTTAGGATTCGTTTGGTTTGAAGAAAAATATTTTCCACGGAAAATGGTTTTCCATGAACAGTATTTTCCAGTGGAAAATGTATATGAATATTAGTTTTCCTTTGTTTGATTAGATTGAAAACTATTAAATTAAGAAAAAAATGGAGATGTTGGGAATAAGAGAGTGAAGGAAAATATGATTTTCTTTCAAATTTGGAGAAAAATGTTTACAAAGGACTGAAAAACTCTTTTCCACTTTAATTTTCCTTTGTAATCCCTTGTCTAACCAAACAACGGGATATGAGGAATTCGCTCGTACTATGTTCTACATGTTTCAAGATGCAATGTCTCCATCTCCTTTCACATGCAGGATTATTGATATTAGACAGGAAGATCATACAGAGACTGTGTGTCATGGACTCGACTCGATTAAGAAGTTATGAAGTCCTTTAAATGGTGAAAATCAAATTACAACCTTTTATTGGCAAATTGCTCCAATGATTAGGAATATTACGCAAGCATGTATGAGTCAAAATAATCTTTTAAAGAAGAAGCAACAAAGCAACCAATTTTCAACATGCATGATAACCTTTGTGAAGATTGTAGACAGATGAACAATTTATTTTAGGGGATTGGTAAGGAAAAGTGTCTTACTAGACCGTACCACACATAAGTTAACTCAACCCAGCTTAATCGACACGTCCCTTTGGAAGTTGGGAGGAGGCTAAGAAGAATACCGCCCCAAATGCCCCTAGAAGAGCTGGATCCTGGTCATCCCACACCCCCCAAGGTTGTACCTTACCATCAGACCAAGCTTTGTTTGGTAAAAAGATGAACAATACCTTTTTTTTTTTTACAACGGGTAAAATTTGCATTAAGTAAAAACCGAAAGTACAACCTAATGCTAATACATCCAAACAAAAGCAAAGAAACTAAACTGAGCTTTACTCGCTCTTACATAACAAGTACAAAACATAAATAACTTAAACATGGATAAAACTGCTCGATCTGGAGGGTTGTGTTGTTAGCCAACTTTGTTGTAGCTCTGTTGTTGGTGGTTGACAAACGCCATAACAATGATGGAAGCTGGGGGAGGAGTGGATTGATTTCACAATCGGAGGAACAAAGAACAAGCGAGAGTTGGAACTCGCAACATAACCAATCCCCGTGACCTTCTATCACATGGGATTCTTGGATCGGGATTCCTGGAAGAGTCACATTTCTTTGTGACTCAATACCCTCTTGAGTGGGTATTACAGGCTTCTCCTTTTCAAAGGAGAAGCTCAACTTAGTTGACGCGCTATAAACCCAATTGACAAATTGGGCTGCCGCCTTCAGATATCTTTTTGTCAAGGCAATGATTGATAATATCATTACCAAGCTAGACTGAAATCTAACCATTGTTAGATCTCGAACAAATATCCGATTACCAAAATCGGATAAAACAACCTCCAACCATGAAACCTTTTGCCATGCACTTCCACGCTATATTCCATAAAACAAAAACAGAAACCCTAACCAACCACATAGACCAGGCCCAACACCTTGAAGACAAGGACTACCTCCAGCAATTAACAAACTTATCAAGCAGATTGAGTAAGCAGACAACTTACTCATACTAACCCAACCAAGAACTAAACAACGTAACGCAGAGAAATAAACAAACAAGAGCCGACATTTAGGCGGCAGCAAGGATAACGACACAATAACGGGGAAGGGTAAGGGGAAGCCAACGAACACTAACAGGGAAGGGGAAGCCAACGAACACTAACGGGGACGGGGAAGGGAAGCCAACTAACACTAACGGGGACGGGGAAGGGGAAACTCACTAAACCTAACCTAAAACAGGCCGGACACCAAGAACATGGGATCGGGGAAGGGGAACTAAGCTAAGCTCTTAAACCGGGAGGGGGGAAGGGAAAACCGAGTACAAATAAGGGGAGGGGGAAGGGAAAACACGGTGAGGGGAAACTAGTGGGGACGAGAACGACGGAGGAGACCAACAAGGAAAGGGAAGGGGAGGGGGACCGACTGACGCGAAGGGAATGAGGAAGGGGACACAACGGGGAAAGGGGGAACCGCTTCACGGGGAAGAGGAGCGGCGGGACTGGGGAACTGGATGGGGACACAATGGGAAGGTGAGGCGGGGGACCGGGACACGACGAGGAAAAGCGGTAGGGAAAACGGCGGAGGAGGCTGACTCGACGACGAGGAGCTAGGCTCGCCGGTGACGAGGCAAAGGCCAGCCACCAGCGAGCCTAGCTAGTGAGGCGGCTGTTGTGTCACTGTGTGTGTTTGGCTTAGGGTTTCGGCTGGGAGATTTTTAGAGAGAGAGAAGTATATACGTATAGCCCTTCCTGGATTTGTGCAAACTTGATGAAGGAAATTAATGGAGAAAGTGTCAAGATGAACAATACTAGGAGTAAGATGTGAGCTTGTAACTTGCAAAGAACATACATTAGTATTTGTTTTGTAAACTTGTAACTTGCCTGCTTACATGAGTGACAATGATGTATAAAGTGAAAAAAATGACACACAGCTCTGCACAAAAGGCAGCAGAGTGGGAGGACTACAGGAGGGACGTTACAAAACATTGGGCTACCTCTTTATCAGCGTGATGAAGGCAATGGGCACCAATTTTCAGCAAGCCGCATAGCACGATCGCGGGAAGCAGTTGATAGCTGTTGGACAATAACATCCTTCACATGAGAGGCACCACTCTCCCCTGCACGGCTAGCAATTTCCAGGTAGACAACAGCTTTTGACAACTCTCCTTCCTGTTAGCCAGAAAAATTCTTATTCTAAGGCCCCAAAAGGCACAGATTTAAAGCTAAAGATAAGCAATAAAACATAAGAAATATACACAGGTATCGACACATATGAGTTTGTACGAGGGGAAATGCTACATACAGAGAAAAGATTAAGTCCGTGCTCAAACTGTGCTTTGCTGTGACCATGATCAGCAGCCCGCTTCATCCATTTCTTCGCTTGTGGATGGTTTTTTGCAAACCCTTCACCAACAGAGTAGCAGAGTGACACATTGTACATAGCACGTACGTAGCCACCCTCTGCAGCTTTGAGATACCACTTTGCCTGCTCAAAATTAATTTCAAGTTCAGTCCTATGCTCAAAATTAATAATTTACAACCTTGAACTGTCTCTCCGATATTTTACCAATACAATGTAATCTCAAAGGTAGAACCAATAAGACAGTACCACTACAGTAAATCAAGAAATAAATCAGAAGGTTCAAAGCAAGATAAGAAAGTCTCCATACAGCTTCGGGTAGATTTCGATCAACACCACGCCCGTGATGTAGACAAAGTGCTAGTTGGTACTGAGCACGGACGTGACCAGCAGAGGCAGATTGAAGTAACCACTTGACAGCTTCCTTAGGATTTGCAAAGTCAGCTGCAAAAACACAAGCATGCTAAATCATTCTGTGCACAATTCGCCATCCAAAAGCTTTAGCCTTTTCTTTTTCTATTGTTTTCTAGAGTATAACATTATCTTTGCCCTTTCTCCCACACTTGTGTCTGACATAATTTACCATTCTCGAGAGGCACTTTGGATAAGTTTTGCTTTGAATTCCACAGCAAACGGAAAAAAAAATGAAGATGTTGCTCTCCTGTTGCGACAACTTATTTTCAAAATACTTAAGGTCATGTCGTGATGGGTACATTAGCAAGAAACAGAAAAGAATGTTGACCATATTTGGGGCCAGGAGACAACTTAGAGCCGCAACTTAAACAACGGAGATCTGTAATCACTTGGTCTTAGAATCCTATCCATTTACTTTTCTGTAAATGCAGTGACCAAAAAAATAAAAGCAAAAATAGAAAGTAGTGCATCTCACATAAGTAGCATAGTTTCCAACAGTAAAATTAGTTATTTACTACAGATATAATGAATCAGTTTTAGCTCATGTCCTTTTTCAAACAAAAAAATTGTTTATTACCAGTTTACCACCTTTCCAACACTCAAAAGTTTACTATTGCTACCTCTTGTTGAGTGCTAGTGGATATTTTTCGGGCCAGTCGGAATAAATTTAGAAGTTAATACATACATAATGACATAATTTTTTAAAGAAAAAAAAATCTAGCAGAAGCACGCAGGATGTAGCAATAGTAAATGTGAAGTGTTTGAAAATGTAGTATAAGACCCTTTATGAAAAAGGCAACAAGTCACAAGGGAACCTATTAAGGGTGTGTTCTTTTCACCTTATTTTTCTTGAACTTATCTGAAATCATTGCAACTTATCCTAACATATTTAAACTTATTTGAACTTATACATGCCTATTTTATAAGGCGCTAGAACTTACAACACGTTTGTTATATATGATAGGGATTATGGGGATTAGAGGATGAGACAAGGATAAGAAATTGGTGGGAGTAGTAGAGATAAATATCGAGTTTAACCTTGTTTTCCAGGCTGAGACCTCTCCATCTTTCATCCCTCCTCCTTATACCTCCCCCTCCCCCAATGAAATTTTTTTGGTGGGACAAGAGGGTTTTTTAATCCTATCCCTTTTCCCCCAAATAATCTCTATTCCTTTAAACAAATAGAAGATTTCTTAATTTTGGGGTTACTAATCCCTATCCCCCTCCCTTATACCTCAAACCAAACACCCCATTATTATAACTAATCTGAACTCGTTAGAACTTAATGGAACTGATTGAACGTATTAGAACTCATTGGAACTTATAAGAACCTATTAGAGCTTATCTCAACTTATTGGAACTGATATGAACTTATTAGACCTGAAATTTTTTTTCTAAAGGTAAAGAGAATGCACTCTTACGTTAGCTAGTTATAGTAGTAATTTACAAATTTCCTTTTCAAAATTAGAGAATACACTTAAAGGAGGTTCATATAAAGATTCACATACAAGGTAGTATCAAGGGATTATCATCAAAATACCACCCACAAAGGCAGCTACTTTATATCATTAGCTGCATCATTGCCGCCTAATATTGAACCACTTCTTTGTATAGAAGTCATCTTATGCCCTCACCAAAATTTTTACAAACTGCGTGTGGCAGTGATGTGACCAAGTTATATGCGATTATAGAGTATTGAGAAGTCCATTTTACTAAGGTTTAAGGTTTAAGAAGGAGAGTTTTACTCATCTATACCTTAGTGTGGAGAAGAGGGAGTTATGATGAATTGGCGATATTAGAGGAGATTTAAGGATATTTTGTGGTTCCATATGCTTTTGATCATTTACAGGTGGATTAAGCTCACAAAGTTCCTTGAAGTCTAGATGTTGATGGTTGTCATCCAAGTTCATCCTATCTGTGGCTCCACGGCATTGTTTGCCCACCATGGGCGTTGAAGAGCCCACCTCGAGCGTTTGTGGAGAAGGTTGGATGGTGGGCAGTAGCGAGTACCCGAGCTGGGCACCACACACGCACGGGCCGCACTATCGAGCAGTGAGAATCATGCGCAGCAGCCAATGCCCGAGCCGCGCATTATCACCGCACGACTCGCGCATATCGAGTGGTAAAGACAATCTTAGCGGCGTCGCATGCCCGAGCCGCGCACCATAATCGCACGACTCGCGCATATCTAGGCCGAAGCAACCGCCGGACAGACATCGAGTGCCCGACCCGCGCGCTAGGCTCGCCCAGACTCGCGCGCCGCGAGCGAAGGAATGAAGCTTAGCGGCAAGACATGCCCGACTCGCGCGCTGGACTGCGCGACTCGTGCGGCTGCGAGCGAAGGCCGGATGTTTGGGCGGCAGCGAAGCCTGAGTCGCGCGCCATAGATGCCCGACTCGCGCACTTCGACGCGGCTGCGACTCTTCGGCAATTTTCAGCTTTCCTTAGGTTTTATTAATGAGAAAAACGTTTTGTTTTTGGTTATCTGGAAATTTCTGAACTGAATTAGAGAGGAGAGAGAGAAGAACCCTAATCCCTTTTTCTCCCTTTTTGAGTTTCTAATGAGTTTGAAGATTTCTTCGATGGATGCTATGTCAATTGTAGCCTAAATCTAGTCTTGAGAACGGTTAATCAAGCTTCGGTCTACTATTGTGAGGTTTCTCTTTGTTAACTTGTTCTTAATTATAATTGTGATTTCTTGATTTAAATCTATGATTGTGGTATGTATTGCTAGGAGTACTACTAGTTTATACATTCGATTTATCATTTGCTAGGATTTAGAATTGATGCCGATTCATCTGTTCTTCTTTCATGAGTAGCAATCTAGGGTTTGATTAATGAATCTGATTATTCTTGATTAATCACTAGAGAAATCACAAGTTCCAATTTGAATATGTTGTGCTAGCAATTTGTTAATTGGCTCATTGTTTCCTAGTTCGTTGATGTTCTTTTGATTTGAATTTAATCTCTGATTAGATTAGATTAATCATTAGTTCAAGTTGTATGATCATCTGATTGTGATTGTTTAACGGTACTTTTGAGGGAAAGGAATTTGATTTCCAACTTTGAGTAATTAAGAGTAAAGTTACATGTTTGATAAACCAATGATCAATAGTATGAATCGAAGTGGCCATTAACCGAACTCAAGATTCTTCTCTTCTTGATTACATCACTTCTTTATTATACTTTAGTTCTTCGTATTTAGTTATTCATTTATTTAATCACAAAACTACGCAAAACCCCCATTTCATCTATTATAAGCACGAGTTAGTCCCCAAGTCTCTGTGGATTCGACCCTACTTGCCACTTACATTTATTTGTATTGGAAAGAAGGAAAATAAACTTTTATCTTTGGTAGCACGTACGACCGCGTCCCACCAAATTTTAGCGCCGTTGCCGGGGACTTGGCAACTACTAAAACGTGTTTATTGTAGATTGTGTTTTGAAATTTTACTTTTTGATTAGTATATGGTTGGCACCCGTGCTACTAACCAAGATTGTGTGGATTACGATCCCGAGTTAGAATTGAATCTTTTCAGGTTGCGAAGGGAATTGAGAAGAAATTTTCAAGAACTTCCATTTTCATTGAATTTGGAAGAAGAAATGCCACCTAGGGTGGAGACTCGTACTCTGAGGGAGCTCACCGCTCCTAATCTTGATCAGCAACCATTATGTATCACTTTCCCAACACCGGAAGCAGGTACCACTTTCGAGCTCAAGTCAGGGCTCATTCATCTATTACCATTTTTTCATGGGCTCAGTGGTGAAGACCCTAACAAGTTCCTATCCGAGTTCCATGATGTATGCTCAAGCATGAAACCGAGTAATGCCACGGAAGAGCAAGTTAAAATGAGGGCATTTCCTTTTTCTCTTAAGGATACGGCCAAAGATTGGCTATATTATCTTCCTCCGGGGTGTATCTCCAGTTGGTCTGAGATGAAGAAGCGGTTCCTTGATAAATATTTTCCCGCTTCAAAGTCATCCACACTCAAGAAAGAGATAAGCAACATAGAGCAGAGATATGATGAACCTTTGTATGAATATTGGGAGCGTTTTAAGAGGTTATGTGCAAGCTGCCCGTATCATGGATATAGTGAGGAAGATCTAATCTTATACTTCTATAATGGACTTTCTGATGATGATGTGCGGATGATTAATGCAGCTAGTGGTGGATCGATCATAAATAAGACTCCAGCGAACGCTAGAGCTTTGATAGAGGAGCTTTCTAAAGGCTCCAGACATTTTAGTAGGCGATCCACCCACGAGAAGGTGAATGTGGGTAGCTCAAACACGCAAAATCCCAAACTTGAAGAACAGGTTCAAGCTCTTACCTCACTAGTAAGAGAGCTCATTGTTAAGGGACACACACAACAAGTTAAGGCGTGTGGGATATGTGCTTGGATCACCCCACCGATTATTGCCTACAACTTCAAGAGGGGTCTAGTGCGGAAGTCAACGCTCTTGGTTTTCAAGGCTCGGGAATCAAAGGAGATATGATCCTTATTCCAACACATACAATCCCGGTTGGAGAGATAATCCGAGGTTGAGGTATGGGAATGAGCAAGGTAACCAACAACCCACACAATATCATCAACAAAGAACAACAGTTCATGAGACCCCAAGCTCCAATTCGGGGTCATCATCGGGGTCGAATTCGAGATATGAGGCAAAGTTCTACAATGTCTACATCGAAGATATGATCAATGCCTTAACCAAGAATTGTGACCACCATGCGAGGGAATATGGTACGGTTTCAAGAGGAAACCCGCTCTAGTATAAGGAATTTGGAAACACGGATGAGTCGGGTTTCGAGTGCGGTGAGCGAGGCTAGAGGCTCGTGAATTGGGAAAGTTACCCTCCCAAACAAGTAAACCCAAAGAAGAATGTGAGTTCTATCATGATAAGGGGTGATACACAATGACGGGGAGAGAGCATGGTTGCGAAAGAAGGAAGTTACTTTACTTCTAAAGCATCGACCTCCCCACCTTTTCCGGAAGCTTTGCGGGCCGATAGAAGGTATGAACGCAACAAAGGTATATACGAGCCCATATGCGAAAGTGAGGTAAGTTCTCCTATTTTAACAAAAGTAGAGAAAACTAGTGAGCATGTTTATGCTATTTCTCATAATGCACTTCCTCCCAAACATGATGACCCAGGCATGTTTACCATCCCTTGCACTATTAATGACATTGGTATTCCTAAAGCTATGTTAGACTTAGGTGCTTGATTAATGTGATTCCATTTTCACTATATGAGTCTTTAGCACTTGGTCCTTTGCATGCAACAAACGTCATAGTGCAATTAGGCGACGGATCCCACTCTTATCCCAAGGGTAAAGTCGAGGATGTGTTAGTTCATGTTGGTAAACTTCGGTTTCCTACCGACTTTTATGTACTGGACATGGAGTCTGATTATCATGTTTCTCCTGTTCTTCTAGGGAGACCGTTTTTGAAAACATCCAGTACAAAAATTGATGTTGGTGCGGGGTCATTAACTATGGAGTTTGGGGGACATATAGAAGCATTTGGTATTCATGAGTCTAAAAATTCCCTAGCGACTGATCATCCCTCATGCTTTGTGGGTACTATTCAGTCCATAGTGTGTGATACATATGATACCAGTGAGGGACATGAGTCATTGGATGTAGTGAGGTTGCAAAAACATGAGAGACCACCCGATTTCTTGCATAATTTTACACCGTTATCACTAACGCTAGGTGCGGGAAAATGTCTCATCGAAGCTTACGAGTACAAGTGTTGGAACAAGGAGTTGAACCACCCCCGGACTGATTTTGGGAGGTATAAGGTCGAGCTAACGACTTTAAACTAGCGCTACTCGGGAGGCAACCCGAGCCCCTTTTTCTTTTCTTCTTTCTTTTTCTTTTCTATTTTTCTTCCTTTTCTTTTCCTTCTTACTCTTAGACCTCACCATTTTTATACTCCACCACAACAAATTATCCTTCACCCACCATTCACCCTCTTGTTTCCCGAGCTATAATTCAAAACACTTTTAGTCAATCATAATCCAACTTAAGCCAAAATACATCAAAGGACCTTTGAGAGGTGTCCATTTGAGAGACGTTGGTGAAATTGGAGGGTCGAGATTGATGAAGGAGTGCATGAGCAATGCTTACGAGCAATGATGCGCATTTGCATACTGGATTTGGTTCTACTGTAAGGTGCAAATTTCTGAAATTTTATTCTCCTCATGAATTTAATTTTGGATTAGTCATTTACTTGGGTGTTATAGGGAGTCGGGTTGTGAGATGGTGTGTGTGTGTTTGTCGTCCATGTGTTCTCTTATGTTGTTGGGGTGTGAAGTGTTATAGTTTGGTATTGTTGAAGAAGTGAGAATTTTTGTGAGAGTCTTTTTTTTTAGTGTTCCCCTTCTCGTTTCTTGTGTTTTCTTGTACTTGCTCTCACATTGAGGACAATGTCTTGATTAAGTCGGGGGGAGGAAATTCTCATTATTCTATTTGATGCTTATTTTAAAAAAAAAAAAAAAAAAAAAAAAAAAAAGAACAAAAGTGATGAATTGAAACCCGCTGAGTTGAAAACCCGCAAGGGCGGGCGACTCAGGCAATAATGGGGGCCCGGATAGGTTGAAAACCCGAAAGGGCAATCTATGCAAAAAAGTGGCTAACTCATAAATGAAAAAAAATGTGTGAAGCTAGGATGAAAACCCGAAAGGGCTCCTAGGCAAAATGAGAGATAAAAGAGAGAAAATTTAAAATCATTTGCCGGAGTTGGTGTCATAAGGAGGTTGGTGATATAAGGAGTGCCTCGGGTAGGTTTTCATCTTGATGTTCGGAGTTAGAGGCGAATAGGTTAGAGCTCGCTCATCATTGAAGGAATAAGGAGTTTGATAGTTGTGATTGTTTCGAATTTGCTTTTGTCCTTTCATGACATGAGAATGGTTGTGGTGTTGTGTTGATTGGAATGGCTTTGAATTCTTTGAGATCTTTCGGGGTTCAAAGTCATGTGTTTTGTTTATCTCGGTGTTGAGTATAGTATGAGAGTGCTATTTACATTCTTCCAGGAGAGCTTTTAGTTCAAGTGTGGGGGTGACTCTCACCCTTAGACTTGGCTTTGAGCGAATCGGGGGAAATAGCAAACTCTTATCATACACTAGGATGGAGAGATAAGGGGAGTAGTGAAAGGTGAGCAATGGCTTGGAAGGGGTGCCTCATTGACCTTTATTTTGAGTTTACTCGAGGTCGAGTAAAGTTCAAGTGTGGGGGTATTTGATGTGACCAAGTTATATGCGATTATAGAGTATTGAGAAGTCCATTTTACTAAGGTTTAAGGTTTAAGAAGGAGAGTTTTACTCATCTATACCTTAGTGTGGAGAAGAGGGAGTTATGATGAATTGGCGATATTAGAGGAGATTTAAGGATATTTTGTGGTTCCATATACTTTTGATCATTTACAGGTGGATTAAGCTCACAAAGTTCCTTGAAGTCTAGATGTTGATGGTTGTCATCCAAGTTCATCCTATCTGTGGCTCCACGGCATTGTTTGCCCACCATGGGCGTTGAAGAGCCCACCTCGAGCGTTTGTGGAGAAGGTTGGATGGTGGGCGATGGCGAGTACCCGAGCCGGGCACCACACACGCACGGGCCGCACTATCGAGCAGTGAGAATCATGCGCAGCAGCCAATGCCCGAGCCGCGCACCATCACCGCACGACTCGCGCATATCGAGTGGTAGCACAATCTTGGCAGCGTCGCATGCCCGAGCCGCGCACCATAATCGCACGACTCGCGCATATCTAGCTGAAGCAACTGCTGGACAGCATCGAGTGCCCGACCCGCGCGCTAGGCCTGCCCGACTCGCGCGCTGCGAGCGAAGGAATGAAGCTTGGCAGCAAGACATGCCCGACTCGCGCGCTGGACACCGCACGACTCGCGTGGCCGCGAGCGAAGGCCGGATGTTTGAGCGGCGAATGAAGCCCGAGTCGCGCGTCATAGATGCCCGACTCGCGCACTTCGACGCGGCTGCGACTCTTCGGCAATTTTCAGCTTTCCTTAGGTTTTATTAATGAGAAAAACGTTTTGTTTTTGGTTATCTGGAAATTTCTGAACTGAATTAGAGAGGAGAGAGAGAAGAACCCTAATCCCTTTTTCTCCCTTTTTGAGTTTCTAATGAGTTTGAAGATTTCTTCGATGGATGCTATGTCAATTGTAGCCTAAATCTAGTCTTGAGAACGGTTAATCAAGCTTCGGTCTACTATTGTGAGGTTTCTCTTTGTTAACTTGTTCTTAATTATAATTGTGATTTCTTGATTTAAATCTATGATTGTGGTATGTATTGCTAGGAGTACTACTAGTTTATACATTCGATTTATCATTTGCTAGGATTTAGAATTGATGCCGATTCATCTGTTCTTCTTTCATGAGTAGCAATCTAGGGTTTGATTAATGAATCTGATTATTCTTGATTAATCACTAGAGAAATCACAAGTTCCAATTTGAATATGTTGTGCTAGCAATTTGTTAATTGGCTCATTGTTTCCTAGTTCGTTGATGTTCTTTTGATTTGAATTTAATCTCTGATTAGATTAGATTAATCATTAGTTCAAGTTGTATGATCATCTGATTGTGATTGTTTAACGGTACTTTTGAGGGAAAGGAATTTGATTTCCAACTTTGAGTAATTAAGAGTAAAGTTACATGTTTGAGAAACCAATGATCAATAGTATGAATCGAAGTGGCCATTAACCGAACTCAAGATTCTTCTCTTCTTGATTACATCACTTCTTTATTATACTTTAGTTCTTCGTATTTAGTTATTCATTTATTTAATCACAAAACTACGCAAAACCCCCATTTGATCTATTATAAGCACGAGTTAGTCCCCAAGTCTCTGTGGATTCGACCCTACTTGCCACTTACATTTATTTGTATTGGAAAGAAGGAAAATAAACTTTTATCTTTGGTAGCGCGTACGACCACGTCCCACCAGGCAAATACCCCATTACATTCATGATTAGGCTGAACACACCTTTAATTTTATTACTTCACCTACAAATTTGCAAAATCCTAGCCCATGTTTCCTGAGTCTTCTACCAGGCCCACCAAAACAACATCATTGACAAATTGCTAGGAGCTAAGACCACAAACGAAGCATCTTACTATCTATGAGATAACATGGGATCTCATCACAAGTGAAACTTAAGAGTAGAATCTATCACCAACCTTACGCCTCATTGGCTCATTGACAATGCCATCACCATGGTTCTATGCCCTCCAACACAATATCCAGAAAGACACCAACATCTAAACCCACCACTTGACAACCAAACATGTGCAATCACCACCTTCCATCCACAAAGCAACTTATATACCCCAAATTCTCAATTAACTCGATTAAAACTCTACTACCAAAAAACATATGCCACCATCCAAATTACTTGATTCCAGGTTATCCCAAAAAAAAAGTCACTAATTACAACTTCTTCGACAATTTTCATGTCCTAACTTATCCTCAGATGAGGCTACACTATAAAATTTAGCTCTTCATATCTTTGTCCTCAACTTTTTCAAAGAAGGCCTATAGTGGCCAATTGATGATACCAAAACTTCAGATTTAGCATCAACTTTACAAGAAGGGAAATACTTTACGGGCTTTGCTCCCGGGCAAGCTTCGCTCTCCTTCTCTTCTTTTTGCTCCCCTTAAGCTTGTAACTACCAAAAGGTCCTACACAACAAGACCAAAGCAAAAGAGTAGACGAAAGGGGGGAGGCAAATAATCTATCTGAACAAGCAAAATGTCATGTAAAATCCCTATTGATCTATAAGAGAAAAGAAGGAATATAAGAGACGAAAATGTAGGCAATGATCATCAAAGGCGAAGCAAAATAAGAAAATAGGGCCCTAAAAATTATTTTATGAATGAGATTTGATTTCATCAACTTCCCCCAAACTTTAAGTGTTTGCTTATCCACAAGCAAAGTCCAAACAAAGCATGTGGAAGGGAAATGATATAATGAAGATAGCAAGGCAAAGAGGAACAAAGCAAAACAAGAAAATCATATACTAACTCATTTTTGTATGAATCACGATTACTTCTAGCATAAGTAACAAGCCATTCAACTCACAAAGTTGCCAATGAGGATAAGTAGTCTCCCGTAAGAGTTTACTAAGAGTTTGACCCATAACCATGGAATTAAAACTTTTTTTTTTTTTGTTTTTTTTTTTTTTTTTTTTTTTTTTTTTTTTTTGTTTTATTTTTTTTTTTTTACCCCTTTAATAAAATTTAATTTTTTTTTTCTTGTTGTTTTCTTTTTTAAGTTGGAACTTCCCCCGCGTTAAACTTTTATTCCCGACATCCGTTCTTTCAAACATCCAAAAATATTATGATTTAATTATATAGTATGAAACAGATATCGATAATTTGGTTATATTATGTTGTAATAATGCTTAATAACTAAACAACAAATAAGGTTAACGTATTAATGTGAATCTTTAAAAATTCACCTTTTCCCGGTTTTTTTTCCCTTCCCCCCTTCCCTTCCGGGCCCCGGCGGGCCGCCCCGCGAACGCGACCGACGCGTTTTCCCGCCCATAACCCTAGAGCAAAAAAATTAAGGCGACGCAAAAGAAAAAAAATCCAAAGAAAACAAAAGAGAAAGGGAAATTCCCATTGGTAACCTTGTAGTTTTTCGGTTTCCCAATGGTAACCCCGTGGTTTTCAAATTCCCAAAAATGACCTTGTACTCTTGTTGAATTCCCAAATGTGACTTTTTCAGTTAAATTTCCGTTAAATCTAACTGTTAAATAAATGCACGTAAATTGAGATGTTTATGGAATGCAAATTGAGGCGAATCTGGTCGTTTTTTGCAAATTTTGACTTCAAATTTGACTCATAAAGGGCTAAAATGACCCCAAAACCTTGACAGAGCTATTTTTCGGAATAATTTGCGCTCCAGAAATATCTCGATTTGTGTGCATTATTTTGTGAACCGAAATAAATAGTCCGGTCAAGATTTTGGGGGTCAATTTAGCCCTTTATGGGTCAAATTTGAGGTCGAAATTTGTAAAAAAAGATTAGACGCCCCTTAATTTGCATTCCAGAAACATTTCGATATGCGTTTATTGATTTAACGGTTAGATATAACGGAAAAAGTCACGTTTGAGAATTCAACAAGAGTACAAGGTCATTTTTGGGAATTTGAAAACCACAGGGTTACCATTGGGAAACCGGAAAATTACAAGGTTACCAATGGGAATTTCCCAAAGAGAAATAAGCGCTCTAGGATGGGCTTTTAAAAAGGAACAAACACAAATGAATGCCATAAGCGCCTCCACTCGCCTTTTAATACTAAGAGTCCCACAACCTCCTAATTTGCCCTCATCAGCTAATCTTTACAAAGATTTGCGACTAGTCACACATCTCCCTCATCATATACCAATGGTTGAGCGCCCAAAAAGCCTAACAAGCAGCTACAACCGCAGTGTCAAGTTCCTTCATACAGCAACCCACCCAAACACAATATCCTGCCTCACCTAATCCAAATTCATGCCAATAACACTTTCTTTGATGTAACACAATGAGCTAGCGACGACTCCATAAAAAATACACACACTACAAAGAAGCTCGATCCTAACAAATCTCTCCCCTGAACTCTTCTGTGTCGGGATAGCCTCATGACAAGCTCTATAAATCTCTCAATCAGGTCATTCATTCTTTTACACTATCTACCACAAACCCTACATCGTTACAACGAATTGTTAAAACGTGTTCCCAAGCCTGACAAGAACTTAAGAAGTTTATTTGGCGACGGAAAGAGCTTAAAACTCCACAAAACAAACAAAATTTCCACAATCCATTCCCAAAATCACTCTCATCTTCCTAGATTTAATACTTATTTGTACCATGTAACTCTAACAACAAATTACATTCTATACTTACACTTATCCTTACTCCATTAACTAGCATTTCCCCTTATATTTTACTCACACATTAGATAACCTCTTGTCAAACTTTCGATAGTCCCATTACAAATTACAATTCCCTCTTTCGTTAATAAATCCATATTACCACAACAATCACACCTTATTGCCATTATGCTATTCGTTACATACCAACCACTAAATACACTTCCGAGGCATTTGGTTCAATCAACTCGAATCGAATCGTATAAGAATGAGAACACCATCAGTACCGATTTGAAATCCATTACTTTCTTGTTTTTCTTAATTGTTTGGTTCAATTAACTCGAATGGAATGGTATAAAAATGAGAACACCATGGGCACGGATTCGAAATCCATTACTTTCTTTTTTAAGTTGTTTGCTTCACACAAACTACCTACAACAAATCTCTTAACAATAGCATTTTTATAGCACAAACACTATACAAAAATCAACCCCTTAACAAAAATCAAAAAAATTGTACCTTGTAAGTAAGCAATGGCCAAATTACACTGGCCAGAAGGATCACCAAGCTCAGCAGCTCTTCTATACAAAGCAATACCTTCTTGTCTCCGGCCCATTTCCCAATAAACCAGGCCCGCATCCACCATAGCAAGGCTAGACCCACGGGCCGCGCCCTTCAAGAAAGAGTCCAAAGCCTTCTCCAAATTGGGCCGGACTCCGGCCCGCCCATGTTTAAACCGTTTGCCCCACCTGAGCAGCAACATTCCCTCTCTGAGCGGCCTCAACGCGTCGCTCCATGACTTGCAAACCAAAGACGCTGCGTTTAGGTCCCGCTGCGAGAACCCGGCTGCGATTTTGGTGAGAAGATCGTACGGTAGGGAAGAGAAGTCACGGTGGTTATGATCGGACGGTGAGGGTGTGCGGGTCTTCATCGGACGGTCTAGGATGTAGGATTTGTGATTGTGAATTGGGTGGAGAGAGGTGAAAGGAGAGGCGTTGGAGTTGGATGGAGATGGCCATGTTTTTTGCTTCATTTTGGGGGCGTTGGATTTGGATTTGGATGTGGAAGGTGAGAATTGGCGGTTGTGGGAGGGAGTAGTGGAGGAGTGAAGAGGTAAGAGAGGAAAGGAATAGTGATTTTGTTGTAGAATGTAAATGACGTGACGTGACGTGACGTGACCGATTAATTGAGAGCATGATCACGTTTTGTGGCATCAGATGTTCGTTCCGTTGTGTGACGCTAAACGCTGTCTGTTTTTTCTTTTAAGTTCCGTTATTACTTATAAGTAGAGATGGCAATGGGTCCTGGACCCGACCCAGACCCATTTATAAGGATGCCGGTCCGTAAATTTTAGGCTTGGGTTCGGGTTTGGGTCCCAAAGTATAGGCCGGTCCTGGGTTCGGGTCGGGTTACATATTAAATTTTTTTTACTTAAACTCTAGGTTTTATGAGTCGTGATTTTGACTCGTTAGTTAGAACTCCATCTAAGACTGTAACTTTGTAAGTTGTAATATTTTAAGATTTTATGAGTTAATTTTTAAAATTTTGTTTAGATAATGCTTTACCCATGGATGCAGGACCTATATATATTAGTGCGAAATTTTTTAATTAATTAAATTCAAAAATGTGATGAAAACTAAAAACAAAGAATGACCCATTAAGGATCCAGTTAGGACCCCTACTTATAAGTGGTGTTTGGATCCTCTGAAGTCTAAAATAACTCGTTTGAACAATATCAATCATTGAATAAAAAAACGAACAATATCAATCATTAAATAAAAAAATCAATGGCTCGTATATTATCTTTCCTAAAATCCCCCTATTTTTTCTCATCAAAATTCACCCCCTAATTTTCCCATTTCCACCAATATGAGCCATTGATTTTAAAATGTATGGTTCAGATACAACTCTAGAGGATCTGGACTCGTTATAGTGGCAGGAGTGGTTAAGGCCATCTACAGAGTGAGTAACTGCATGGGGCCCCAAAATATAAGGGTCCAGTTCTATTAGTTTTCTCCTAAAGTAAAAAAAAAACCGAATCTAATTATAATTTATTCCTTTCCAATTTATCGACTGTAATGTTGAATGCAGATTCAAAGAGATTAATTTATATCTAATGTTCTGCTTTGTCTCTTTCTATTCTCCAAAAAATCCCTATTAATGATTTTTCTATCTCTTCCTATTCACCAAAAATTTTGAATTATTATAATTTAATTTAGATACAAGTCCCCTAAATTATACGAGATGGCCTAATAGTAAAACTAGAAGTTATTTTACTTCCTACGTAATAAAAAAACGCAACACTTGACATTTTGGGATGTAATACAAAAAATGCAACAATTGAAAACTTACTTGTGTTAGTAAAAAATATCAACAAAATTACGAAAATGCCATTACTTAAGAAAACAATAATTTGATTATAACATCCTAATTTTCATCACATTTTAAACACAAATTCATTAAACTTAATGATTCCACACATCACCATCACCACCACCCCCACTCATCATCACCACCACCACCACTCATCATCACCACTTTTTCATCATTTCCACACATCACCACCACCACTCATCTCGTTTCCACCAGTACCCGCTCATCACCACCTCGTTTCCACCACCATATCCATTAAAACGACTACCACAACCACTGAATTGGGGTTCGAATTCGTAGCGTTCGAATTCGTGGAGTTCGATTTGGGGTTTGGGGTTCTTAGATCTGAATTCGTATCGTTTGATTTGGGGTTGGGTTGCTCGGTTTTGGGGTTGGGTTGCTCGGTTTTGGGGTTGGGCTGCTCGGTTTTGGGTGAACTCAAACATTGATCAAATTGTGGAGAAATTAGAAGATTGACAAGAGCATATCTTGAAGTAGAATTTCTGCAATTGGAAAGAGAAGAAATTGATTTCCCGAAGAACAAAAGAAGTGCAAGCTTTGAATGCATTCTATCGAAGCTTCAAGCATGGAGTCAGCTCTATGCTCAAAGATAAAGTTTCGCTTTCAATACAATCGAAGATGGATTTCTCAAGTCATAACAAATCAAGACTTGGCAATGAGTAATGCAATAGAAAAGGTAACCTCAAAACACAGCTCCTATATCATACTTTGAATTCATTGTGTGAATACATGATATACTCAATTGATTATATGACATAATAAGATGAATATCTGATTGCTGAAATTGTCCGTCTGAAAATATGATTGGAAACCCTAAACTTGAAAATTAAATATCTGATCTCAACAAATAATAAGTTGAGTGTTAATGCTCATTACCCGACTAAAACAAAACTGTTCATCTCTTAAATCAGGTATTCCCAAATACAAGACATAGGTTGTGTTTATGGCACCTTGAAAAGAATTGGGATATTATCTCAGATAACCCTGACTTATAGGCCTTTTTCCAATATAACCCTGACTTTGGCAGCCCTGTCCCCGATAACCCTAAACTTGGTTTTTGTCATTAAACTGGACGGAATTTGTAACGCCGTTAACTAGGTTTGACTTTTGCTAAATTCATCTCTTTCTCTCTCCTGTTCTTCATCTCTTCTCCCTCTTGTTCTTCATCTCTTCATCAATTTTTCCCAAACTCATAACAAAATCCAGATTTTCCCCAAACCCATTTACCCAAAATCATAACAAAATCCAGATTTCCTCCAATGGGTAATCTTAGAAAAAAAAAATTACCAAAAGGAAATCCAACCCCATATTATTTTCTCACACCCAAAGAAACCTCAACCCCATTTCTCTCTCTCCTCCCCGTGAGAAACCCCAAAGCCCCAAAACTCTCACTCTTCTCTCTCGCTCACTCCGTCATCTTCCTCCCTCCTCTCACCGGCGACCTGCGTCGGTAGCCCTGACGTCTCGCCACACGTGCAGCCCCCCCTCGCACGGTGCTGCTGCTGCTGTGCTTCATTTCCCTGTTCGTGTCTTCTCTCTCCTCTTCGTGGTGGTTGTGGTGTTGGGTGCGATCGTTGCTCGCCGCCATTGCCTACCGGTTGTCGCTACCATCGCCGGAGCTCTGCTCGATCTTCCTTCGTGTTTTCTGTGCTCGTGGCTGGTGGTGGTGCTGCCACCGCGTCGCCCTTATTGGTACTATACCCCTCTCTTCTTCTCCTTCTATTCTTTTCATGTTGGAGGCTATTATTGAGATTATGAATTCTGAAATTTGGGTATTAAGTATTGATGATTTGATTTCTTGTGTTATTATAAGTATCACAAGAATGATGGGCTTGAGAAGAGATGAAGAACAAGAGAGAGAAAGAGATGAATTTAGCAAAAGTCAAACAAAATTAGAGAGTACTTAACGCCGTCTCTAATTCCGTCCAATTTAATGACAAAAACCAAGTTCAGGGTTATCGGAGACAGGGTTGTCAAAGTCGGGGTTATATTGGAAAAAGGCCTATATGTCAGGGTTACCTGAGATAATATCCCAAAAGAATTTTGTAAGGCATTTTGGAACACTCAAGAGTGATGATGAGTTCAAGAAGATATTTACTTCCAGCCTCAATGGCTATCAAATTGAGACAGAATTTGAAAAATAGTGGGATGAGATGGTTGAAAAGTATGGGTAGGAGAAACTTGAGTGGTTCTAGAAACTGTATGACCTCAGGACAAGTGGTGCCCAACTATGAACAAGGACATGTTCTCTGTTGGAATTTTATCGTTGCAAAGAAGTGAGGTCACATACAAAGCAATATCCTTCAATGCAAAAGCCACCACAAACTTGTTCGAAATCTATCACATATTCGAACAAACAGTCAAGAGATGGAGAAGCACAGAAATGAGCGACAACTTCAGGTGCACAACAGAACAACCAAAGGCTAGCAACTCAAAATGCAAGATACTGAAGCATGCTGCCCAAGTGTACACACTGAGATTATTCCAAGTTTTTGAAATGGAATATGAGTACGCAATAGCGTCATCACTCAGAGTGAAATCAACTGAAAGTCGAGACCTAATAAAGTTGTTTGAAGTGTCGCTTGAAGAAGACTTCTCAAAATCTAATCATGTTTTTTTAATGAACAACTCATAGAATTTGTATGCTCGTGCCATTGCTTCACTGAAACAAAAATGTTATGTTACCACATTCTCAGAGTAATGCATGCATGTATACAACATATTCAAAATCCCAGAGAAATATATACATAATGAAGCGTTGGACAAAACTAGCAAAGTCAGCAGTTTGGGATTACAATGAAGGTAAGAATCCACATGAATTATTTATCTAAGCATACTCATTACTCATCTGATGGGTTTAAATCAATATCTGACACACAATTTAATTATCTCATCAAAATAAACAGGGAAAGAGAGAACAGAGCATAATCTATACTCCAACCTATGGACTCCATGGAGGCATCACATAGCAAGGAACAGAGATCATTGTCTGGAAAAAGAGCGATATCTAATGCCATCTTACAATGAAACAACCTCCGTTTTGAAATCTAAATCAAACATACAGAAAGATAATAAATAATGATAAAACCGTGACGAAAATATTATGTGATGAAAAAGAAACACATCGTCTTTAGATCATTTAATTCATTTGTCTTGGCATCATAGCCTTTATACAACTCCATGGCCTTCGCTACATACAACCCGCAATGAACTACTCCTTTGTTTGCCCTCCAAGAAAAATTTATTTGTTCGCGGAAAAAGTAAGCACAACATCAGAAGTCACAGGATGCTAAATTTAACGACTTTTGAGAAATAACACCAAAATACGTAACTAAGAAAATAAAAACCAATGATTAAAGGATATAAAATAATATGAAAATCATAACAGCAAAAAAAAACATAAAATAAAAAGAATATACAAGATAATCTATCAACTCCTCATAACGATCAAATTCTTTATGATCACTGCGATTATCAATAGGCTCGACTTTTTCTTTGTGGTGGTCCATGACAACCACCAAAGTAGTGAAATGATCCTTGTGATGCATTGGAATGAAAATCTAAAATAAGAGATGAAAACAAAAATGTAAGAAGAAAAGAAATTAAAATAATAAAACGAATTCATTATTTGATGCAAAAGTTGATTATCTGATCAAAAAAATTATTGTCTGATATAAACTTAAATATCCGAGAACCCAAAGGATTATTTGATGTAAATTGTGAATTATGTGATAACCAAACTTAATATCTGATTATACAAATCAATAACTGACAAAACAGAAAGAAAAAACTAACCATTTTGGCAACTTGAACACTATTTTCAGGAAACATTTTTTTTTTACATTTCAACACACTGATTGTATCAACTAAAAACCTTTTAGGTCTGGGGACTGGGAACAACAAGCTTCTTGTGCTCTTCTTCCCACTCTAATAACTTCTGATCATACTCTAATGTTCCTTCAAGAGCTTTTAACTTATGAGCCTTCTCCTCACACTTTTTTCTATTTGCGACCTTTCTTTTTTTCTCATTACAGTATAGAGTACGTAACACAAAACTTCACGGCAGAAAAAAAATCATTAGCTGATGATTCAAAATAATTATCTAACAAATTGAAATGAACATAAGAAAATACAAAAAAAGTTGATAATAAGAAATGATTAGCTGATGATAACAAATGATTATCTGATGAATTCGAATGATAATATCAGATAATACTTAATAATATGACTCCAAACAAGCAAAAACACGAAAAAAACTTACAAAGAAAAGGGTCGGAAACCAAAATCTCCTTCAATTCGGCATCAACAACTCCTTACCCTATCTTCTACGGTAGGTATAACAACATGCATCGAGCACATTATTCGTTAGCTAATTACCAGAAACAAGGCTAAGAATATCATTCTTTATAAGCTCAACTTTGATCGCATCAGGAGTAGGAGGCAAGAACCTAACCAAAGAATAGCTACCTAACCTATCATAAAGCTCCTTATTCCTTCTATTTGTCTCCTAGTGCAACTCATCTCAATATATTCATGGCAGTCATCCCATCGAGAATAGAAGAGATAGTCGAGATAGAATTTCTCCTCAACAGTCATATCACCAAGAAATAGAATTCTGAGTTGCAACGTTCTAGCACAAATGAGATCATAGTTAAGTAAGTTAACCACAGGACAAGCTTCTTTAAAAGAATGATCACCACCACCTTCATCTGTACTGCTATCCAAAATATCATCAAAATGTAACTCCTTATCCTCATTCTCCTTATCCTCCATCTCCTTAACATGTTTCTCCTTGTCCTTCTTCTTCTCCTTCTTCTCATTCTCCTTCTTGTCCTCCTTTCTCTTTTTTCTTTGAGTTGTATACTCTCCATCTTCTCCAAACTTTTGGATTAGTGCATCTAATGCAACTACATCGAGATCCTCTTTAGGATCTTCAACATAGTATCCAACATGCTCTTTTTTAACATTGATGAATGCATAACTTTTGGGAGGTGATTTATCATCACGTTCAAGATCTGAATCATGATCCCATCCTTTCAACAACACAGGGGTACTCATTTCATCCTTTTTTTGGAGGATCATATCTCTTTATCACCTCGGGGGTACTAACTTCATCTCTTCTTGGACCATCATGAAAATCTCTCTTTTTATAATTTCTTGCATATAATTCTTCGCATGAGGAAGCATATCAAGAAGGTCAGTGGATGAATTATAAACCTGCAAATGAAACATATAATCTATCATTAATCGTCTGAACAAAAAAATTCATTATTCGAGAACAAGTTTCATGAGCCGAAACTCAAAAAAGATTATCCGATAAGATAAGTGCATTGTCTCGAAAACTCAAATTATTAATCTAACCAACTTAATTCATTACCGCATTATATGAAACAAAAAAATAATTATATGATAAAAGAAATCTATTGTCTGAAACTAATACCAGAATAATAACCCATCATAAAACATAAAACTCAAAAATCTAAGAAAAATTACTTGAACATCTTCAATTGCAGGTGCCTTTAAGTCCGGACAAACAAGAGATTCTAACAACGCCATAGGAGAACCCGGAGGGGGGATCCGTGTAATAAGATAGAAACTTAGCATATCTAAATCCCCATAACGACGATTAGGAAGACCTTGTCTAAGACAATGTGTTACCCAATCAGACAACCTCCTATACTTCCTTAATTATGGAGTTATTGAAGATGAATCATAAGCAGCAGATCCTAGACACACGTCAAATATGGGACGCTTAGTTGATGATGGGGAAGCAACAAGAGGCGAAAAAATAATGGATTTATGTCCTGAACACTCTGAACATCATGCATCCCAACTTCATCACCAGACTTTGAAATATTCTCATCTCCATTATTGTTGTCTTGTTTATCTTTACCTTCATCAATACTTTTGGAAACATTGTCGTATGTCGCTCTATCTTCGTTATCATCTGAATCCTTAGTACTTTCACCGTCAAAACCAGTGGCACTACCACCACAAACATCGATCAACATAATCCTCATGATCCTTATTTTTAAATCTTGCTCTTCCCTTGTCTCCTCCAGATTTTCCTTCAAAATATTCTCCGTTACACCAACATCGTAGTGATGAAGAATAACGGTAGCATCCATGACAAAATGAACCTTCTTGGTAGGACCCTCAATAAGTCCAATCCGCTCCGCTAGCTTCTCTTGTTCCTAATAGGATTCACAATATCATCCATCATCTTGAACTAATCATCATTAATGGACTCTTGAGAATCAGGTTAAGATAATTAATGACTCCTGAGATAATTTATGACCTTCCTCTGTGATCTCTTTTGCCAAATTAATAGTAGCATCAAAGACCACAATTATGTTCCTTTGAATGAAAGCTAACTTCTTCTCATGGGGCTTATATTCTGACAGATAATTATGATCTACTGAGAGTTCTAAATAATTTTCTGAAGCTTCAGGTCTGTTTTGCGAGCCTGGAGAAAACAACTCTCTACTTTGGAATGTAAAGGAGAAAATTCAGGAGAGAATTTTGCAAGTCACAGGGTTTCAAAGAGGTACATACCCTTTTAGGTATTTGGGTGTACCTATTACCTCTAAAAGATTGGCAAACTCTGATTGTGACTTGTTGGCTGATAGAATCCTTAATAGGATTATTTGTTCGAGTTAGAAGCATTTATCATATGCAGCTAGAGTTACCTTGGTTAACTCGGTCTTGTTGAGCTTGCATACCTACTGGGCACAGGTTTTTCTATTGCTAAAGGTGTGCTTACAAAGATTACTCAAATATGTAGAGCATATCTGTGGGAGGGGAAAGTGTTCAGAATTAAACCTCCTCCTGTAGCTTGGAGTGATGTATGTTTACCAAAAAACAGTGGTGGTTTAGGTGTTAAAGACTGCCAAGTTTGGAATGTGGCTGCAATAGGTAAATATATGTGGCAAGTTTCTAAGAAGGAAGATCTCTTTTGGATCAAATAGGTGCATACAATATATATTGAAGATGCAAATTGGTGGGAGTATAAAGCTCCTGCTGCTACTGCAAGTTGGAGTTGGAAGAACATTTGCTAATTAAAGTAAGCACATTGTGAGAGAAAGTTACAGAAGTAACCATCAATGACTCGATGTTGGGAAGCCATATACTATCAATGAGAGGTATAAATGGCTTAAAGAGCAAGAGCAAAAGATAAGGTAGCATCATTGGGTGTGGAATACATTAGATGTGTCTAAGGGTTCCTTCATTGCATGGCCTGTAGCTATGGGCGAGCTGATAACAAGAGAAAGGCTGGTTGCAGTTGGTGTGGGCATGGATGTGTAGTCTGTAATTTGCTGTCAGGGGCATGACTCATGCCACCATTTATTCTTCAAATGCTGCTTTGGTAGAG
Organism: Beta corolliflora; assembly: GCA_947648045.1. NCBI lineage: Eukaryota > Viridiplantae > Streptophyta > Magnoliopsida > Caryophyllales > Amaranthaceae > Beta > Beta corolliflora. The sequence goes on along the minus strand of CANSZD010000969.1, from coordinate 313,773 downwards.
ATGTGTGTCAAGGTATTATGTTGTGGCTTGGAAGTCGTTTAGATATAGATGAAAGCATATATACCAGTTGGAGGAAGTGGGGAAGGAAGTATAGAAGCAAGAAGAAACAACATGTATGTTATGCTGCTTTAACAACCACAATGTATCATATACAGAAAGCAAGGAACAATGCTTTGTGGAACTGTATTGTGCCTAGACCAGAGTCTATAATTAAGAATATTAAGAATGAGATTTGTTATAGAGTAAGATCTAATTTGAGTGAAAAATGGTCAAGTGAAGATAGATCATGGTTTGATCAACTTTTAATAGAATCTAATCTGTGAGGTGTGGTTGTGCGTGCTGTAGTGTTTTTGGGTCTGTGGTTCTGTTTTACATATGGCTTAGGTTGTAGTTGTTCAAAGGTGGATTTTACTTGCTTCTGGTAATATAACTTACATTTTACCAAAAAATAAAAATTATCACCAGGAACACTAAAATAATAAGCTTACTGTTCAAAATAATTATATGACAATTGGTAGACATTAGCTGATGGAATAACGAGAACATCACACAGCGAAATCATTATGAGATGTAACATTTGATTATATGAGAAGCCAAGACTTTATATGTTTATAAAATTCATAATATGAGAAGCCAATTCATTATATGAGATAACAATTGAATAATTAATAATATAGAAAAACATTACATGATTATACAATTGATAATCTGATACGAGAAATTAAATAAGTGATTGGTTAAATTAACCAGTTGACACACAAAATGAATATCTGATAAGAGAAAAATATTATTAGAAACATAAGAGAAAAACATTATTAGAAACATAAAATTATACTTATATAATGCAAGAAAAATTCTACATATAAAGACAAACTTACAGGTACAACCATAGCTTCAATCTCTTCATTAGTCTAAAAATATGGAGGAAGCTCAAAAGAGAATCTCCTTAATGAACTACCAGCTGCTTTACTTGTCTTCTCAACATTTGAACCAACATCCATAGCCACTGATTCCTTCACCTTTCCACCCTCAGCAACTCCCTTCAGCTTCAAACTCTTCTCAACTTCCTTACGCTTCAAAACACCTTTCCCAGCATACTCCTCAACCACAACATCCTCGGGATCTTGACTGTTACAGATGGCAACAACCAAGTTAACAATGTATTTCTTCATCATACAATGCACCCTACAATGATGAATCAAATACAAAGCAAGGGTCGGAACACAACCCTAAGGCCTTAACATTAAAATGCACCTTCTTTTGTGCGTTCTACAATAAACTAGACAACCTATTTTCAAGAACTTCATTATGAAATTCCAAAATCCCTTTACACAAAAACTTACACACATACTCTGACCAGTTATACTCCTTGATCTCCGACACATCGTCAAGGCTTTTGAAAACATTTAGATTCTCACCCTTATCTTTAAACGGAGCAAGAAACGTAGATATACAATAAATAATGAAAAACCTCTTAATCTCATCACCTCCATTGGGCAACTCTCAAATATTTTTGTGCATATCTTCATATTCACATAATTACCTCCTTTTAGACCAAACTTGTAAGTCAACCAATCTTGCCTAATTGCACTATCAGGATTAGGATCAGCCTTATACTTATTAAACTCCTTTACTGGCTTATCAGTCAAAGGAAGACCCAACAAATGGTTGATGTAATAAATAGCAAAAAGAATGTGAGTTAAACCATACTTGAACACTCCTGCTCCTGGGTTAAAATGCATCTCTACTTCTTGAAATAAACCAGTCTTGAAATCACCCAACTTTAAGCTCAACATATGACCAAAACCTATATCTAAAATATCTTGCTTCCGCTTTGGAGTTAATGTCTCCACAGGTGAAGACACAACAAAAGTATTAGAAACAAAAACAAAAGTAATACTACGCAACTCCTCCGCCGAAAATAAACTACAAAGAAAAACAAGAAAACGTTCATTATATGAGAAACAAAATCCTTATATGGCACACAAAAATAAATAAGATAAACATCATGATTCATTATGGTAAAACATAACTCAAAATCTGATATAAGGTTGACTATCTGAGAAGTCTAACCATTATCTTACTATAAAAATCATCATCTGATGTAACAGTGGATTATCCAACAAAGGTAGGACATTATCAAATCATTAAAATCATAATCTAGGAAGATAATTCATTATTTGACATTATATGTTTATACAAATGATTATCTGAAACAACAAATTGAACAACTGATTGGTGAAATTTATCAGCTGAGACACAAAATGATTATCTTATAAGAGAAAATGATGATGAGAAACATAAATTTCATTATCTGAGATGATGAATTAAATGACAGATAACACAGACATTGTATCAGGCAATATATTATCTTAGCAAAAACAAATTCATTATGTGAAACATGGAGTTGAATAACTAAATTTGCAAATCCATTATATATGTTTAGAGAATTCGTAAACTGAGATACTTATTTCAATAGATGATTAGATGAATTCAATAGCTGAAACAGAAAAATAATATATATGAATACAAAAATTGATTATCAAAAAGCATAAAACCATTATCTGAGAAAGCAATTCGTTATTTGAGATAATAAATTCAATAATAGAGAATACAATTGTTGCATCTGAAATAGATTATCTGAGCATAGCAAAACCATTATATGATCACATAATTCGTTATCTGAGATACATAATTCAATAGTTGATTAGATGAATTAAATAGGTAAAACAAGAAAACAATATATATATGAACACAAAATGGATTATGTGAAACCCTAAATTAAGTATCTGACTGATAAAATCATCATCTGAACACACAAAAAAACTTATAATCGAAAATAAATAATAACATTACAACAAAAAAATTGAAAATATTACCTATAATCATAAACTGGTTTGACGAGTTGTGGTGGTTTCATAACATAACTCCGCTTCATTTTTTAACATCTTGATTGATAATTCGAAAATAAACCAGTTAAAAGTATTATTAAATAATGATAAGTTGAACACAATAAAAATTTAAGTTCAAAAACCTAAATCAAAACTTCGAAAACAATTACCTAACTAAAGACAAAGCTTGTTCACGACTTCGTTTCATATCCAACTTTGCAGAATCAGATTTAGGTTTCGAAACCTATTTCATGCAAACAAAGAAGAGTAAAATGTGAAAAATATAAAAATTACAGAAAATAAAAAGCAAAACAATGGAGAATAATATGATTTACTATGCTTCTGAGACATTTTTTCTCCTCTCGTAAGTAAGACTAAAATCGCGGATTATATACTCTGAGGACATGTAAAGATGAGGCGAATCCAGAAAACGAACTTAAATACACAGCGCAATCATTTTGGAAGTTTGAAAGTTACAGGATAAAAGTAGAATTTCAAATGATGCAGTTGCAAAATATGGAAACTAAACGCGAAGGTGGGAGAGAGAAAGAGCGAAAGAGAAGGAAGTGGGGAAGTGGGGGAAGGGGAACACGCGCATGTAAAAAAACATGATATTGGCCTAAAACTAAGTACGCCTGTGTTACAGACCTCCACGTGTTTATTGCTGGCTAGGTCCGTCTGACCAAAGCTTATACTTTAGTGAGACGGTCTGACCGAATAGTTTCACAATAGTTTTTTGTGAAAAATATGTCACCTAAAAAGAAACGAATAAGGTTATCATAGTTATCTTCCTTTTTCTCTCACCCCTTTATGTTAATACAAATCTTTAAATTGATAGAGGTATTTGTATCAAGAATTCATGATACTATAAATGTGTCAAAGACTCAAAGTGAATGAAAGATTTTCCTTTGAAAAAAGTTAAAAAAAAAAACAGATGAAAGGACTTGAAGGCAGTGGCGTATCCAGGATTCCAACTCTATGGGTTCGGAGCCGGTAAAAAATAAATACATCCATTCACTCAAAGTTCAATACATTAATTCAAATATCAAACTACAATAGCTAAATAGAATGTTAATTCATTACATTACATCAATAAAAAATTACAAAAGCATCCTACGAGTTTTCATACTTTGGAAACATTTTAATACATCATCATCACTAACTTGAACAAAAAGATCCCTCTCAAGAAATGTGACTAAACTATCATTCAATAGTTGATCACCCATACTATTCCGCAACTTGTTCTTCACATAAGTCATCGAAGAGAAGACTCGTTCCACACTTGCCGTTGCCACCGGAAGAATTAATACTAGTTTTATGAGCAAGTAAACTAGTTTATAAGAATTATGCTTTTTTGTTTCAACAAGCATCATAGAAAGCTCATTAATATCCTTCACTCCTCCAAACCTTGCATCTTTCTTCATGTCATCATAAAAATATTCAAGTTCATGTCGAAGTGTTGTCATATCATTACATGGGAACTCTTTTGGATAAAACTCGGCAAGCCTAAGCAACTTTTGTGTATCAAATGCCTCAAATGAATTGATGGGATTCAACTTTCAAGCAAGACATACATATAAGCAACTCCATATTTTTCTCATCAAACCTATTGTTAAGCTCTTGAAGTTGCAAATCAATAACACTTAGAAACATTTCAACCCGAAAACGATGAAGATTTGGAACTTTAGCAAAGAAGCGTTTTGATCTTCCACGAGGAATGTACAATTCATTCATATCAACAACATCAATCTCATTTTTAGCACAAAAAGAAGTAACCATCTCCAAAAATCTTTCCCATCCATGGTCTCTTAACTTTTGCAATCGATCCTTAGTTAAAGAGACAAATGACATGGCATTAACAATATCTTGGTCTCCTCTTTGCAATGCTTGACATAATTTTTCTGTTTGTCCAAATATTTCTGACATCAAGTGTAACATGAAAACAAACTCAAATGACTCAAATGTTGACATAATAGCAATAGCTTTCACACGATCCTCTTTATTACCCTTACTTGTTCCAATCTTCACAAGAACCTTAATCATTCATTCATTCACAATCCACAATCCACATTCCACATTCATTCATTCAACATTTATTCAACATTCACAAATCACAATCCAAAGTCCACAATCCACATTCATTCATTCAACATTAATTCATTCAACATTTCAATCTGAAATTCATAAAGCAACAAATTCATTCTATAAGTAATTGAGTATTGAATCAGTGAGTCTAAGTAATACTAACAACTAACAAGTAACAACTCCACAATCCACAATTCCACATTCATTCATTCAAGTATTCAACATTTAAATGCTTAACAAAATTACATAACTACAATTACTTATTCTAATCATCTAATGTCTAAAAGACTAAAATCTGAAATACTGAAATATTGAAATTCATAATTAAAATTGAAGAATTGGGCTTTTTTTACCGTTCAAAGAACAGTTGGATAGAAGACGGAAATGTTGTCACTGCCTCACTGGACGCTGGTTCGCCGTCGCGGTGGAGAAGACGGAAGTAGACGGTGGCCGTGGCGGTGGCGCCCGTGCGCCGGTCGGGTCTCGTTGGCTCGTGCCTCGTTGCTGGGGAGTTAGGGTTTTGGGGTTTGGGGAATTGGGGGAAAAATGTCACTTGGTAGGCCGTAGTTCGGTGTGTTTTGTTCGGTTGTTGTTGAGGGAGAAATGAAATGGGGGGCTTAATGTTTAAAATTTAGATGAAAAAAATAGAAGGAAAAAAAAAAGTGTTGGAGGATTCGAACCTCAGACCTCCTAACACCACCCGCGCGCGCACAGTGAGATGCAAAACCACTGGGCTACTAGCTTCTTTCATGTCTTACTTTGCACGCATATAGTATATATCTATTATCTAAAATATTTTTAATTTAAAAAAAAAAACAAGGGCAATTTTTTCCAAAAATCACTGGGTTCACCTGAACCCAGTGAACCCATAGTAAATCCGCCCCTGCTTGAAGGAGACTAGTACTCAGATCACTAGTCTTGATAGACTGGACAATAGTGACTTCGAAGATCCCGGGGTCCTGAAAGCCTGAAACACTAATGCCGCCAAAACTCTCAACTCTCAACTCTCAACTCTCAACTCTCAACTCTCAAGTCAATTAGAGTAGACTGCCCGTTCGGTCTGCTTAATTCCCGGGCAATCACCCTCCAAACAATTTTTTTCCTTTTAACTTTTTTTTGAAAGAAGAAATTACCCCCCACCCCTTTATAATTGGAGGGAAACTCTTTCTCCTCCACCTTTGCTTAGCTCACGAGTTTCCTCGGGTTCCCTTTCTCTCTCCTCTTTCTTTCATTATAAAACTCAACGTTCAACATTCAACATTATTCTTCTTCTTTTCATTAAAAACGCGTTTACTCTCTTTTCTCCACCTCTATAAAGTCCCCCTTTTCTTTCTTTCAACTCTGTTTCTTTTATCATTTTCTCTCCTCTTTTTTTCCCCCAACATTTCCTTGATTAAAAACCCACCAAAACACAAATTAAATCATGGGCTATTCTACAGAAAATTCAGGAACTAATAATAATAATGCTGGTTTTAGTTATTCAAATTGGGTAATACCTATAAGGTCTCCACTTAAGCCCATCAACACCTCCACCGGATCAACGGCGGCCGAAGACGAGAGAGAAACAACATCATCATCATTGTCGGTGCCCACAACTCCAACAACAGAAGCTTCTAAAATTCCTTCAAAGTTGCCGTGCCCGCCGCCGCCTCGAAAGCGGAAGCCTTCTCCTACCGCTCCGGCTGCGGCTGGGAACGGCAATATGAGGTGCAACAATAGTAGTAGTAATAGTAATAATAATAATAAGTTGTGTAATAATGGTATAAGGGAGTTCTTTATTACTCCTCCTGATTTAGAAGCTGTTTTCGTACGTCGTCATAATGTTGGCTGTTAATTAAGTTAGAATTTTTAATAGTAATCAGGGTCTAATTTTAGAAAGAATATATATTTTCTGAAATTATGGTTAGATATTAGTGTGGTATTGTAATTTCATTATGACTTAGATGTTGTGATGATATAGTGTCATTAGATCTCTTTAAGTTTAGGTGGTGTACTAGAAATAGAATTAAGCTCTAGCTAGAAGTGTTGTTTACTTGTTTCCAACTTTCAAGCTATAAGGGGAGTTTTAAGTTTGTGTGTAGTATGACATTTTAGATATAAATAATTAATGTTACTACAAGTTTTCTAGCCTCTCGCAATTGTAAATTTTCTCTATTATATTTTTATGTTCTGTCCATGATAGAAAAAATATATATAAATATATTGCATGCATGTGATATTTGAGCAAGAAAATAGTCCGGAGATTATTGCATGTAAGGTAAGAGCAACACAAAAGCTGGCAGAAAAAATTTGTTAAATTGTAAACTTATGTCAAAAGAGTATGACAAAATAGTAAACAGTTCGTTGCCAAATACTCCCAAGTAAGAAATTAAAGAGATTGGATGAGCCTTATGCAAGTGGGATTAGCTAATTGAATTAAACGTTATTGAAACCGTAAGAGCGGTATGAGGACACTAATTGAACTGAACTAAAAAACTGTAATATACTATATAAATCTAAATCTCTTCCTTTTCACTTAATAAAGAGTTTGCCTTTTAATCATTTTTCTGTAAAAGTTGGATAAAAAGATATACTTTTAGAAGATGTGTAGAATCAAAACCAAAAGACTATAAGCTTGTGCACACTAATTAAGATCTGATTCAATTTTCTTATCATCTTATGAGAAGCAATTGATAATTCCCCTTAGCAAGGTGGTAAATTACAGTTTCTAAACCCGTTCCATTCTTAGTGTAGTTCTGTGTTCTTGCATATTAAATTTTAGTGCAGCGGTTTCCATTATAGATATTAAGTTTTTTCTTAAAAAAAATTATTTGGATTACCTACATTTGAGCTTCAACGTGCGTATGAAAATTCATTACCTTCTTTGGTCAATATACAAAATTCACTAACTTTTTTTTAAAATAAAGGTAAGATAAAAGTGGGAAAGAGTTAGTATTCTCGTCTTCAGCATGTCAATATCCTAACTATAATCTATATATATATCTAAAATCCAAGACAAACAAATGTCATGCCACATGTACTCTCCCCTCTCCTACACAATCAAATGAGACATTAAGCAATAAAAATGTGTGTTTCAAGACTCGAACCCATGACCTCTCATTTGATATGCTAATGCACTAACCAACTATGCTACAATACTCATGTTGGTCTTTGTGAGGGAAAAATCATTTAAAGACAAGATACTATTTCTATTTTTGAAGACTTCAAATGCACGTTGGTAAATTAGTAAATAATTCGGGGCGTATCGCCCGGGACAAGAACTAGTTAGATCCAATAATACAAGTTAGATTTGGGCGAGCATTAAACTCTATACTCATATATGATTGAATTAAATGACCAACATTAGCAAACTATAGACGTGAATGGTTAATCTCCTCGTTCTTGAACTGTTGGAGGAGCTTGCGCATGTACACAATTTATTAACTAACATAATTGTACTTATAAAAAAAAACTAACTTAACATACATATATATATTATCATACTCATTAAAAGGTGTTTATTTTACCTGTAAGGCTATGAAAAAAGGGTTTAGTGTCAAATATCTATACAAAATGTAACTATTCTTCAGTCATTATTATATAATTATCTTTTATACTATTTTGGTGAATTCATAAGTAATTATTAGTATATTATTCTAAGTGGAAAAAAAAAATTCAGGACCCAACAGCTCAACTAACCCATGTGATGATGTAGGTTCCTCCAATAACTATCTGTCTCTCACATTCTCTTTCTATATATACGTGATCTGAGACGACCCCTCACAAACTCTTTCTGTAATACTCAATAACCTTTTATCCTTACTACCTAAAAACCTACACTGATCCTATACTATTTATTTCTTATATGTATATCCAGATCTAATAGGATAATTATTTTTTTTGAATAGTAATAGGATAATTATTGGGAGTGGATGTAGCAGATTTTTTTCATTATATTGAAACTGATTTCTTTTCTATACATTATTATTGTTATCATGATATTTGTTGCTTTAACAATGCATGAAAAAATTATGTCTTAAAAATATTGCATGTCAAAGCAATGATAGAATGAAAGAGAATTGAAGCAACTTTTCAGTCTTATTATGTACTTAGTTGTGTTGGACATCATCACACCATAACCATTATCCATCTCTAAAAAAATTTCCCTATGGTTCATGTACCTGGAGAATAAGATGTAATATATGTAGTAGCGTAAAGGAGAAGGAGCACATGCAAGTCAATATCAATGCTCACTGCAGTCTAAGACAAGTGAAAGAATAAAAAAAACACTCATACTCCCTTCTAATGCCCTTTCTATCAGAACTTTTTCATGGAATATAAGCGTTGCCTATGTATCTAATGCTCTAATGTGGTCTAATACTTGTAAAAATGTGACTAAGACACATTGCAAGAATATCTCTCTCTCCTTAAATGAGGCTCACCAACTACCAAAAATTCGACCACTTTTTCGTTCTTATTCAGATTTGGCTTAAGTTCAGAGAAAGCTAACAGGAATCCCTCAAAAGTTTTTATGATACTAGGTATATGGAAAAGTCCTTGAAGGGGTGGACATCGTATCCAAATTAAAAACTAGTATTGGGTTCATGTAATGTTTAACTTTAAGTTGTTGCATGAATAACAATAATGATCTTATGGGTAAAGTCCCAAATTAAACTTAGGAATAGATGATTGGACGATCCTTTTAAATCTTTTATTTTTAGATAGTTAATTAGATTGTCAGTTATTATATCTAAGATAACTTTGGATCAACGTCATGATCCAAATATAAGGTTACAAATAGGAGACTTGTAATCACCATGTTTCTTATTTTTTAGGTGTATGAGAACGACATGAAATCAGATATTAAATTATAAAAAAACCCACATGACGGATAGACATTTATGACAATATATTTTAATTTAGGAGTATGTATATATATTACTTCATATTACTTCATATTATGGCTCTCAGTACCTTTTAATTAGAAATGGGTGGTATTGTTCTAGGGATTTATGGCAAATTAAAAAAATTGTTTCCATTTTTTTAAGTAACAGCAAAGACTTGTTCAAATGGAACTATGAAAGGGTAATATTGTCATAATTATTCATATGAGAATATATAATAATATTACTCCTAATTCTCATAATATTTGCTGCATTCTTTTTTCCGGTCAAAGTTTATAAAGTTTAATCCTATTTTGTCAATTGCCACACTAATATATACACAAAAATATAGCAAATGAAATCTTTAGTTCGTTACAACGTGTATTAAATTGTTGTAATATCAAATTTTATAATTTTTGTTAACATGTAAGTAATGATTTTAATAATCAAAGATTTATCAAACCATGATAAAGCAAATAGAGCAAATAATTTGATATAATAGAGGACGTGGAAGATTTTCGCATGAGAAGGTAAGTTGCAAAAAGTGTAATGTAATAGAGTTATATTACAGTCATGTCGGATTAAGGGTAGGAGAATTCTTTACGTGAAATATTCCATCATGTATACTCTTTAAGTTGAAGCCTCCAAAATCTCTCTTCTTGTGAGACCCACTACACATGTCTTGTTTCCACACCATCTAATATAAGGGCTAGGAAGGTTATCTCTCTTCTACTCTCATGCTTTTGTCATAAAGCTTCTTATAATTTATGGTTTTCTTCAAGTAAATATAGGACAAGCTACATATGGATGGGGAGTAGATTAGAATCCTATGTGGGTATGAATGCACCCTTTATGACTATCTATTTATTCATTAGTAGTAGGTTTTCAAAATTCAAACCTCAGTCTTTTAGACCAATTAATTGGAGTAGTAGCCGCACTCATAGCAAAGAGTAGCTCTTATTAATTGAATAGTGATGAGAAAAATTGCGATGTGGGGTAACTCAAATTTCAAACATAAGTTGTAGATAATATTTACTTGGAATCATGTAAGCATGATGCATGAGCACAAACTTTCCACTGAGAAATGTATAGATCCGATAAGAGCAACTACAATGGCAAGCTACAACCACTTGTAGCTTTGTGTGCCACATCAGATTTCCAAACTACAACATTTCCAAGCTACATCCTCTTCCAATGGAAAACTACAACCACTTGTAGTTTTTGTTGGTCCCACATGTCATCACCATATCAACAATTTTTATTATACAATTCATACAATCATAATTTGTAATTAACTTGTAAAAATAATAAATTGTAAAAATAAATGATAGTCGCTCCTGAAATTGGAGAGTCTTGGTGCATGGTAGAAGCTCCAATACTCTCTCTTCTTGAACTTTCATGAACCACATATGATTCATGAGGGAAAGGAGGACGAGAGTAGTACATAGGCGTAGTCGGACGATTAGTCGGCCTAGGCTGGTAATAATAAGATGGATGGTAATACATTTGAGCGTCGGGGTGAATCGCTTGATTTGGATCATAGTAGGATCGGGAAATTGGGCGAATCGGTAAATTTTGGGCGTCTTGATTATTTTGGGTTGGATTTTGGGATGTTTGACTTTCTAAATTTTGATAATTTTCTAAATAAGGATAATATTGACTATATGGATCTTGAGAATAATCATCCATTTGTGGGTATATTTTTTTTGAAGGAAATAATATATGAGAGAAAGAGATTATAGAAATTTTGTGGGTATATTTTTTTACAACATTGTTACTCCTATTTATAGACTAAAAAAAAATAAAAAATAAAATTAAAAAAACCTGCATTACTGTAGCACAATATTACCATTGCAAATAAATTTACAACTCCACAAATTATATATCAACATTACCGTTGGAAAGTGAAATGAGAGTGGAAAGTTGAGAGTGGAAAATTGAGTGGAGCCCACAAAGCCTTGAGCAAAGCAAGTAGCTTTGTGAAGCTACTTTGCTTGCCAAAGCAACAAGTGGAATTTTCCTCCAACAATAGAGCTAGTAGCTCCAAGTATTGAATAATTGCAAGCTAGGACTCCAAAGCAACCGTTGGAGTTGCTCTAAGAGTTTTCTTTCATGAAGACATGTTAGAATTTCTTATCACAAAAATATTAACAAATGTTATATATGTAAAGTCAAAGTATAATTCAACCAAATGAGTTTAGCTCATAAGGTTTCTTTTCTATCTTCCATTTGAAAGAACGTAGAAAATTGGTTCGATCTCAGTTAAGATCATGTTGATTTCTTTTGAAAATAAGGATTAGAGCTCAGAGTGGGGTTTGGGCTTCGTCTAGGGTGAAGGGTACTAGGTACCCTAACAGTTGGGTTCGACCCACTTCATTAATAAGGTTTAACATACAATTATAAAGTGTATTATAACATTAGTACTAGTACTTTTTATAATACATTTGCATGACTTGTAATCTTAATTATTTGATGCTTGATATATGCGTTCGGATGCGTGGTGCATGCGTTCAAACATGTCGCCCATGCACAATGTTGGTTTCACATATGTAGATGGAATAAGTTTTGTGTATATTAATTTTCTATATTATTATTATTATTATTATTATTATTATTATTATTATTATCATTGTTATTATTATTATTATTATTATTATTATTATTATTATTATTATTATTATTATTATTATTATTATTATTATTATTATTATTATTTAACCATATGATGAGATGAATAAAATGAATTATGCACATTTAAAATCAAATGAGCACTTTTCTTTTAAATCAACATTCCTAATATTTTATGACTCATTTTATTTTTCAGATCAACCTTGGGCGTTCCTACTTCCTAAGAAGATACATTTAAAATCAAATTACTCATATGAAGTTATATGTATTTTTAAAGGTAAGTCAAAGACCCTACTAGACCTACCCATCCTGTAAACTCGGTTTAGTTTAGTAAGTTAAATCTTTTAATGAGGAAAGGTGTAAGGATTAGGGTATCTGTGTCTAAAGAGGTCCTAGTAGAATCTTGAGGTAAAATTGTGGTCTCTAGATTTCATAACTTCACCTTGTGCACTTAAAAACTATACAAATCATCAATTTTTTATATATACGTATATTTTTTTCCTAGTAAACATGTCATGTTAATAGTTTTGTATTATTTTCTATTTTTATTTGTGTCATTCTAGAATAAATTGACGTCATATTTTATGTATCAGCATCTAAATTTGTGTCATATTATCCCAAACACAAATGTCTCAGATTATATGAACTAAAAAGGGCATAAAACTGGACGTTTCACTCTTAAATCAGCTTATACTTTTCTTGCTAAGGAACAACAACAAAATCTTGGTTCAGATTTACACATGTTGAAGGTGTTTAAGATTTTGTGGCATCTACAAGTTCATCCAAAATGCAAGCTCTTTATTTGAAAAATTCTACATAATGGTCTAGCTACAAAATTGAATCTCCATACTAGAGGTATTCCTATACCTCCTGGATGTGATTTATGTAGTCCACAATTTCAATAATAATCCAAATTCTCTTCAATATTGGATTATGACACATGTTTCTGTCAAGAAATTAAGGATTGTAATATGTTGTGAGGTATGATGTGGGCCCCAAGAAGGTACGTCTGAGCTCCGTTATCCGTACGCCGGAAACCTGCAAAACAAGGTTAGCCTACCCCGGGGGTGGTCCCGGGATCGCCCCTCCGACGCTCAAGTCAGTAAATGATTGAGGTAGAGAGAGAAAGTGATCAATGTAGAGAGAGATGCTCTGGGTTTTGCAGCTTGGAATTGCTTACCCTTTGATTGGTGAGACAACCGCTATTTATAGAGGATGGGACCTCCAATAAATGAGGGTATTTTAGTCAGCTCCAGCTGGTGGAGGATTGCCTTCCCTAGAGGTAGGGGTATTTTAGTAACTTCGCCATAGGTGGGCTGGTCCAAGAAATGGGCCCAAACAATTAGCCCCACGACATGTAATCGGAGTGAAAATCGCCATTTTTAGTGCGGTTGATTGGCGGAATGAAGTGTTTGCATTTTTTCTGGTGTTGAGTGGGACCCACGAATTTTCATGCCGGATCGTGGTGGAGAAAATCTTATGTCGTTAGGATTAACCAAGCACAGGGGTCTCGCCCCCGAACTTTTTCATGGTATAGGCTGAGGGGCTCTTGCTTCCTTCCCGAGAACAGGCCGAGGGGGTAGGTGCACCGAGCGCTGTACTTGAGGCTTGGCCTAGCGACTCATGCTTCCTTCCCAAATGCAGACCGAGCGACTCCAGCTTGCTTCACGAGCCATGCGCTGAGCACAGCAAGTGCACCGAGCGCGTCTTGGTGCGCCGAGCACGGAATCTGCCGAGCCGTGCGCTGGGCGCCAATGTGCCGAGCTGGGTGAGCTGCGCCGAGCGGGGATAGCTGCACCAAGCGCAACCCGTGCTGAGCGAGCCCTAGATGCCGAGCGGGGTGAGCTGCGCCGAGCGCAGCCCCTGCTTCCTTCCCGAACCGAACCAGTCTCGTGCTGAGCGACGCAAGTGGTGCCGAGCGGGGTGAATTGCGCCGAGCGCAGTCCCTGCTTCCTTCCCGAGCCGACCCAGTCCCGTGTGAGCGAGGCTAGTTGTGCCGAGCGGGTTCCCATCATGCAGGCCGAGGGGATCCGAGGGAGTTAATTCCGACCCGAGGGGGTTTGTTCTCGATTGAGAGGCTCTTGATAGGGCCAAGGCGATCTATTCCTGACCGAGGGGTTCTCGACCGAGTGGGTGATAGAGCTGATGGGGCATGCGCCGAGCGCGGCTCAATGTGCCGAGGGTGGTTCTCCCGCCTCTTTTCCGAGCCGATGGAGTATAATGAACGGGTTCCCATGTTGACCGAGTGGGGGCCCATAAGGTACTTAGCTCGAATTTGGCTAAGTATGAGAAGCGATTCGGCAAAGAACAAAGGAGTCTCATGTTAGCCGAGTGGGTAGGACGCCACTCGGATGAGGGGCTAATGAGCCCCATGCTGTCCGAGTGGGTGTCAATGAAGTACTTAGCTTGAATTTGGCTAAGTATAAGAGCGACTCGTCAAAGGAGAGGGGGTCTCCTAGTGGCCGAGCGGGTCGGACGCCACTCGGATGAGGGGCTAATTAGCCCCATGCTGTCCGAGTGGATGCCAATGAAGTACTTAGCTTGAATTTGGCTAAGTATAAGAGCGACTCGTCAAAGGAGAGGGGGTCTCCTTGCGCTGAGCGGGTCGGACGCCACTCGGATGAGGGGCTAATGAGCCCCATGCTGTCCGAGTTGGTGTCAATGAAAGACTTAGCTTGAATTTGGCTAAGTTTAGAGGCGATTCGGCGAAGGAGAGGGGGGTCTCCTGCTGACCGAGGGAGTAGGACGCCGCTCGAATGAGGACTGATGAGCCCATGCTGTCCGAGTGGGTGCCATGAGCACTTAGTCATACTTGACTAAGTGTAAAGTGGCTCGGTAGAGGAGTACGTGGACTCCATGCTGACCGAGGGAGTAGGACGCCGCTCGAATGAGGACTGATGAGCCCATGCTGTCCGAGTGGGTGCTAGCTGATACTAGGCCATACTTGACCAAGTATAGAAGCGACTCGGCAAGGAGGGGAGCTCCTGTTGACCGAGTAAGTTATGAGGCTACTCGGATGAGGGGCTAATGAGCCCCAGTCGTCCGAATAGGTGCTAGGCGATACTAGGCCATACTGGACCAAGTATAGAAGCGACTCGGCAAGGAGGGAGCTCCCGTTGACCGAGTAAGTTATGAGGCTACTCGGATGAGGGGCTAATGAGCCCCAGTCGTCCGAATAGGTGCTAGCTGATACTAGGCCATACTTGACCAAGTATAGAAGCGACTCGACAAGGAGGGGAGCTCCTGTTGACCGAGTAAGTTATGAGGCTACTCGGATGAGGGGCTAATGAGCCCCAGGCTGTCCGAATAGGTTCTAGCTGATACTAGGCCATACTTGACCAAGTATAGAAGCGACTCGGCAAGGAGGGGAGCTCCTGTTGACCGAGTAAGTAGGACGCCGCTCGGATGAGGATTGATGAGCCCATGCTGTCCGAGTGGGTGGCATGAGTACTTAGCCATACTTGACTAAGTGTTTGAGTGACGCTCCTTAAATTGCTGAGTGAGGTCATGTGATGCTCCTCGAGATGTTGGGGGCTTATGAGCCTCAAGTGGTCGAGGGAGGTCCTTAGCCTTATTTTGGCTTACTATTTGAGTGACGCTACTCAAAATGCTAAGGAGGTGCCAATGAATATGTTTCTCGACTCGGGGGAGTTCAGGGGCTCCATGTTTCCCGAGGTTGTTTCATGACACTATTCGAATATCGAGTACGTGCCAATTAACGATATTTAGCCGTTTTTGGCTAAGTTAGTAGGATGCTCCTCTTATGACTGAGGGGGTGCTGATGGAGAAATTTTGGACTTCTGAGGCTTATTAGCCCCATCCTTCCTCCTTTGAGAGTATTTATTTGTCCAACTAATGGGTTCCAAGTAATTAGCCCCACGCTGGATGAATGGATAGGGTAGCATCATTCCTTCCTGAGGCGGTCGTCCAGCGGAAATCGAGGGAGACCCATGTTCTGGGGTACCCTGCATCGCTTCGAGTTAGGTGCCCTGATGTGCAGTTCATTTACTTTGTCCAAGTTCGCTCTTTAGACCAAGGGGGTCGTGCTTGGATGGAGGTAGCTCGCACACGCCAAGTTGATGGAGGTACCGTGGATGAGTAGGTGCATCTGATGAGTAGGCACATATGATCGAGTATATTCCTTGGCCAAGTGGGCACCAAGGATGAGTGGGTACCTTGAATGAGCCGGTACCGTTGATGAGTATGTGCCCCTGATGAGTAGGCAGCTATGGCCGAGCACATTTCCTTGGCCGAGTGGGCGCCAAGGATGAGTGGGTACCTTGAACGAGTAGGTACCGTTGATGAGTAGGTGCCTTTAATGAGTAGGCACCTATGGCCGACCACATTTCCTTGGCCGAGTAGGCGCCAAGGATGAGTGGGTACCTTGAATGAGCAGGTACCGTTTATGAGTAGGTGCCTTTAATGAGTAGGCACCTATGGCCGACCACATTTCCTTGGCCGAGTAGGCGCCATGGATGAGTGGGTACCTTGAATGAGCAGGTACCGTTTATGAGTATGTGCCCCTGATGAGTAGGCAGCTATGGCCGAGCACATTTCCTTGGCCGAGTGGACGCCAAGGGTGAGTGGGTACCTTGAACGAGTAGGTACCGTTGATGAGCAGGTGCCTTTAATGAGTAGGCACCTATGGCCGGCCACATTTCCTTGGCCGAGTAGGCGTCAAGGAGGAGTGGGTACCTTGAACGAGTAGGTACCATTGATGAGTAGGTGCCTTTAATGAGTAGGTCTGGCTGAGCCGGACCGTAAACTTGAGGGTGTCACTGTTTATTCTGGAGGGGTTTTGCAATTTCGAGTCATTACACCCCTCTTTCGGATCAGTATTCATGAGTTTGTGTTCTTCGATACGAATTCTTCCGAGTGATAACATGTTTCTTGACAACCTTGAAGAGACGTGAGTAGCTTGCCTAGCTGAGTTGCCCTTGGAAGATCCTTCCCTTTATTTAGGTCCCAGCCGGTTAGGCTGAGCATTTCGGGAGGGACGAATGATCTCTTCGTGACGAGTGGAAGCCATACCCATCAGACTTTGCTGGAGAGTTTGTTGAAGATGAGCTGCAATCAAGGTGACGTATGTTGCAATTATGGGTGGAGGGTCAACTACTTATGTCTGACCCGATGCTGCGAGATGACCGACTTCGCAGTGGATTCTCCATTGGGGTGGAATCATCATCATTGGGATAGAGGGATAGCACCGTAGGTGCATATGGGATGCTTGAGCTCTCCCGGAACGGTTGGCTTGGGAGCGTGTCATCTTGGTTGGGGCCATTGTTGAGCAACAATGAGGTGAGTTTTGCTGAGTAGCAACAAGGTGAATCTTGCTGAGTGGTGGCGAAGTAACTTCTTGTACTATCCCCACAGACGGCGCCAAACTGTTTCTGTCAAGAAATTAAGGATTGTAATATGTTGTGAGGTATGATGTGGGCCCCAAGAAGGTACGTCTGAGCTCCGTTATCCGTACACCGGAAACCTGCAAAACAAGGTTAGCCTACCCCGGGGGTAGTCCCGGGATCGCCCCTCCGACGCTCAAGTCAGTAAATGATTGAGGTAGAGAGAGAAAGTGATCAATGTAGAGAGAGATGCTCTGGGTTTTGCAGCTTAGAATTGCTTACCCTTTGATTGGTGAGACAACCGCTATTTATAGAGGATGGGACCTCCAATAAATGAGGGTATTTTAGTCAGCTCCAGCTGGTGGAGGATTGCCTTCCCTAGAGGTAGGGGTATTTTAGTAACTTCGCCATAGGTGGGCTGGTCCAAGAAATGGGCCCAAACAACACATATCTTGTTTTTTCATGGCGAGGATGGTTCCTTTAGCCACCGGCTTATTTCTTTCATCATCATTCTCTGGAGCTTATGGCTACATTGGAATAAAATAATTTTTAGAGAAGGTAATGTAATATCTCCATGGTGCAAAATCTTATTCATACAAATCTCCAAAACTAGGAAGACTTTCGACCGCAGAGGCGGATCTAGGATGTTTGGATCGGGTGGGCCATAAGCATTCAACTAAATATGGTGTTTGTCTCTAAATAAAGTTTTATTAAATCATACATGATTATATGGAGAATATATATCTATATGCTCCCTACATTTTTCGTCTTTCACATTTGACTTGAACACATACCAAGAGTCAAGAGACAATTTAAACAACAGAGTTAGTGTCACGTGGATATTGTTGTGGGAAAAACAAAAAAGTGGAAACAACCAAAAAAAAGAACGAAAGAGAAATTATTATATATTTTTCACTATTCTATATTCTTAAGAAATCTACTTTTAAGGATGCATTCTCTTCTCTTTAATTTTCCAAAATTTTTAGAACTTATTAAGTTCAAAACTTATTTTTCAAAGTGGAGTGAACACAACCTAAATTTTATAGAATAAGAATATATAATATCATAAATTAACAATCACATGGATAAAATGTAGGAAAAAATAAAATAAAGGGCAGTATAAAAATTGTAATAACAAGGATGTAGTTTAGTGCATGATTGAACAATGTTAGTTGTTAGCTCAATCTAGTAATATAAGAGTACATTTAAAAGAAAAGGAAAGATGGACTAGAAACTGAAATAATAGTGGCAGCTAAGGAAGAGTCACACTACCATGAAAGAAAATAGTATGTAAGGGGTTTCGAACTGCGCACTTGCACTTGCGTAGAAATTAGGGGTGAAAGTTATTCGGATAAAAACCAATATCCAATCCAAACCGAATTAGTAATTCGGATTGGACTCGAACTATGTTCGGATTGGATTCGAATTGAGTTTTTTTAAAAAATCGGACTTTCAGATTGGATTGGATTGAGAATGATTTGATCCAAATCCAAAATAATCGAATAGCATAGAGGCCCTATATTGTATATTTATGATTGCGCTTAACTGATTTTTTTTTTTAAAAAGCCCAAATGGTCCAGCAGCCCTTCCCTTTCCCTAAAAAGTTAAAACCCTAACTTGTTGTTATAAATTTGAACTTAATGTGTAGTTGAACATGTTGTTATGCTATTGTTGAACGTTTCGTTGTAATGAATTATGAATTTGTAATAAATTATTAGTTGTTATTAGTTTCTTAATGAATTTTTATGGGAATGTATGCATTACTTCTATATTCAAACACTTTATTTTAATTTGATGCTCGTGCAAAAATTATTTCATTGAAAAGAACAGTTTTAAAAAATTGGATAACTCGGATCGGATCCAATCTAATTCTAAAAATTTGGATTGGATTGGTTTGGACTCGAACTCTAATCAGTTTGGATTTGGATTGGAAAATTAATATCCAAATTTTGTTCGGATCAGATTGGATTAGGCCTAAATCCAAACAGTACACCGAACTTTTACACCTAGTAGAAATCAATTGAAGAACAACTGTGCTGCAGGCTTTTTCTTCTAAACTATTGAGCATCTTATATTTATTTGAACTTCCGGTGATGGGGCGGGCTAAGGCCTGGGTAGGCCCCCCTTGGATCTGCCCCTGCTTTCAGCAATTACAAAGACAAAGCCTTCAATTTTTGCACCCTTATGAGGAAGAAATCATGTATCCTCCTGGGTTCCGTGTAGCTAATATTGGACAAGGTTCTACCATTTTGCTTACCCACAATATCCAATTTGATGAAACTTGAAATTGCCACACAACTTGTATGAGGATTTGTTGGTATATGAATACCTTACACTCTACCTTGCCTAATCACTTTGGGGATCAAGGTGGGGATGAATTTGGTAACTCTTCATGCAGAAGCAAAGGCGTGCCTTAGGTCTACCCAATGGGCTCAAGCGAAGCAAAGACACTCTCACTCATATTACCCCCGCACACGATTCTACTAACTTGTTTATGCACTAGTACATAATCGACAATTTGCGTCGGATGCGAGACCCCCATTTGCGTCGAACGGGGATCCGACGCCACAGCTCCTCGGCGCAAATTACGGGAGAGATAATCACGTCGGGTCGGGACTCGACGCAGATATTAAGCTATTTGCGTCGGACTTAAACAATGTCCGACGCACATGACCCTTGAGCCCCAGTACAGATCAACGCCACCAGCACCATTTGCGTCGCATGTTGGACTATGTGCGACGCAAATCAAGCAATTTTTATTAAAAAAAAGGGAATTTGCGTCGGATTTTTACTACATCCGACGCAAATGGGTCATTTTTATAAAAAAAAAGTACAAATCGGTTTTGCCGACCATACATCAATGCCACAAATTGATAATACAACTCCACAATAATTATTCTTTCCATTATTGCTTCAATTTTACAACTTGTATACATATTTGATTAAATTAAAATTAAATAATATTTCTCAATTCCTTTAAATGAACTCAAATAACTGATTACATACTCATACTACTGATATACTGCAATTCCCTTCAACTCTCAAGTATACAACATCTTGCAAGAACCCCAAAGAAAAATTCATAATTAGAGAATAATATCACAACACAATATAAAAATCAGAGGACGAGACTCAGGATGCATGACAGATATCAACAAATCTGATTATGATCATGAAGCAATATTAGAGTATTTTTGTCATCGGAGAAAACCCTAAAGTGGGGACTCCTCTCTGTCTCAAAAATTTAGGATCGACTTATCGTCTTATAGATGCCAAGATTTTCAGGTTCCCAAGTTCCCTAAGACCATTACGGGTTGGTATCATCAGTTGACATCATCAAGGGGTGTCAAGAAGTCTCTATCTGATCCTTTTTTCAACAATCTAGATGAGATGCAAACTAAAAAAAAAGTTGAACCATGGTCGAGAAACTAACCTTATCCTTAAATTTCTAGAACAATAATAAAATTAATTACAAAATCACGCCTCTTCATCAACACGCCTCTTCATCTTCATCTTACTCGAACTCAAAATCAGTGGGTTGAAAGCAAAATCTCGAACCTGGCATTCAAAGCAATAATGGAACTCGATCAACGGCGGGGAACTTGATCAACAAAGTGGGGAACTCGATCAACAAACACTAATGCTCGACACTTCAAACCTAATATTCATTTCGAACTTCGCGAAATTTTGTGTTAAGATAGGCAAGTTTAAATTCGAAATATGGAAGAAACATACTCAATTGAACTTAGAGAAGGAAGAATGAGAGAGAGAGAGAGAGAGAAAGAGAGAGAGAAAGAGAGGAAAAGTGATGAACCATCAACCTATGAGGAGAAGCACTGCGTTTTTGAAGTTTGACGAGAGAAGAACAGAGAGGGAGAGAGGGAGGGAAGGAGAGAGAGGGAAGGAGAGAGAGTGACGACTGGTAAAGGAAATGTTGGTAGGGTTTTATTTTGAAAGGGGAAGCGGGCCTCATGGACAATGTGCGTCGCACGGACATTATGATCCGACGCAAATCAGATCCTAAATAAGGCCCTAATGCAATTTCACGCACATGGATATTAAGGCCCTGGAACCCATTTGCGTCGGATGGGCTTAAAGATCCGACGCAAATCGTTGAATACAACCATTTGCATCGCATTTAACTTACCTTCGACGCAAAATTGGCTTTCATGATTTTCGTCAAACATTGGCTGGGTCCGACGACCGACACACATGAATTTCGCACCCATTTGCTTTAATTTTTTGCGTCGAATGTGTGATACATCCGACGCATATAAAGCATAATTTGCGTCGGACGTCGTGAATGTCCGACGCAAATGATGCGCTTCTCCACTTCTCGTTGATTTATCCGTTGTGCGACGCAATTCGGGAGACGCAAATCAACGTTTTTCTACTAGTGATGGTTTTGCAGGTGAGTACTATTGTGACGGACGTAATAAGACAACGAATAATTAATGAACAATTGACACAAGAATTCACGTGGTTCACTAACATTTTATTAGTTACATCCACAAGCAGAGGATAAACATTTTATTATCTTTAGGAGAGAGAGTACATATTACAGAATATGGAGGTAGAAGTTAATTATAAGGTATATATAGTACCCTTCTAATTAACCTAAATAAATGGGATTAAATCTGAAACTAAAATAGAAACAGTTTACTAATTAAACTGCATACATCTACATAAGCCTTGTCCATTAACATCCCCACCAGAGAACCAAACTTAAAACCAGCTTGCTTTACTTACTACTCCTATCATTCGGATTCCTATGTGGTATTCCTTTATATCAATTCTTGGCCTAGTGAAGTGGCAAGAAAAACTTAAATTCCAATATGGGGTCCATCATATGCTTCTATATCATATTCATGCAAGTCCGAGGAATAAGCAAAAACTTTTCCTATAAAAAGGAGAAGTGATCTCTATTCATACCCATCACAATATCACATATGTAACACCTTATTCTACTAAAAAAATGGGGCCTTTACGCCTTTTACCTTAGTGTATGAAAATAGACCCTCATAAATATAAGTTTATGGCATTACTACAAGTAGCACATTTATGTGACATATATAGGACCAAGGCACTAGAAAAAGACTGTGGATGGGAAGATCTAGTTACATTTTCATGAAAAGAGATCGGACGAACAGTAGTTATACACCGAATATCCATGATGCAAAGTATTAAATTCTTTTCATGAGGTTTTACCAATTTCTTTGCATATCCCCTTGTAGGTGACATTTGCATTTACTTCAATCTGGGCATGCTCCCTGTTTTAAGATGAAATTTGCTGTTTTGGACCACTACTACAGTTTACACTTGGAATGCTCTGCTGCTGCATGGGTATATTCTATCAATCTCCTCTTAAAATATTAATCTCTAGAAATTAAATGTTTTCAAACTTTCTTTTTCCTTTCTTTTGTAACTCTAAAGAGTCAAATTAGTCTGCTTACTCGTACGTCTTCATTTTTTTTGAAATTTGGTAAGATAAATTACATTAACGCCCTCTCACAGGGCACCTAAATACAACCTACCCCAAAGCCCCCCAAACCCCCCTGATGAGAATCGAACCCACAATATGTGGGTGGAAGATGAAAGGGCTTACCACCCTTTCACTCCCTCATTCTGTACTCGTACGTCTTCATGTATTTAAAATGGTATGTTTATACATTTATACATGTGTACTTCTAAAACAAATAGCAGAAACAACTACAAATGCCAAGAGCAGCAGGTGATAGCCTAGTGGTATTGAGAGATCTCGGGATCGAGTCTCATCCCTTACAAGGAAGGATCCCCAATTTCCCCTACTTGCAAGGAATTTCATCTTACCTTATATTAAAAAAAAACTACAAATGCCAAAGTGCTACGTACATTGTGTCCCCATTAGCCTCTGCACTAGTTTATGTCACTAGTGGGAAAGTATATGTCAAATATGTTTAGAGAATGAGGACGTTCATCAATCTTTCAGATGATAATCCCCGACACTTTTATTTTGTCGCTTTTTTAATGTGTCAATCAATTAGTTTGTGTTTCAATAATTCTCCCTTATCCAGTGAGTCTTGATGTGTCATATATATATATATATATATATATATATATATATATATATATATATATATATATATATATATATATATATATATATATATATGTGTGTGTGTGTGTGTGTGTTTTTTAGGTGCATTTTAGAGCATTTAGATTCATATTTAGGTTTATATTGCATTATATTCTTAAGTTATGCTATCTTTCTCGTATTCGATTTTCCATGATTTTGATGAATTTCAGGTATTGAGAACATATTTGAAATATAATTAGCTAAGCTTAAGTATTATGATCATTTGGAAGGAAGGTATATTGCATAAGGATCAATATAGATATCTTATTGTACGAGTTTGAGTGAAGACAAAGCGGAAAATCATTAGAAGAAATGTGGAAAAGTAGTTAATGTCTACTCTTTTGACCATAACTCGCTGATGTGTTTTATAGAATTGAATAATTTCGGTGTATTTGGAAATTACACTTAAATATCTTTCCAACGGTAGGTGGCACACCCCAAGGAGACTTCTAGTGAAGGATTTATGCTTTTCTGAAGTTTCTGACTCGTTTTTACGTGGAATCTGCTACCGTACGCACGGACACTAAAACCGTCCATCTAATAATTATTCCGACTTATCTTATCTTGTAACCTACTTTTCTACTCATATTCGGATATATATATTAGGAATCACTTGTAAAGGAGAATTCTCTCTCATTATTTTTATCTTTAGTTTTAGTTTTAGTTTTCTTCTTCTTTTTCTCTCTGGCTTTTTAGTTGTAAACCCTAGTTTTCTTGTTCTTTATCCCTATTTGGCAATTACCAGATAACTATTGGTTGTGAGCGATTGTATTAGACGATAGTTGATAGCTCATTGTATCAGTGATTTGACTAGCCGATTGTGTTGGTTGTTTGTATAAAAGGTATTTGGTAAAGAAGGATAAGGCGATTGATACTTGATTGTGTAAAATGACCAATAAGAACATGGATATAATTTTCACTTTTGTACTTTTGGTTGTTTATAAAATAAATATTTTGGTGAATATATATTGGGATATGACATACTAATAAATAATAATTTAAACCACATCTACAAAATTCAATATTAATCATTATTTAAAATTTTTAAATATTCAAATTTATGAGTTGATAATTTGCAAATATATTAATAAAGACATGGGCATAATCCATTATCGTATCTTTTATTATGAAATAAATATGTTTGGTGAATACTACATCCGTTTCATATTAATCTACACACTTACACTTTTGACACTATTCACAAATTTCCCTTTGACTATCATTTGTGAATTATGGTTAAGAAAAAATATAGTCATGTGGGTCTTTGTTTGATTCGTCTCGATATGTAGTTTTAGAGTATCAACTTTTTTATATTTTTTACAAATACAAAATTAGAGATATAAAGGCCAAAGTAGTGCATCGACATGCGTGAAAAGTGTAAGTGTGTAGATTAATATGAAACTATGTAGTATATTATTAGAAATAAGACATACTAATAAATAATTATTTGAACCACATCTATAAAATCCAAAATGTGTGTTTGCTTCATTATTCACTAATGGCATCTCTCTTATGTTTCTATTTTTTTAAAAAACACACAGGAAATTAGATTAGATCATACAAGTTTTACAAAAGGAGGTAACAACCCCCACCAAAATATTACAAAAGCATATCACCCAACCCAAGCCCAACTAAGAAGAGCTAGCAACATTCTCTCTTATGTTTCTAGCTTCCACTATAGCATCAGCTTTCTCCATCAGAATTTACATATCCTTACTCTGATCGTTCACACCGCCTCCAAGTTCTTCATTGTGATCGCTTTATTTCTTTGGTTCCATGTAGATTCAAATTTACTTAAATAAAAAAATAAGGACAAAAAGCATAACAGGATATTGTACGTAACCCAAACATAAGAGTTTATAAGATAATAATACTCACTTGGTTTCTTTCTTCTTTTATATTTTCTGGGTATATTCACAACTGAAGGATAAAATAATCAGAGATACAAGAAGAAAAAAAATCAAAGATTGAATGACAAGAGTAATGCAAGATTAACAAAAAAAGTATGAGAACAAGAAAAATCAGATAAAGAAAAAATAGACATAGACTCATGATAGGTTTAGGAGTACCTTGGTAATAAAGGTAATAATTTTAAAGAACTTTAGGACATAAATGTAATTTTTCCACTCATTCTCAAATATCTAATATCAAAAAGCTCCTCCACTAAGTTTTATTAATCACTCATTGATGTATGCAATAACAGAACTTACAATATCAGGTGGCACTTCTTCTAGCCACACTCTAAGATCCTCCATGGAAAAACTAAGTTTTGCAATTCTATGAGCTACAACATTACCACTCCTCCTAACATGAGCATAGCTAACAAAAGAGCAGTGAGAAGCAATGATTAGAATATCCTGCACAAAAACGGAGTGGACTCGCATCTGCTATCTCTTAAGTGATTGAAAAGTTTTAAGCAATCCATTTCAAGAATAAGATGCCGCAACCCAACTTCCATGGCAATTTGGATGCCATGTCTTGCACTGAGAGCTTCCGCAACGTCAACATCTTCAATCCCATCTACCTTCAAGCAAGTAGCCATCAACACATCCCCACATGGTCACGCACCACACCTCCCAGACCAATCTGATTGTTTTTAAACACAGCAACGTCGGTGTTGAGTTTGAAGAGTGATGTAGGTGGCGCACTCCACCTGTCAGGTTAGCCACAGTTACTAGTTGTAATATCCTGGGGCACATTCGCTTTTTCATACTCACACACTCCTCAAACAACCTTATCAACCACCTGCCTAAAGTCCACTCTTCATGTGTCGAAAATCCAAGCATTTCTGGCCAGCCATATGTGCCAGCAATGGAACCAAAAGAGATCCCACCATTCATCCCCTAAACTTCGACTTGACAATGCCTCTACCCACTCGCCAAATTTGCCTTCCCCTATATGACCTGTGTCAATTCGAAGGGGTGATATATACCACACATTCTTCGCACCTTCACAGTGTAACAACATGTGTTCGATGGTCTCAGACCCACTCCCACATTTGTGACATTCCTCTTCCATCCTAACACCTCTTCTCATAAGGTTATGATTCACTGGAAGCCCATTGTGCATTGCCATCCAACCAAACATTTTAATCTTCGGCGGAATGTTTGCCTCCCATAGTTTTCGCCACACTTGCCTTCTTGGTGAAACTGAGTTCGAAGGGCAAGAGTTTCTAGCTGCACAAAGTTCAATATAATATGCACTCTTCACAGAGAACAAACCATTTTTATTTGGTTGCCACATCCATGAATCACCAATCTCATGCCTCGGAACTGGGATTTTTTTGATGGCTTGGATTTCCCACTGTAAACAATGTCCCCAACACCTCCAAGTTCCACTTACCCTCAGTCACGAGATCCTTGACCATCTTCGGACTATCCTCTGAAACTTCGACATCACTCCGTAGAACACGAAACTTTGGCAGACTGGGCACCAAGGGTCCTGCCAAATACTCGTTGCTGTCCCATCTCCAATGACCATACACACAATACCCTTTCTAACAACATCTCTTGCGGAGAGAATCGACTTCCAAGTGAAGCTTGCATTTAAGTTAACCTTCGCATCTAGGAACTCGCTTGTAGGGAAGTATTTCCCTTTCAAGACTCCTAGCCATTAAGGAGTTTGGCATTGTAAGAACTCTCCATGCTTGTTTGCAAGAAGAGCTCTATTAAAAATTTCAAAATTTCTCACCCCGAGTCCCCCCTTCTTTTTTTGACAAAAGCATATTTTTTTCCAAGCCACCCAAGCCATTTTTTTCTCATCTCCTTTTTGACCCCAAAAGAAGCTTCTACACATTTTTTCAATTCCCGCTATAATACTTTTCGGGATCTCGGGAAACACCGCATTGCATAAGTAGGGATAGCGTGCGCAACCGACTTTAACAAAGACTTCCCGACCCGCTTGAGAAAGAAGTTGACCTTTCCATCCTTTTAGCTTTTTCCAAACACGATCCCGAATAATATAAAAACTCTTTTTTTTAGAGCTTCCTATGTAGGTAGGAAGACCTAAATATTTATCATATCCGTCTACAACCTTAAATGCTAACTTCATCCCAAGAATATTAATCTTCTCCGGCTCGATATTTCGGCTATAGGACATTTCGCATTTTTCCATATTCGGTTGCCTGCAAGCGCTTCATAGATAGATAGAACTTCTAACACATTCTCCACTTCCTCCTCTCGTAGCTCTAATAAATAGCAAACTATCATCAAAGAAAAAAAGATGGGAAATAGGACTAACCCGTCTTCCAACTTTTACACCATGGATACGCTTCTATGCTTCAGCATGAGCATGTCTCGATAAGAGTAGACTGACCCCTCCGCACACAACACAAATAGAAACGGAGACAACGGGTCCCCTTGGCGCAGCCCCTCTCGTGAGGCTTAAAGCTTCTAGTCTGGCCGACCATTCAACGTAACTGAAAAAGTAGCCGATGAGATACATTTCAACACCATATGCGTATATATATATATATCAGGGAAACCCAAACTCTGCATCATTTTTTCCAAGAAACACCACTCAACACGATCGTATGCCTTGCTGATGTCTAGCTTTAGCCCCGATAGCCTTTTTTCCCTTTCTTCTTTTATCTCAAGTAATGAGAACATTCATAAGCAACCAACACATTGTCTGTAATTAATCTACCGGGACAAAACCACTTTCGCTATCATGAATAATAGAAGGGAGCACTATTTTTAATATATTAGCCAAGACTTTCGACACTATTTTATAGAGGACATTACATAAACTTACTGGACGGAAATCACCAGGAGACTCACATTGTTTCTTTTTTAAGAATCAAAACAATATGAGTCTGATTTATATCGCCAACATCATCAACATTATTCAAAAAATTCTGGAATTTGTTAGTAATATCCTCACCTATAGTTTCCCGAAATGTTGGTAAAAGAGAGCATTCATCCCATCCTAACCGGGCTTTATTAGGATTCATCAGCGACAAAGAAAACTTCACCTCTTCCCTACTAAACGGGGCAGCAAGCATAGTTATCATCTCAGTTGTCAAACACGGTTGAATAAGGTTAGTCACTGGCTCCATATCACAATCGTTACCCGAGTGGAATAACGTCTCGAAATATTGCACAAAAATGCTCACCTATGGCCTCTTCATCATCAACCCAACTTGCCGCCTTCATCTTTTAGTTTGCTAACATAATTCCTATGCTCCCTCCGGTTGGCTTTATGGTGAAAGAATTTTGTATTTTTGTCCCCACTTTCCAACCATATTTGCCTACTTCTTTGTTGCCGCACACCTCTTCTCTACTCTCCAATTCATCCATTCTAGCATCTAGGTGCCTCATTTGCTCTACCACCTCTCTTGATTGCACATGCTCCATCAACTCCTTCATCTGATGTTGACAAGCTCTAAGCTCTTTTGCCGTATTCCCGAACTTTTGCTTACTCCACGAGCTCAACTTGAATTTAGCTTTCATCAAATTAACTCCAACATCCTCACCCTTACACCACGAATTGCACACCACTTCCGAGCTCTCCTCTTCTCGAAGCCACATAGCTTCGAAGCGGAACATTTTTTGCCTCTTTCTTTTTTTCAGTTTTGTCGTGGCACCCTCTCATACATAGCAGCAAAGGCAGGTGGTCAGACTTGCGTTTTATAAGATGAGAAACATACGAGCTGTTATATTTGGTTTTCCACATGTAATTTGCGAAAAAACAATACAACCGCTCGTGAATGTTTGCATCACCCCCTCTATTATTAGTCCAGGTATAATCATGACCCATATAGCCTAAATCCACAAACACACAAACCTCCATTGCACTTCTTAAAATCTCCGCCTCATGCGCCTTGAAATTGTCTCCACCCCTCTTCTCTATAGCCGTTAGCATCAGGTTGAAGTCGCCCCCACAAAGCCACGGAATTTTACGAGCTCGAGCAAGAGCCTTCAACAAAGCACCAGTTTTTGATTTATTTTCATCCTCCGGGAAACCATACACCCCCGTGAATCTCCACTCACCCTCTCTCTCGTCTTCAACAATGACATCAATATGATTGTTTGACATCGATGTCACTGTCATACTCACTTCATTTCTCCATAGCAAGGCTAACCTTCCCTTACGCTTTCTACCTTCACCAACACAGTCCACTAATAACATACTATTCATCTTCACCTTTTTTTTCACATTCTCCATCTCGTGTTGCTTTAGTTTCGTTTCCGATTAAAACACAATCTGAGGATTTTCGGAGGAGATTAATCTCCTCAGTGCACTCACTGTAGAGGGGGACCCATCCCTCTACAGTTCCAAGATAAGATGTGTCTCATTGACCTGAAAGAGCCCTTTCTGTGGGGCCCGCCACATTTTCATCAGTAGAGTTTGTATCACCTTCCTCACCAACGCAGCATCTAGTCCTATTTTTTTAAGTGCCCGAGATTCCTCAATTTCCATCAAGTCATACCCCCTCTCATCCACCTCTCCCCTCATTCTTTTCAGTCCAACCAAATCACCTTTTTCCTGGTCCATGCTACACTTCTTAATCCCTACTCACTTCCATTTTTTCAAATTTTTTTCTCCTGTTGTTTACCTCCCTGCTGCTGCCCATAATCATCTTGAACTAGATGCTCACCAGACATACTGCTAGCCTGATCTTCGTCCCAACATTCTTGCACATTTTGGTGCTCTTGTTATGCCTTCAACAGCTTACCCTCCCCCTTGGATACCTGTAGACACATAATCGTGTGCCTCCCCATTTAAGCACTTATGATGACCAATACCCCGCTCCAATTGGTCCGGATCAAGGAAAGAATAAATAACGAGTCTAAAATAAAATGTTTTAAGCCCAAATTCATTTTCTAACCCATTTTATTAACTCATTTCTGAAAACCTTTTTTATAACTAGTTTTACTAAGCCCACTTTCTAAAACGTTTTAAAATAACATTTTAAAGGCCCATTTTCGAAAACCTTGGAAAAATAGTTTTATGAAAGCCCAATTTATAAAAACCCTTTTTAGCCCAATTTTATTAATAGAATTAATTAAGTTTATTGATTAGTTTTATTAATAAAAATATCTTTTTATAAAAATAATCTCTTGCCAAAGTGTTTTTAAATATCTCTTACTAACTATTTTCTAAAATCTTTTTAATAAGTAATCTTTTTAAAACCTAAATTGTTTCGAAAAACACGTTGCTTCCCAACCACCCTAAACCTATATATATCTTCACTCACAAAATTCCCTCGGCAGCATCTCACAACTGAAATCCTTCGACACAATTTACAATCACTCGACAACTCAATAAGCTCTCAAACACAAACGGACGACTCTCATAACTCACGGTTTCACTCTTGCGACCATCCCTCACAAATCTCACACGCTTACTAATTCCCCTAATTCATCAAAAATCAAGAAAAGAGCCCCACCTGATTCACCGAATAATCATCATCCTACATCACCTACACCTACACCTACACCTACCTTAATTCCCTTAACCTTGCGACACATCATCCCACTTAACATCTAATTCATCACCATCACCTGCGCATCTTGCCTCTGACTACCCTACAGCCATACTAATCTACACCTAAATCCTACCACCTACAAAATCTACAATACAAATATTACCCACAACACCATCATCCTACAATACTGCGTACAGATCGCACGATATCTACATGGATGATTCTAAGATACATGGATGATTCTAAGATGATCTGATTTGATATCGCATCACGGAAGAGAATGAACGTGGCCCACACATTCTTTGTGGAATCCCATTTCTTTTCTTTTCCCTTTTCTTTTAATTGCCAAAACTAATTTATTTTGATTTTGTTTATTTACCAAAATTTATGAAATTAATTTCTGAAAATCGAAAAAATAATTAAAAAAAATATTTGAAAAAATCCGAATTTTTTTTTCAGCTTCCAAACAGTAATTCAGGTTTGGAAAAAAATTTTGGAGCCAAATTTTTACCCATTTTCTCTCTCCTCCTTGTTCTTGGTGTTCTTCACCAAAAATTCAAGAACACTTCCTCTTCCACCATTCTCAACCGAATTTCTCCCAAATTCGACCCATTCTTCCACCTTCTCCCTCAATTTCGACCCTATCTTCCATCTTATTCCTCCATTTCGACCCATTCTTCACTTTCATTTCGCCCCAAACCTTCACCTCCATTGTTGAACTTCACCTCCATGGATTTCGATCTAAACTTTTCACCCGTAGATGAAATGGATGTAATTTTACTTGAATATTTCACATATATTAACGAATTAATGATTTTCTATCTTTATTTGTGTGTTTGAGTAAGATTAAACTTGCAATTTATGAAAAATTTCCCCAAAAAAAATCTAGGGTTTTAGGGAAAATAAAATGACGGTATTGGTGATTAAATTGCTCTAAATCAATGCACTTCACACTTTTATACGACAATTTGTGGTTACATTTGAGTAGTTCATACTTTAGTTTAGCTATGATGCAAAAAAAAATTCAGATTTTTCGCGACCTCCATGGGAAGTTGAGCTGGTTTTTTGTCTAAGGTACTGCAATGATTTGGTAATTACTAAAGATATTTTGGACATGACCAAACATAAATATATTTTGGTAATTACTAAACATATTTTGGACATGACCAAAAATAAAATTAAGGTGTGTGAGATAATTGCAATAAATCAAGGATTATTTGATTTTAATAATGCAACCTTTTGGCCGTTCGCAACGAAGAAGCTAACATTTTAATTATTCCTGAATAATACAACTTTTGTACCCAAAATTTTTAGAATAGGCTAAATGACCGGTTACTTGAACAATTGGTAATTTAATGTACCAGGCCCCACACTTTTTACCACTCCCCACATTCATGACTCTCCTAACCAGCCAACCCACCAAAACCCACCCACCCCTGCTCATTGGAACCCCCACCCTGGCCCTGCCCATTGGAAACCTCCACCCCTGCCCACCGGAGCCCACCGTCCTCCCCTCTCCCACTCCCAAAAACTTCAAAACAACCAATTGTTCGCATTAACCGGACAAAGGGCCACTAACCACCGGCGATTCTCTCTCAAGAGATCCCAAAAATTTCTAACACGAATTGCGATAAAATCAAACGAATCGCAAGAGATCCTCTAAATCTCTCACGTCGGACGTCGCACTCTTTCTTTGCTCTTCCCCCGCCAACCATCGTTGCTGCTGTAAGCCTTGTTCTTTCTCCCACCTCTTGTCATGTGTTGCTTGCGGTTAGTGGAGGAGAGAGAGAGTGAGAGAAGAAATGGTGGTGGAGAGAGAACGAGGTGAGTAGAAAGATAATGTGGTGGTGGTGGTGGTGGTGGTGGTGGTGGTGAAGAGAGAGTGTATGGGTTAGGATTTTGAGGATGGAAGAGAGCGTGAGGTGTGATGTTGAAGACTTGAAGGGTTTATGATGAATGAATGGAGTGAGGAGAGTGTTTAGAGAGAGAATCGTGGGGGGTTATTTCGAGGGTGAGGGTGGTTTCGGTGGTGTCCTCGGGGTTGGCTAGTGGTTTCAATGGTGGTCGCGGGTGGTTTCGGATGGGAGTGGTATTGGGAGGAGGTTGGGGCGGGGGATGGGGTGTCTCGGGTGGGTGGAGGGTGAGGGAGGAAGGAGGAGGGAGAAAGAATAAACCGAACCAATTATTATTGGACACGTGTCCCCTTTTACCCGTTGAATAAGTTGCATCCAGTTTTTACCCATTCAAAGAAATTTTTGTTAAACGTTGTATTATTCAGAAATAATTAAAAGGCTAGCTTATTCGTTGCGAATGGCTAAAAGATTGCATTATTAAAATCAAATAATCCATAAATCAATGCACTTCACACTTTTATTGGGTTACATTTGATGCGTAGATCATACTTTAGTTTAGCAATTAGATGAAACAAATTTGCGGCATTTTCGGAACCTCCATTGTAGTGGAATGTCACTGATTTTTTGTGCAAGTTAGTGCAGGGTTTAGGTAATTACTAAAGATATTTTGGTCACGACCTAACATAACCACTATGTATGTTAGGTAATCACCTAATTAGATTAGGATATTACCAAAACTTTTAGGTCATTACCTAAACAATTTTAGGGCATTACCTAAAATAATAATTGTCTTGGGAAATGGCTTCAAATCATGTGACTATAACATATATGATGAGGGAATTGTATGGTTAAGATGTGGGTTATTGATAACCTAATCCATGAGATTTTATGTGGTTTAAATGATAAGATTGCATTGGGCTAAAACGTTGCATTTTTTCCTTTTTCTTTTGCTTTCAAATAATTGAAGTAAATGACTTTGGTGATATGAAAGGTTCATCGATAGAATGTTTATGTGAATAGCGGATTGAAATGGTCAAACAATCTTTCAAAAGAATCCTCTCCATTGTAGTGGAATATCAATTGTTTTTTTGTGCAAGTTAATACAGGGTTTAGGTAATTACTAAAGATATTTTGGTCATGACCTAACATAACCACTATATATATTAGGTAATCACCTAATTAGATTAGGATGTTACCAAACCTTTTATGTCATTACCTAAACCATTTTAGGCATTACCTAAAATAATAATTTTCTTGGGTAATGGCCTCAAATCAGGTGACTATAACATATATGATGAGGGAATCGTATGGTTAAGATGTGGGTTATTGATAACTTAATCCATGAGGTTTTAAGTGGTTTATATGATAAGATTGCATCGTGGTTTTACGTTGCATTTTTTCCTTTTTCTTTTGCTTTCAAATGATAGAATTGAATGACTTTGGTGATATAAAAGGTTCATCGATAGAATGTTTATATGAACAGCGGATTGAAATGGTCGAACAATCTCAAAAAAGAATCATCTCCATTGTAGTGGAATGTCACCTGTTTTTTGTGCAAGTTAATACAGGGTTTAGGTAATTACTAAAGATATTTTGGTCATGACCTAATATAAACACTACATATGTTAGGTAATCACCTAATTAGATTATAATATTACCAAAACGTTTAGGTCATTACCTAAACCATTTTAGGGCATTACCTAAAATAATAATTGTCTTGGAAAATGACCACAAATCTTGTGACTATAACATATATGATGGGGGAATTGTATGGTTAAGATGTGGGTTATTGATAACTTAATCCATGAGGTTTTAAGCGGTTTATATGATAAGATTACATCGGGGTAAAACGTGGCATTTTTTTCTTTTTCTTTTACTTTCAAATGATAGAATTAAATGACTTTGGTGATATAAAAGGTTCATCGATAGAATGTTTATATGAACAGCGGATTGGAATGGTCGAACAATCTCTTAAAAGAATCATCTACATTGTAGTGGAATGCCACTGGTTTTTTCTGCAATTTATTGCTGGGTTTAGGTAATTACTAAAGATATTTTGGTCATGACCTATCATAACCACTATATATGTTAGGTAATCACCTAATTAGATTAGGATATTACCAAATATTTTAGGTCACCATCTAACCATTTTAGGGCATTACCTAAAATAATAATTGACTTGGGCAATGGCCTCAAATTATGTCACTATAACATATATGGGGATTGGACAATCATGCCGCTGGGTCCATTAGGCCCAATACCTCAGCAAACTATATTGACTTGAGTTTTGGGCCCCCATTGTCCCTCCTTGTAATAAAAAGCCCAAATTAACCCCATATCATATGCTTTTAGGTAATTACCAAACATGCTTTGGGCATTACCAAACCTATCCAATCACAATCCATTCCCATTACTCATCAAAGTAATCCTATGGGGATTGGACAATCATGCCACTGGGTCCATTAGGCCCAATACCTCACCAAACCCCATTGACTTGAGTTTTGGGCCCCCCCACTATACCTCCTTGTACAAAAAAGCTCAAATTAAACCTAGATCATATGCTTTTAGGTAATTATCAAACATGTTCTGAGGATTACCAAACTACTAAGTGTATGATGTTATCCCAATCACAATCCTTTATCATTACTCATCAAATCAATCCTATGGGGATTGGAGAATCATGCCACTGGGTCCATTAGGCCTATTCTCTCACCAAACCCCATTGACTTGAGTTTTGGGCCCCCATTGTCCCTCCTTGTACTAAAAAGCCCACATTAACCCAGATCATATGCTTTTATGTAATTACCAAACATGTTTTGGGCATTACCAAACCTATCCAATCACAATACATTGTCATTACTCATCAAAGCAATCCTATGAGGATTGGACAATCATGCCACTAGGTCCATTAGGCCCAATAACTCACCAAACTCATTGACTGGAGTTTTGGGCCCCCATTGACCCTCCTTGTACTACAAAACCCAAATTAACCACAGATCATATGGTTTTAGGTAATTACCAAACATGTTTTGGGCATTAATACCAAACCTATCAAATTACAATACATTCCCATTACTCATCAAACCAATCCTATGGGGATTGGACAATCATGCCAGTGGGTCCATTAGGCCCAATACCTCACCTAACCCCATTGACTTGAGTTTTGGGCCCCCATTGTCCCTCCTTGTACTAAAAAGCCCAAATTAACCCCAGATCATATGCTTTTAGGTAATTACCAAACATGTTCTGAGGATTACCAAACTACTAAGTGGAGGATGTTCTCCCAATCACAATCCTTTATCATTACTCATCAAAGCAATCCTACGGGAGTGGAGAATCATGCCAGTGGGTCCATTAGGCCTAATCTCTCACCAAACCCCATTGACTTGAGTTTTGGGTCCCCATCGTCCCTCCTTGTACTAAAAAGCCCACATTAACCCCAAATCATATGCTTTTTGTTAATTAAAAAATATGTTTTGGGCATTACCAAACCTATCCAATCACAATACATTGTCATTACTCATCAAAGCAATCTTATGGGGATTGGACAATCATGTCACTGGGTACATTAGGCCCAATAACTCACCAAACTCATTGACTGGAGTTTTGGGCCCCTATTGTCACTCCTTGTACTAAAAAACCCAAATTACCCACAGATCATACGCTTTTAGGTAATTACCAAACATGCATTGGGCATTACCAAACCAATCCAATCACAATCCATTCCCATTACTCATCAAAGCAATCCAATGGGGATTGCACAATCATTCCACTGGATCCATTAGGCCCAATACCTCACCAAACCCCGTTGACTTGAGTTTTGGGACCCTATTGTCCCTCCTTGTACAAAAAAGCCCAAATTAACCCCAATCATATACTTTAAAGTAATTACCAAACATGTTCTGTGGATTACTAAAATACTAAGTGGAGGATGTTCTCCCAATCACAATCCTTTATCATTACTCATCAAAGCAATCCTATGGGGATTGGAGAATGATTCAACTGGGTCCATTAGGCTCAATCACTCACCAAACCCCATTGACTTGAGTTTTGGGCCCCCATTGTCCCTCCTTGTACTAAAAAGCCCAAATTAACCCCATATCATATGCTTTTAGGTAATTACCAAACATGTTCTGAGGATTACCAAACTACTAAGTGGATGATGTTCTCTCAATCACAATCCTTTATCATTACTCATCAAAGAAATCCTATGGGGATTGCACAATCATTCCACTGGATCCATTAGGCCCAATACCTCACCAAACCCCATTGACTTGAGTTTAGGGCCCCCATTGTCCCTCCATGTACTAAAAAACCCAAATTAACCCCAATCATATGCTTTAAGGTAATTTCCAAACATGTTCTGAAGATTACCAAACAACTAAGTGGAGGATGTTCTCCCAATCACAATCCTTTATCATTACTCATCAAAGCAATCCTATGGGGATTGGAGAATGATGCCACTGGGTCCATTAGGCACAATCACTCACCAAACCCCATTGACCTGAGTTTTGGGCCCCCATTGTCCCTCCTTGTACTAAAAAACCCAAATTAACTCCTGATCATATGTTTTTAGGTAATTACCAAACTTGTTTTGGGCATTACCAAACCTATCAAATCGCAATACAATCCCATTACTCATCAAAGCAATCCTATGGGGATTGTACAATTATGCGAGTGGGTTCATTAAGCCCAATACGTCACCAAACCCCATTGAGTTGAGTTTTGGGCCCCCATTGTCTCTCCTTGAACTAAAAAGCCCAAATTAACCCTAGATCATATGGTTTTAGTAATTATCAAACATGTTCTAAGGATTACCAAACTACTAAGTGGATGATGTTATCCCAATCACAATCCTTTATCATTACTCATTAAATCAATCCTATGGGGATTGGAGAATCATGCCACTGGGTCCATTAGGCCTAATCTCTCACTAAATCCCATTGACTTGAGTTTTGGGCCCCTTTGTCCCTCCTTGTACTAAAAAGCACACATTAACCCAGATCATATGCTTTTAGGTAATTACCAAACATGTTTTGGGCATTACCAAACCTATCCAATCACAATACATTGTCATTACTCATCAAAGCAATCCTATGGGGATTGGACAATCATGTCACGGATACATTTGGCCCAATAACTCACCAAACTCATTGACTGGAGTTTTGGGCCCCTATTGTCACTCCTTGTACTAAAAAACCCAAATTACCCACAAATCATACGCTTTTAGGTAACTACCAAACATGCATTGGGCATTACCAAACCAATCCAATCACAATCCATTCCCATTACTCATCAAACCAATCCAATGGGGATTGCACAATTATTCCACTGGATCCATTAGGCCCATAATTCACCAAACCCCGTTGACTTGAGTTTTGAGACCCCATTGTCCCTCCTTGTACAAAAAAAGCCAAAATTAAGCTCAAACATATACTCGTAAGGTAATTACCAAACATGTTCTGAGGATTATTAAACTACTAAGTGGAGGATGTTCTCCCAATCACAATCCTTTATCATTACTCATCAAAGCAATCCTATGGCGATTGGAGAATGATGCCCACTTGGTCCATTAGACCCAATCATTCACCAAACCCCATTGACATGAGTTTTGGGCCCCCATTGTCCCTCCTTGTACTTAAACGCCCAAATTAACCCCAGATCATATGCATTTAGGTAATTACCAAACTTGTTTTGGGCATTACCAAACTTATCAAATTACAATACATTCCCATTACTCATCAAAGCAATCCTATGGGGATTGGACAACCATGCCAGTGGATCCATTAGGCCCAATACCTCACCAAACCCCATTGACTTGAGTTTTGGGCCCCATTGTCCCTCCTTGTAATAAAAAGCCCAAATTAACCCCAGATCATATGTTTTTAGGTAATTACCAAACATGTTCTGAGGATTACCAAACTACTAACTGGAGGATGTTCTCCCAATCACAATCCTTTATCATTACTAATCAAAGCAATCCTATGGGGATTGAAGAATCATGCCACTAGGTCCATTAGGCCTAATCTCTCACTAAACCCCCATTGACTTGAGTTTTGTGTCCCCATTGTCCCTCCTTGTACTAAAAAGCCCACATTAACCCCAGATCATATACTTTTAGTTAATTACCAAACATGTTTTTGGCATTACCAAACCTATCCAATCACAATACATTGTCGTTACTCATCAAAGCAATCCTATGGGGATTAGATAATCATGTCACTGGGTACATTAGGCCCAATAACTCACCAAACTCATTGACTGGAGTTTTGGGCCCACATTGTCCCTCCTTGTACTAAAAAACCCAAATTATCCCCAGATCATACGCTTTTAGGTAATTACCAAACATGCATTGGGCATTACCAAACCAATCCAATCACAATCCATTCCCATTACTCATCAAAGCAATCTAATGGGGATTGCAAAATCATTCCACTGGATCCATTAGGCCCAATACCTCACCAAACCCCGTTGACTTGAGTTTTGGGCCCCCATTGTCACTCCTTGTACTAAAAAGTCCAAATTAACCCCAATCATATGCTTTAAGGTAATTACCTAACATGTTCTGAGGATTACCAAACTACTAAGTGGAGGATGTTATCCCAATCACAATCCATTCCCATTACTCATCAAAGCAATCATATGGGGATTGGACAATCATTCCACTAGGTTCATTAGGCCCAATACCTCACCAAACCCCATTGACTTGAGTTTGGGCCCCGTTGTCCCTCCTTGTAATAAAAAGCCCAAATTAACTCCAGATCATATGCTTTTAGGTAATTACCAAATATGCTTTGGGCATTACCAAACCTATCTAATCACAATCCATTCCCATTACTCATCTAACAATCCTATGGGGATTGGACAATCATGCCACTGGGTTCATTAGGCCCAATACCTCACCAAACCCCATTGACTTGAGTTTTGGGCCCCTATTGTCTCTCATTGTACTAAAAATCCCAAATTAACCCCTGATCATATGGTTTTAGGTAATTAATAAATATGCTTTAGGCATTACCAAACCTATCCAATCACAATCCATTTTCCATTACTCATCAAAGCAATCCTATGGGGATTGGACAATCATTCCACTGGGTCCATTAGGCCCAATACCTCACCAAACCCCCATTGACTTGAGTTTTGGGCCCCCATTGTCCCTCCTTGTATTAAAAAGCCCAATTTAACCCCAATCATATGCTTTAAGGTAAATACCAATCATGTTCTGAGGATTACCACACTACTAAGTGGGGGATGTTCTCCCAATCACAATCTTTTATTATTACTCATCAAAGCAATTCTATGGGGATTGGAGAATCATACCACTGGGTCCATTAAGCCCAATCTCTCACCAAACCCCATGACTTGAGTTTTGGGCCCCCGTTGTCCCTCCTTGTACTAAAAAGCCCAAATTAACCCCAGATCATATGATTTTAGGTAATTACCAAACATGTTTTGGGCGACTTCAAAACATATTTTTAATAAAACCTTAATAATGGGGTAGTCAAATAAACACGCTCACACCGCGTGTAGGCATTAAAGGAATTCAAAATCCACGCCTACAATTTGGCGACTTCACTGGGGAGGATTTTAAAAAATAATTAATTTTTTTTAAATGAGTGGATGAAACTTGAAAAATACGATTCATTCTTATTTTATGCCTTTGAATAATATACTGTTTTGCATATGCATGGCTATTGTTCAGCCACCGTAAGGACAATCTACCTTGCCTCATTAGCACATGTTCTATGTGTGAGGTCACCCCCGGGGGGTTTGCGCTTTGTCCATCCAAAAAGCTTCCTGAGCGATAGTGTTGGATCTTAGTCATAAGCAAACCTACCCAACCATGACATTGTTCTCTTGTTCCTGACTTGAGAACTCGAGTGCGTCTTACACGTGGCCACCTCTTTAAGCAGGGGTACGAAGCGTGGGATCAATCTCTTAGTCATGGACCCTTTTCAGCCTTAACCTAAACCTGATCATAGTTGAAACTTAGAACTGAACTTTAGGTTGAGAACTGTGCGTATTATAATCTTAATTGTGCATATTTGTGTGTTGCGTGCCTTTAATTGCTAAGTGTTGCGTAAATTTTAGAAATAAAATCTTCAAGCGAATTTACGTTATTCAAAAAGCAAAAAACGAGCTTCCGTGCCTTTAATTGCTAAGTCAAGCACAATTAACCTGCGTGTAGTGCTGCGCTCAGCGCATCGTTTCCGCGTGCAGCGCAGGTCTATCCTGCTTGCTGCGTCTCGTCCTTGCTACGCGCGCATTGAGTCATTGACCCAGTGTGGATCGTACTATGTTTGCGTACGACTTAGTCTATTTCGTGCATGCTTAATTTCAGCACTTACAATTCTATTGTGTTGCCAATTTCCATCATGAAAACATCTCCATCTTTTTTTTTCTTTTATTTAAAAAAAATTTCATCTCAAAAATAATTTCAATCTCTTATCTATTTCGAAAAATCCTATCACTCATCTTTTTCGAAAACTATATCTCCTATCCTTTTTTCGAAAAACTATCTCATATCCTTTTAAAAAAAAAAAAATCATCCCCATCTTTTTTTTTCAAAAATCATTCTCCTATCTTTTTCAAAATTTCATCCCATCTTCAATATTCTATCTACTTCAAAAATTCTATCTCCACCTTTTTTTCAAAAAAAAATCTCCATTTTTTTTTTCCTATCTCATATCTTTTTCAAAAATTCATCCTTTCATGTATATCATCCATCCTTTATGTGCACATCATTTAGGATTCCTTTTAGTGTCAATCGTGTTGTAAAAGTCTCGTCCACCTAGGAATTCTAACTGCACTAGAAGTCCGTCTGACCCACATGTCTAGATTCATTAAGTTTCACTCCATTTAGAGTTCTTAACCCCGTCTAACTCTGTCCATGTTAGGAGTCTTCATTCGCTTGAGTCCCATCCATCTTAGAAGTCTATAATCCATAGAAAGTCCATGCATAATAGGAGTCTAAAACCATTAGAATTCTGTCAATCTTAGGAGTCTAAATCCATTAGAATCCCATCCATTTTAGGAGTCTAGGTCCACTAGAGTTTCATTCACTTTAGGAGTTCAGGTCCACTAGAGTTTCATGCACATTAGGAGTCTAGCATCCTTGAAAGTCCGTCGTCATTAGAAGTTTATCAAGTTTAGGATTCTGAAGTCATTAGAATTTCGTATCCATTAGGACTGCATTCATACTAGAATCCTTTTGCATTGCATAGTCCATCGTTCATACACTTCATGCATAATTAGAGTTCATAGGCATTTAAGAGTCTCATTGCATCCATCTTTTCCATTTCATTTCATTTATTCCGCATTTAGTAGTTACTGAACTACAAGCGATCTGATTCCCTCTTTCGGGATATGTAGGCAGCCTTTACAGGTTCGAACGCATAAAAAGAGTCATGCATACATGCATTAGGTCTAGGTGCATCCACAAAAAAAAAATCCAAAAAAAATATGTCATTCATTTAGGAGATGCTATTTTGTTCCTGGAAGCTCAACTTTTAAACAAACATACATTCTTTCATTCCATTTCTCTCTCTCCATCATCATTCTATCTCTAAACCTCCTTTGATGATCTATCTAGAAATCAAGCGACATTGAAATGGGCAGTCTATCAAATACCGAACAACAAGTCGCTGAAATGGCTAGAGCTTTAGCCAAGCTGTGCAGCATGATGGAAGAAATAGTCATAAGGCTTGAGAAGATCAAGTCTGGTGAATCTCCTGGATTCAACAAGACAATGGAGAGTGTTGTTCATAAGGTAACCAATGCAAATTCCTATTTTGAGCCCATTGATAACACCAAACTGAAAGGGAAACTTCCTGAAGAGTTCTCTACAACTGACATCCCTAAATTTAAACCAACTGATAATCCAAAGTATCATTTAAGGAACTTCCGTGCAACCATGATCATCAAAACGGTTGACCGTGAACTTTTCCCAATGGTATTCCCGATGTCGCTGGACCTAATCTGTCAAAATTGGTTCTATTCCCTAGACCCCAAGTAAACTGAAACTTGGGAAGGCATCACTATTGCTTTCATGAAACAATATGGATCGAATGCATAAATGCAAACCTCCCTTAGATAACTCGATGTTCTTAAACAAGGTGAAAATGAGGGTTTTACCACTTATCTGAATAGGTGGAGAGAGAAATCAGCCCATATGGTATCAAGGCCTGCAGAAAAGACTTGGTACGAATATTCGTTTCTAACCTCCTCCCAAAATACAAAAACCACCTCAAATACTTGGGTCTTGATAGCTTCGCAAGAGTATATGACGTGGGTATCCAGATTGAGAATGATTTGCTGAAAAATACGAAAGATAATGACCTCAATGTCATAGAAGTAGACACATCTCTGAGCTCAATCGCTCATTAAAGCATTTGGACTCGCTTAGGTCCAATCAACACAAAAAAATACACTTCTTCTCTTTTCGTTTAGAAAGAGAAATCATGAAGATCGAAGCAACGAAGCTGTCTCGTCACGTGATGTAGGAGTCTAAACTTAGGATTTCATTTTCTGTTTCATCTCTCTTGTTTTTCTCAGTCTGATATAGGATTTCCCTTTTTATTACATGTACTCATAATTTTCAATTAATAAATGAGTATTTCTTTTCTAACCTTGCACTAATGAGCATCAATGGATTGTCGCCTTAAAAGAAATGAATTTCTAATTGTCATGACTATTCTAATAAAGGCAATGAAAACTGGCATATATAAAAGAGGCATTCCCTCCCTTCACTATTCCTCCATGCATAACACCCCTCTCCCTTTAACCTACCTCATGGGAAGTACATTTGACAACAATTCAATGTAAAGGGAAATTAAAAAAAGAAG
This sequence comes from Beta corolliflora, assembly GCA_947648045.1. Lineage (NCBI taxonomy): Eukaryota > Viridiplantae > Streptophyta > Magnoliopsida > Caryophyllales > Amaranthaceae > Beta > Beta corolliflora. The sequence continues at coordinate 269,724 of CANSZD010000969.1, read as the reverse complement.
CAAAAGCAAAATATGACAAAAAGTAAAAAAAAAAGAAGTGCAAAAATATCGAATAAAAAAAAGAAAGATAAGCCCGTCAATAGCTTTGTCAACTGTACTTTCTTTTACCTTTAACTTTCAACCCAAACCTCCAACAAAAGGCCTTGACCTCCATAGCCAAAAATCATTACAAGCCAAATCATACCTCTATAACAAGCATTCTCATAAGCAACCGACAACCATGCACATTTCATCCCAATAAGCCATAAAAGACAAACCCAAGCCCGCTAGGTCGAAAACCCATAAGGGCGACTTAGGCAAAAGTCAGGGCATCTTCTCATTCATTAGCCTGAACTACGAATGGTCTAATTTTGCTAAAGATACGTAGGAAACCTCACCCTGAGGTCCGACCGCTCTAAACCAAACCAAACCTACATCATTATCCACCCTTGCCAAAGACCTCTTCCAGATCAATGCTTAATTCAATGCCTAATTCATTGCAAATGGCTCCAAAGCAAAATGCTCGGCTACCAATTAAAAAATGTTAAGAGCTACGACTGGCCTGATTCCATCATGGATACGTAGGCAACCTCTTTTGAGGCCCGACCATTTTTAATTCAAAATAAATTTTTAAGGCTCGCCTAGGCCCATGAGAAAAGCGCGATCGCCCAAATCATGAACTTTCAATGCTCATCCCTATCCTTAGAACTAGACTGGGATTCGAACCGGCATCATTAGCCTACCTCATTGCGTGAGTCGATTCATTATGACTCCGCCTTTTCTTATTCTAATCACCTCCTTTTTCTAAGCCACATTATCGCTTCTAAGCCAACCTTAGCATAACCTTTCAACACTCAGCGTTATGACCGTGCCTCATCTTTTGAGTGTTCCTTTATCTTAGCCATTCTTGTCTTCTCACCTTAGGCACCCTATATGGAATCTTCGGTCGAAACTTCCACTAAGCGTGACGAGATATCTTCAAAATCAAGCAATCAAGCTGAGTACTTCATAAACTCCATCTTACTGAGGGGCTTCATCACCGTTCAACACAGAAAATTATAGGCTCCAAGTATAGGCCTATTGTGATAAGGACTTCAATACGAATCCATACATGAAATCTTGGGTTTTAAAACCCACACTGATACAAGATTGAACCGATTATATGGGCTCACTTAGGCCTTGACATACGAAACTCGAAGCGCATACAATTTAAGCATTACAAGCACTACAATGCATTTCAAATCCAACAGATCATCCTTCATAGGCTCCATGTGTACCTTGATAAGGACTTCATTACGAGTCCATACAAAATATTGTGGGCTTAAGGCCCATACGAGATCCTAACTGTTTTATGGGCTCACATAGACCCGTAACAACTACAACGCATTTCGAATCAAACATAACTTACACGGATCATCCTTAGGGGCTTCCCATTTCTCCTCTTTCAAAAACAGTTTTCTAAAACGAAAATTTGAGCTTCAAATGGAACGATCAAATCATCAAATCATATCATCTGCATTAGTGTCATATCTCTGCATTAGTGTCACATCTCTGCATTTGCATTACATATCTGCATCATCCAATATTGGTGTCAAGCATCGCATCGGTCGTCCTTAGCCATAGGATTCTAGCGTCAATAATCGAGTCATACACACACACATGCACACACATGCGCACACACGTATGCACACACGATAGCACCTTTAAGTCTAGAGTATTAGAGGTCACTCTTTATAGGTCAAGTCTTTTCCTATCCATACACTAGCACCCACATCACGGGAAACATGCATGTCCCCTAGTTGTTTGTCTGTATATCTGTGTGTTATTTGTATTCACAGGTACCTAATATTAAACGACTCTATACGAGTTATACTCTGCCAAGGTCTGCGGACCATTACAAATTAATTTCAAGCGCTATATACATGGTGCGTCCAGCGCACCCACAACGATGTGCCACATGCAGCAAGCTGCGTCCAGCGCAGCATACCACGCCAAGCGCAGGCATGTGCGTTTGGCGCACAGCCCGGTACAACACGCTTGGGGGCTTCTTAGCCATATGGGCCACATACTTAATTCCAAATGATTTCAAATGTTCATTACGACATCGCATAGAGCAAACTACGTCCTGCGCAACATCCCACGTCAAGCGCAGGCCTGTGCGTCTAGCGCATAGTCCTGTACAGCACGCTTGGGGGCTTCTTAGCCAAGTGGAACCCACACGCTTAATTTCAAATGATTTCAAATGTTCGTCATGACACGCGACAACTCAACGAACTTTCAAACACTTACATACAATCTTGTCACTTTACAAATTTTCAGCATACATTGCTTGGGAGACAACCAGTACTCAATAACGGGACACAAACCGTTAACTACTTCAAATTAACTACAACCTTTGCCTTGGAACAGGCCAAAAACTCCACACCAATTGCCTTGGAACAGGCCAAACATTCCGCACCAATTACCTTGGAAAAGGTCAAACATTCCGCAACAATTGCCTTGGAAAAGGCCAAACATTCCACAACAATTGCCTTGGAAAAAGCCAAACATTCCGCAACAATTGCCTTGGAAAAGGCCAAACATACCGCACCAATTGCCTTGGAAAAGGCCAAACATTCCGTAACAATTGCCTTGGAAAAGGCCAAACATTCCGCACCACGGAAAAGGCCAAACATTCGCGCCAATGCCTTGGAAAAGGCCAAACATTCCGCGCCAATTGCCTTGGAAAAGGCCAAACATTCCGCACCAGTTGCCTTGGAAAAGGCCAAACATTCCGCACCAATTGCCTTGGAACAGGCCAAACACTCCGCAACAATTGCCATGGAATAGGCCAAACACTCCGCAATAATTGCCTTGGAACAGGCCAAACACTCCGCAATAATTGCCTTGGAACAGGCCAAACACTCCGCATCAATTGCTCTGCACATATTGCCTTGGAGGAGGCCAAAAACTCTATCCCGACATGAGTCGGACCATAATAGCTCATGATTCCTTTTTCCCACTTATCATCTCATTTTTTTTGCAAATTTACAATTACTTTGCAAATATGTTTCACGCATGCCTGTTCCTGAAGCTTTTGCTTGTTTTGCAGGTACTGGCGCAAAAGAGTGATTTTGGATTGCAGAGCATCTAGAACCATTCTCCGTCCCGACACGTATACTTTGACTTTCGGTTTTACAAACCTCAGTCAAAGTGGGGGCTTCTGTAGACACATAATTGTGTCTCCCCATCTAGTACCCTATGATGACCAATACCCTGCTCCAATTGGTCCGGATCAAGGAAAGAATAAATAACGAGTCTAAAATAAAATGTTTTAAGCCCAAATTCATTTTCTAACCCATTTTATTAACTCATTTCTGAAAACCTTTTTTATAACTAGTTTTACTAAGCCCACTTTCTAAAACGTTTTAAAATAACTTTTTAAAGGCCGATTTTCGAAAACCTTTGAAAAATAGTTTTATGAAAGCCCAATTTATAAAAACCCTTTTTAGCCCAATTTAATTAATATAATTAATTAAGTTTATTAATAAAAATATCTTTTTATAAAAATAATCTTTTGCCAAAGTGTTTTTAAATATCTCTTACTAACTATTTTCTAAAATCTTTTTAATAACAAATCTTTTTAAATACCTAGTTGTTTTCGAAAACCTATTGCTTCCCAACCACCCAAAACCTATATATATCCTCACTCACAAAATTCCCTCCGCAGCATCTCACAACTGAAATCCTTCGACACAATTCACAATCACTCGACAACTCAATAAGCTCTCAAACACAAACGGACGACTCTCATAACTCACGGTTTCACTCTTGGCTCTTGCCACCATCCCTCACAAATCTCACACGCCTAACAATACTAATTCCCCTAATTCATCAAAAATCAAGAAAAGAGCCCCACCTGATTCACCGAATAATCATCATCCTGCATCACCTACACCTACACCTACACCTACACCTACCTTAGTTCCCTTAACCTTGCGACACATCATCCCACCTTAATTCATCACCATCACCTGCGCATCTTGCCTTTGACTACCCTACAGCCATACTAATCTACACCTAAATCCTACAACCTACAAAATCCACAATACAAATATCACGCACAGCACCATCATCCTACAATACTGCGTACAAATCGCACGATATCTACATACATCTAATACTTGCGCCTAATACATACACATCACGAAACAAAACACAATGTTTTTTTAAGACTAGTACAACTTTCGATCCAAGATCCGTACAAATCAACGACCCCGGACGGTGATATAATTTCTGAGGGTCAACTAAATTAACTAACTTTATTGGCTTTATTTATTTATTTTTATTATTTTCTTGAAGTTACTAACATTCTATTCATGATGTAGATTGTTAACGTATTTCCGCGACTGTAAGTATTGTACATATTATACTAACTCCCTGCAATATTTTCTTTTCAATATTTTTATTATTTTTTATTTCTATTCATGAACATATTATTTTTTCTGCCTGATTGCAATATTTATCACTTTGTATTTATTGCTAAACAAGACCTAAGGAATTGTTCTCATTAATTCAGATAATTTGGACAACCTGTTAGGAACCTTGTAAAATGATTGCCTAATAACTAATCACTAAACAATTAGTCTTTTTGTGTGTTTCCTGAACCAACCTAGATTAATTATTTTTAGGATGCTTAAGACGTTATATGATCATTATTCTTTTGCATAAAATCTGTTGTGAATCGGTATTTAGTAGAGGCCAGCAATGGGGAAACGTGGTTCATTATGACCATATTTGTACCCTCACCCCCGAACTCAACCTTTGGTTCATTTTGACCATTTATGGAGTCATGACGGGGAAATCTACATTGGATAAGTCCCTAAGATGTTCATTCCGTTTCAATATCCAATTAGGTTTATAATTATTCCTTTCTGAATTGTTGGCGACTTCAAAAAATATTTTTAATAAAACCTTAACAACGGGGTAGTCAAATAAACGCGCCACACCGTGTAGGCGTTAAAGGAATTCAAAATCCACGCCTACAATACCACAGCTTCAGGATTCCCTACACGCCCACAATCCTTCGCCTTCGTCCCTAGGTCCCAACTGTTTAATTTGTCCACCACCTCATTCACATGATCGATTATTTTATGAGGCCTCTTTTCTTTTCTTTTGGTTTGGTGATAAAAAGAGCCTTTGCACGGGAAGAAGCATGGGTTTCTCTTGCCTTGTTTCTGAAACACCACCTGCTTTCCAAGGGGAGGCCTTGAGCCAACCCCCAAATTTTATCTCGGGCTCTTCATCATCTCCTTCTACACTATAGTCTTTCGTGCCATGCCCAACATGTCCGCAGAAAAAACAAAAAAGAGGAGGGCGCTCATACTTCACTTCGAAAGACTCCTCCACATGACCACATCACTCTTCATCTTCACTCTAACATGCGTGCGTAAGGGTTTACGCACATCATGAAGAACTCTAAGACGCACCGATTTATCAATTCGCATTACTCCTGACTGGTCCATATTAACAAACGAACCAATCTTTTTCCCTATACCTTTCAAATTTAGCAGATTCAATCTACCCTTGAAAGGTAAATTATAAACCCTAGCCCAAATAGGAAAATGGAATAACTGAATATCTGATGGCTTGCAATTCCATTGGATATCACCTATCAAGATAATATGGCGATCAAAGTGCCATGGTTGCCCATCCACAACTTTTTTCTTATCTCTCCAATGGTGAAATTGGAATACAAATAGGTTTTTTCCAATGCTCCTTATATCAACCTCATGTTTTGGTTGCCATATATTCTTCATAGTGCTAATGAAGGCCGTTTGATTTATGTTTCTCTCCGTCCAAATCTCCCCAACTAACCCTAATTCAACTCTTGCATCATCCTCCTCTGAATCCTCCTCCACCCATTCAACAAGCTCGTTCCTAGTGTCATTGATATCGTTTTCCTTAATCTTCAAAACTCCCTCATCGTTCTTTTGTGCCTCCCTCTCAATCAGTCCACCATCAGCCTGATTCGATTGGTTGAGATCATCATCGGATTTAGAACTCATAATTGCTACGAAAATCCCGAGGAACACCTCGAGAACCACCCTCCAAGGAGGACACCCTAGTATTACCACTAGCAGACCCTCCCAAGGAAACTTAGAGAAACCTAGAGGGAACAAATCTAATTCCGTTATATTCTAGTTGTTGTCTATTTGATGTTGTATAAGGTGGTTTTTGACAAAAAAAATCCTAAATATAACTTTTAACTAATATGATGCCTTGTTTTCCACTAGGGTTTAATTACGCAATGATGCTTCGTCAATTGTGAGAATTTTCGTGTTTTGCCACATTTGGATTGTAGGGATCTTTTAAATGATGACATATTGTTATCTGATAAGTTAACAATGCGGAGGGTTTATGAAAAGATTGAGATAGGCAAGCCTTTTGATGTTTTTTACATGCTGTATGGTGACCTAGTCTGCAATAATGGGGATCAAATTCCGGCTGAGAGCATCAGGTGCTGAAGCTTTTCCATTCAACAGTGACTAATGTACAACATTGTCCAAGTTGTATGGTGACCTGGTCTGCAATAATGGGGATCAAACTTAGTATGTAATATTTTTATTAAGTCTGCTAGTATGTAATGGTTATGAAGTCTGGAGATTCAGATTTCAACTATGCTACCTAGCTCTTTTGTTAAATGGTTCCATGTAAACAAGATTTTTTTGCCAAATGCAACCCTTTCAAGTTGCCACTTTGTTAATTACATCCCTTCTTTTCAATCTCTTCAATTGCAGCGTCAAATAAACCAACCACTTTTAAGTTGCAGCTCAAATCCGACCTATCTTCACGCCTTTTGGGTTGCAACTTAAATTGTTTGGTTTATTTGAGGCTGCAATTGAAGAGATTGAAATGAACAGACTGCAATTAGCAAAGTGCCCACTTTAAAAGGCTGCATTGACAAAAAAATTCCTACTAATAAGATGAAAAAGTTAGATTCGTGTGAAATTTTTATAATTAATCTTTATTCCGGAATTTGTTTATGCAATGTTACAAAATTATTAATTACTTACTTTATTGCCCTTGATATCATTCGTTGAATTTTTTTTTTGAACGGATTCGTTGAAATTTGATACTTACTCATGTGGCACTCTCAAATCTCGTGACAAAGTTTAATAAGAGTAATGAGTCTTATTTTAAAGTAGATTTTAAGCCTAGTTTAATGATACAAAAATAGTTGCTTTTTGAATTGTATAGCTAAAGTTAAAGTTAGTTTAAGTATAATACAAGTATCATCAATTTCAAGTCAAAAATCAGTATGTCTTTTTTCTCCCCTTCAGGCTACAATACTCGCTCATAATCTTACTAGTCATCTATGTACACGGTGCGTGCTTAATTTTATGTATAGAAAAACTATACAAGTATAAATTTGTTCATAAAGGTCTTCAAGTATCAATACAGAAAAAGTGGACATACGTTAACTAAAAACTCTCCCTTGAAAGAATGGGTGTATCTTACTCAAAAGACGATAAACCCTAACCCTCAGACCTCAGTGGTTTGTGCTCCGATGCCTATGGATAGTGCTCTTCTGGATCAATGCCAAATATTACGAATAAATTAAGCGAAATCTGACATTATTGACGTGGGAGAAGTGGATAACAGTGAAGAGAATGAATATATATCTTTGTTGGTGATGGGAAAGGATAGTTATTGAACATTGTGAGAAATTTTCATCCCGTCTCTCCTTTTTTATGTACCTCCCTCTTTTTTCTAACCCTATACTCTATTAATAACTTCATCTGTTGTGTAATATGATACTTTATTTAGAAAAAAAGAATAATATGTCAGGGAGAAGGTTCGTACTGAACTGAAATCTCTCGTAACTTTGCAAACCAGGTCCTTGCAAGTGGTGGGTGGAATTTCCACTCCCCAAGAACAGCAGCTGGTAGGTCTAGGTAGGGATTGTACCTGTAACCTCAAAGTCACAAGGTGAAAATGAAGGTGACTAATTTGTTTACAGATTTCAAAGTTTGCAATCATGGGTTGCATAGTTTACATCAAATTCGCCTTAAATTTTACAAGCACCACTTGGGGGGTGAAGGGGAGGAGGGTATACATACATTAATTTGTTCATGACAAGCAATTAAAGAAGTGATTTCGAGGAAATCTCTCACAGTATTACATCCTTGAGTATCCTCGGTGGTCTTCATACTGCTCCATGAACGCATCATTGAACTTCTTAAAGCTGTCCATGATAGCAGGCATGTCTTCCTCAGCTGGTAGGATGGTAGTTCTCATGTGGAACACCCTGTTACACAATGAATATAGCCTATTAATCAGTAACACATTGATTGAGGGGAGACGGTGGTTCATAGGAGGCAGGAAACACAGCAAAAAAAAAGGAGTTAAAAATTCCATGAGAAGCATTTTCCGAAAAAAAACACAATCGTATATTAGTTACCTTTGTTCGGTTCCTCAAAATGAAAGTAAGAGAAAAGAAAAATGAAAATGGACAGGAGGAGAAATAGGAATGTAGGAATAGGGAGGAGAATGTGGACTTCATTTCTATAAAAAGGAAAATGTTGTTTTCTATCCTTGGGAAAACTATTTTCCATCTCTCACTAATCAAACAAACCAAAATGGGAAAACCACTTATCCTCGGAAATGTTTTCCTCCAACCTAACATGCTTAAAGAGTGACCAAGTATGCGAGAGCAATGTATATTCTAAGTTCAGGCAGCTGCTCTTCCCTAGGAAAGGGCTCCAGAAAGCGCTAACTAATAGTGGTAGATATGATGTAGAATTTACAAATTTGACTCCCTTTTTCCCAGTAAAAACTCCCAAGGCTAACAAAAAAATGAACCATTTGTACAAAAATATTGGAGAAGGATAAAGATTTCCTAGCTAAATCAAAAACTCTTGTTGACAGTTTATTCTATGGCTTGCATTGAATCTGAGTCAGTGCATATCATACCCGACTACGGAAAACTATGTAGTTTATTCAAGATACTCTCAGTTCAGGTATTGAGAGGGCTAAGTATGAGCGAAAAAGAAAACAGATTTGAGAAATACAAAATCCGGTTTTGGAATAAACAAAAGGGTTTAAACTATGAAAGCCGAGATAGCATGATATTTTGAAAAGACAGATTTAATGTTTGAATACCCTTCTTTCTGCCCAAACCCTGATCCAGGAACAGTGGAGATGCCGGTGGCTTCCAATAGCTTGAGACAGTAGAAAACATCAGGGTGTTTGCCAGCCTTCTTGGCGTCCTCTATTGCCCTGGGTGGCAAGCATATTTGAGGGAAGGAGTACATGGCACCTGCATTAAGGATTAAGGTCACAGATGAATTTCTGTCCAAGAAGAAGAAATGGATCAAACAAACACCTCAGATAATAAACGCAATTGGAAGAAATAGTCATTACCTTCAGTGAAATTGCAGACAACATTTCTACAGCTGTTAAATCCATCTGTCATTATTCGCGCTCTCTTCCTCAATGATTCCAGGATCCCTTTGCTGCAAATTTAATGCATTTTACTATATAAAATTCCAAATGCACATAATTGTTCAAAAATCATGCATAATATATCTTCTCCCAACATAGAAACTGTACCAAGCCCTACAAAATTTTCTTCTTTTTCCTTCTTAAAGTAACTTAACGGGGCGTTTGGTACTTGGGAATGGGAATTTCGGGACTAAAGAGTGGGCTTCGGATTAGGATTGAGAATTTGTGGTGGAGACTTTCATTAAAATAGTGCCATTACGTTGTCTGGGTTGAAAATAAATTGGGAATACATTACAAAATTACCAACCTACCCTATATATTACTCTCCTTCCTTCCTCTCGTTGATAGCACCATGGTCAACTTTTAGTCTATTACAATTCCCATACCCCTAATACCTAGTCTCCCATGGTATTAGTTTGGTGGGAGTAACCCCCTCAGGGGTCCGAGGAATTGTAAATCTGTGATAGTTAGATGCCACAGTTGCATCTAACACAAAATTATAGTTCATGTTTTGGTATAGTGTTTATGCTTTGGTATATAGTGATACCAAAGCGACAAAATAAAAGAGACAAAAACACCATACACCAAAGCATAAACACTTTATAGCAAAGCATAAACATTATATATTTATGTCTTAGATACAATTGTGGCATCCAACTGTCAAATATACATCAATCCTCCCGGGTTCCCATCCCCATCCCACATTCTATTCCCAATCACCCCCCAAACAAGTAAGACATAAAGTCCTTTGTTTCACTGTATCATGAGAGTTTTTTCCTCCCAGTTGAAATGGTAAATAGAAGAGCAAGGGAGAGTACATCTCATCTAAATGTAAATAAATTGAGTGAAGACCCTTTACCTCTCTTGTTCATATCTGAGATATGAAATATCCCCTGGCTTTGGAGGATTGACCATCAATCCTAGCTATCAAAGAAGAAAGAGAGGGATTACCATAAATACAGGATCCAGAATCTTAACCATTGTGAAATTAGAGCATGGAAAACTGCAAAAAAAGTAGGAGAAACTTACAAATATTTGCCCTGGTACATTAGGACTTAGTGCTATTGATGCAATCTTGTATATTTCATCAACTGTCTGCAAGAGAACAAAAAAATCAGAGATGACAATAATGACATGCAATTTCTACTCTAGTTGCTTTCTTCAGTGTAAAGATAAGTTATGAAACTGAAATTCTGTCCAGTTGCAATCAATTCTTTCGATACAAGACGCTTCTGCGGCAACGCAACAGTTACCGTGAATGTGACCATGTCCGTGATTATTTTTCCTTAAGGTAAACACTAAAACAGAAGGCTTGCAATAATAAAACTCTAAAAAGTACTATGATCTCTTGCTAAGGATAACACCAGACTTCGTTTTATCAATCCAAGACAACAAAAAGGGTCTTTGTTGCTTGATTTCGGCTGTTACAACTTGTATATTTAGGTTTGACATTAGGCGAAGTCACTTGTTACAATTATTAAATCTTTGTCATGTAAGAACTTCTTTTCTCTCTTTGCTTCCATCAATCACCACAGCCGTTTGCGCTGCTGACAGTAGGGATGGCAATCCAACCCAGATTTGACCCCGGTCCGATCTCATCCAAAGGAAAAAATCCGAGCCGACTTCGAATAAAAAAATCCGAGCCGACTTCGAATAAAAAAATCCGAATCCGACTCCGTTTAAAAAGTCCGACTCCGAGTCGGAGGAGGGTCAGAGTCGGATATCATAAAAAATCCAAATATCCGATCCGACTCCGACTCCGACTTTGAGGCATTAGTCTTATTTTTTATATATTAATGTCCTCCTCCATCCCAAAAAGATTTGAACACTTGTTGGGACACGTAGTTTAAGGTGATAAGTTATATTGCGATTATCAAATGTTATTTTATTAAAAAAGTAGATGGATAGTAGTTGGTGGATTACTTTTTATTGGATGAGAGAGAAAGTTGGATAACTTTTTATTAATAAAAGTAGAGTGTGGGCCAAAGGAATGTACAAACAAATAATATAATAATGGTGAGACCATGCTAAAAATGAAAGTGTTCAAACTAATTTGGGAAAAACATAAAAGGAAAGTGTTCAGATTATTCTGGGACGGAGGGAGTATTATGTATGGAAACTCTGACTCTGATTTTGAGGCAATTGGTCTTATTTTTACATTAATATTATTTTAGGTATGTTATGCAAAATGTACGTGCCAAAAAATATATAGCCACACACATCATATCATGTATTATAAATAGTACTGATTAGATTAATTGTATTACATCAAGATTTTTCTATAAAAAAAGGGGCAGAAAAAAGCTCAAAGTTTTGTTGTTAGGATTTTAAGTCGGATCGGATTTGGGTTATCGGAGTTGGATGTCGGGATTAGAGTCAAATTTAGAATCCGATTTCTTGTTGAGTCGGAGTTGAATTACACATAATCCGCTTCGAGCCCAATATGTTGTCGTTCCTAGCTTACGGAGAAACATTCACCACTAGTCCACCACAAAGCACGGAAGCAGCTTAGATTTAAGATCCCCTCCTCGGCCCTTCCTACCAAGTAAAGGGTATATTCCTTTTACTATCATATAAAACCAAGTCAAATATCATATTCCTCTTCCTCACAAGATCTTCATTTGGTAGTCTATTCTTTATTTTTATTTGTTTGGTTTTTGAGATGAATCTTTGGTAATTTTTCATCCCTTTGTTGAAAGCAAATAAAACAGCATAATTAGTATTAAAAATATACTACAGTATATAATACCCCTTAAGTTAGAGACCTATTGGATTTTCGTAAATCTAGCTGAAAGGACTGACTAGTGCCATGAAATAGATTTAGAAGCTCAGTAAATGCCACGGATGCCACAGATAGAGAACAGAGTAATAAATCATGACTCGAGACAAGAAAAATGAGACAAAGACAAACCTCTTGGGGAATGTTTGTCATCTCAAAGTATCCACCCCTCTGTCCACATTCACCCCAATATCCTTTCGACACTGTGTGGAAAGACACAAGCTGGAGCTCCTTGCTCATTGGTAAGCCCATGTTCATTAAAACCTTCCAGGAATAGAAGATCAGGTAAATTTGGGGAATAACATAAAAGAAAGCCCATACTGTCTTTTTCCAACCACTGACTTACTGAAGGATGGACATACCTTTCTTGCGCTTATAAAGGGGCGCTCATCTTGGTATATGTTTTGTTGATATACTTCATCAGCTAGAAGCACCAATTTCTCTTGGATACAGAAATTCACTATTTCTTTTAGATTGGCTTCACTAAGGCATTGCCCCGTAGGATTTCCAGGGTTTATAATGACCATTGCACGTACCTGATCAACAAGATTGTTTACAGTAAGGTGCACTATCTTGCAAAACATTGACCAATTCAAAATATCTACCAGATTTGAGAAGTTAAAATATTCATTGATCATTTCATTAGGTATAGTACCAGAATGCAAGTGAATCATACAATAACAATCAGATATACTCCTATTAGCAGAGATAATCATAGTACTTCACATAAAGACATACTTCAGCAATCTCAACTTTGACCCTTAACTATTGCATCCTAAACTAAAGGAACTTTGTCGGTTTACAAGAGAGAATAAATCTCTTAGGAATAACTATTATGCATCGACAATAGCTTTGGTACAATGTACTTTTGACTGAATTAATTGTAAATTCTCATCTTTCCACACATCAAACAGGATGCTGCAAGAGTTACTTACAGTAATTCCTTTAAATGTGGCTTGTCGAATTGATTCACGGAGATTCTTGATATCAAGACCCCAATTAGCTGACTCCTCCAGATAATATGGAACAAGAGAACCACCCAATAACGAAATCGTAGCAGAATAAAGTGGGTACTGTGGAACAGGAACTAAGATCTGGAAGAAAATGAGCCATTAAGGCAATAACAACCAAAGATTCACACTTCAACCCCAAAAAAGAGGAAGCAACGGAACCTAAAAGAAAAACAATAATAAGAGAAAAACAGGAAGAAAAAAATATAAAAATATTATGATTTAATACCCCATCACTTTGGCCTCGAATGATAGCATTCAAGATTTGCATCACTCCTTTGCTGGCACCATCAGTTAGGAAAATGAGTTCTGGGTCACTGTCAATCAGGCAGAGAGAATATTAGCCTAGTTTGAGCAACCAAACTGCAATACATTGAGAGTGAGTGCGGCATGCATGATACATATCATTGTCACGACACTCATGCAGTTAATCACCTTGGATACCCATCCCGCCTTCCAATAAACTCTGCAATCTCTTTCCTTACGCCAGGAATGCCTCTTGAATCACTGTAAGCGCCTAATCCAATGACAGAAGAGCAGATGTTATACATACCCATTTATGTTGACCACAGAATAACCTGATATAGAAGGTCGAAATTCGGAAGGTTCTGAAAACAGCCAGAGGCTGATATGTTAAGAGAGGGGAACAAATAATAGTACTATGAAAAATGTAGGTTGACAAAGAGATATGACAGTCAAAACATGCTAACCTTAGAAAAAGTTCTGCTGAAAGGGGAGATAACAAAGATAACGCAACCTCATCTAACAGAACATTTTACTCTACTTTTTACATGAATGAAGGGGTAAAATTGGCATTTGGAAGATTCAGGAAGAGAGGGAGATTTACTCATATGAATCATATCAGCAAGGTGTTAGCAGTAAATATAGTACTACTATTAAGTTTATAGCAGAAGGCAGTCTACAAAAACAAGAACTGACTTCAAAGTTGAAATAGCCATATCACATGCGATAAGGAGAGAGATTTTGAGACGACAACAGCAAGAAACTTCAATTAGTGAAGATAGACACTGATATTGGCATATCAACAAAGGTCCGCAAACCAACCAGGCAATGCGTGTGCCAATCCAGCACTATTTTGTATAACAGCAGTGTCATCAACGTTATTCCAAATGAAGGCAAATAATCCTGAACTGCTAATATATACTCCTCTTCTTTCGTGAGTGGCCTTTGGGTGACAAATGTAGATTGACTTAATACTAATCAGCAAAGTAACTTAAAAACAAATTTTGGTAGGACACACTGGTAAGAAAGATGCATGCAACCACATCCCTAACTAGATGAAACGAGCAAGAATAGAAAAGAACATAGATGCCACCATGTTGTAATCTTTCCATATGATTTCAGATATTTGTTGAATTCCCACCAATTCTATATCAGTACGAGAAAATAAAAGTTAAATATGTACCTAGACCGCCTGAAGTCATTGCAAGGTAATGTTTCGCTCTTGCAATTGCATCAGCTGGGAATACAAGTCCAACATTAGGATCATCAAGTAGAAATGGGGCTTGACACAAAGCAACTACCTGGAATATTACATCTGTCAAAGTTAGAAAACAGGCTAGAAACCCAACAGTGAGTGCACATAACCACTAAAAGAAATTAACATAAATCCTATCGGGATAAACCTGGCGCGGGAACGTCAATGGCTTCTGCCCTAATGCATGGGGATTTCCAACATTTGTGAAGATGATCTGCATGGTTACAACGATGGTTAGAGAACAAGACTGGGTTTGCATGCAACAGCAATATAGTTTAGAATCTCTAGAACGAAACATATGCACAAGTACAGACTAACAGAAAGAAAGTTTTTGGACAAGACAAGAAAGAAACTCGCTGAAGATGATCTGCATGGTTACAACAATGGTTAGAGAACAAGACTGGGTTTGCATGCAACAGCAATATAGTTGAATCTCTAGAACGAAACATATGCATGAGTACCAACTCAAACCATAGTTCAGTACGGGCCCTATAATGTATTGGCCTTGTGACTAATGTACAACATTGTCCAAGTTGTTTCAACCATATAATATGTTGTTAACCAGATTGCTAACGGAACCAAACATTAGAATGCACAATCAGCAGACAGTTAGAGACCTGTCTTAGGCTCTCACATCTAAGATAGTATAAGAAAGAAAAACATTTCCTTTCAGGAGGGGTACCATTGAGAAAGAATGCCTGTGGAGTAATATTTTTCCACCTTAGCATTAGATAAAGATAAACACGGCACTCAAACTAATGTTATTACTCCTAACCCAGATGAGGTTGATTGTGCAGATTTTCTTCATTAGCGGATATAAATGTGCGACAGAATCAAATCAAATGCAAGAGGAATCCAATCTCAAATCACAAGAGACGCACGGTTCAGGTGGGAGTTACAAGAAAGTGACAAACCCAAGAATTGAGTACAAAGCATTGATTTCACTTACCTTCTTCCCTTCCTTCTGGAGCTCAGAAGCGCGAAGATACAGCTCACCCCTGACAGCATACTGGCATTTCTTCACATTTTCATTCAATAACTCATAATCCAGTCCCTTGTGCGACATTATTGCCAAGATTTCAAGCTGATATCCCTCAACTTGAAGAACAGAGACTAGACAGTAGCAAGAAATATGAGCTCAGGTCAAAAACCTATCCAACCATGGGAATTATATCAAATACAACAAGAAAGATAGACATTACATAAGCAATAATAGTAGACAAATCTATCACTTATGCAGAAGACTATAAGTATATATCAAGATATGTTCGTTCCTACACCATTGTTCTACAACTGTAAACTCCATCATATATAATACACGCTTAATCATCACCAAGCCAATCCGATAGTAGTTGGTCCACATTCAATGACAAAAAGGAAAGAGATACATACACACAATTGTAATATGCATGCAGAAAATTGAATCATTGACTTTCCCTGTTGTTTAGTTTACTTCATCTCGAGATGAAAGTTATTGAAGTTAATCAACAAGGAACCAATCAAATGCCATTTTCTCCAAACGAATTAGCGATTTCCTTTGGACAAAAGGGTAATTGATTAATTCCAACTCCAAACAAGTGATAGTTCCATGCCAAATTCAAACATGCAAAAATAATCAGGATATGAGTAGCACAAATAATCCTTTATCACATAAGAAACTCTAAATGTTCAAATTTCCCATGATCTTTGAAACACATCAATAGAACATGATTTTTTTATAAAAAAATTCACTGTTCTTCTTCTTCGTCCATACCTTTTTTTCTAACAAGCAAAAAGAGTTGATTATTAAACAACAATCAACTGAATTTCATGAGCAAACTGATTTAATTATTAAACCATAATCAACTTATTCCACCAACCAAACTTCAAAAACATGTGTTATCAAATAGCTAATCACCAAAATCAATCACGCAGAAATAAATTGTTCGCCAACAAAATGCATAATCCCAACTGGGTAATCAAGCATGTCAGCACCCAAAAAACTCAAAATTATCAAAACCCCATTAACGCACTAATGTCAATACCAAAAACATCACAATTAATCATAAATCATTTATAATGTAAACTAATCCCCTAAATTAATCATAAAGATCCCTTTTTTATAAAAAGAAAATTTTAGGCTTGCAAAGTAGAGAAGAAGCGAGTACCTGAGAGTTCTTGCTTAGAGTGAAGTAGCGAAGAAAACTTTGGGTTGTCAACTGTTGAAATATTATAAAGTGGGAAAATATACAAAAATGGGGGAAATTTTGTATATTTTAGCTTGAAAATATGGCACGTGGCAGCATGGACTAGTGTGGTAAGACCACAACCACCAGAAAATTTTGAGATAGATTAAGAACTTGAACTATATGTTAAATTTATTTTGTTATAATTCCAATTTTGAAAAGAATAATGTTTATCAATGAAGGGCTAGAGTTACAAAGAGATAAAGTTCAATGTGGAGGTGTGGTGTAGCTTGTATGTACTAACAACTCTTGGCAGATATTGAAAACTTTATTCTTTTGATCCAATGTTTTATCCATTCTTCGGACACAAATTATGTGTATGGTATTTAAAGATTTGCAAAGACATCTTATAAGCTTCCAAAATTGTATTTCAGATTTTTCTTAAACTCTGAGTGATTGGTACACATGTACTATGATCATATGATGCGATCTTGATATCATTCTAGTTGAACGTTAGTAGGGGTGTGCAAATTTAGACTCGGACCGAATCGGAAAATTCTGATCCGATCTCCGGTCCATAAAAATTTGTGATTCTGGGTTTCCGGTTCAAACTCGAAATTTTCCGGTCTGGACTAGTGAATCGAAATTTCTATTTTTTTAGTGAATAGAAAGTTTAAGGGTTAAAAAAAAAGTTAAAAAGATAAAAACCTAATCTTTATTGCCTATAGGATTATTGTCTTTAAAACTATTAAATTTTAATGTAGCGAATTTATAAATATGTTTAAATCTATGCAAAACATATTTTTTTTTTAAAATAATACAGATTCAGGTGCAACCGGTCCAAAATCGGACCGAAATCCGGAGCCGGACTGGGATCGGACGGTTCACATAACTTTCAGATTTCGGTCCACTGGTCCAAGCGGTCCCGGTCAGGTCTGGTGCACACCGCTAAACGTTAGTATCATCTATGCTATTATTAAAAAAAATGTTATCATGCCCCGTGTCACCTAGATGTAACTATGTAAGTGTTAACATATAAACCCAATTATTGTGTTGATGTCATCTACTTTAGTTGGTAAACTCTTATGATAGAACGAATCTTATCTACATCACTGCACATAGTCGCTATTTAACCGCCAAAAATAATGATACAACTATTGTTAACATAAATAAGGTAAAAATCATGCTTATAGAATCGTTGCTCAACAATACTTTTTTTTGAGGGGCTTGCTCAACAATACTTTAGTTTAATGTCTTATAACACAATTATACCTCAAATTTTTTAGTAATTAACTTATATACTAAAATTATTTTTCAGTTTACCAATTCATTTATTTTTCACAAAACTCAACAAGAAATCAACTTCACATCTCATGTACGATCAATATTTTATACAGTTCTATAAATAAAAAAAATTCAGTTTCAAACTAATCAAGTAACGTACTTGAAGAATAGTTTAAGTTGATTGTTTATTAACCACTATTATATGTTGATCTGTGATTAGAAGACGGCGGCTTTTTTTCGAATAATGATTAACATAAATTTTAATTATAAGATAAAAGGTGTGTATTTTCTTTTTGTAACAAGTAAATATAGACGGAGAAAAAAGTATTTGATTGAGTTTAATATCAAATTACATGATACAATGGTTGGGGAGCGCATATGTTAGGTTGTCTACCTCTACCCCAATCCATAAGAGGAGCACTTCAAACCATATACAAAACAATTTTTCGTTTTAAAAAAATAAAGAAGGTAAAATTCTTATAATCTTTTCATGTGGTACAAAGGACTTTTGCACTTCCCCAAAAAAAAAAAATTTTTACATTGAAAGTAAATCAGACACTTTCAAATTCTTCCATGTGGGACAAAAGATTTTTCCACTTCCCAAAAACTTGTTCTAACTCCCATTTTCCTTAGCATTATAAGTCTTAATGAACATAATTTGCCAACACGTAAGTGATAAATTTTGTGTAAGTTTGTAATTCGGTATTGTAGGCGTATTTTTATTTCGCCTACGCAGTGTGAGCGCGTATTTGACTTGACTACCCCATTGTAAATGTTTTGAAGTACCAATAATTCTTTAAAGGAAGAATCATAAACCTAATTGGATTTTGGGAAACTGTAGGGACAAATTACGGACTTATCCAATGTATATTTCCCCGTCCTAACTCCATAGATGGTCAAAATGAACCAAAGATTGAGTTCTGGGGTGAGGGTACGAATATGGTGATAATAAACCATGTTCGCCCATTGCTGGCCTCTACTAAATAACGATTCATGTCAAGTTTTTATGCAAAAGAATAACCATAAAATATTTTTATACACCCTAAAAATAATTTAGTCTAGGTTGGTTAAGGAAACACATAAAAGACTATTTTTTTTAGTGATATGTTATTATGCAATTAAATTACAAGGTACCTACCAGGTTGTCCAAATTATTTGATTAATGTTAGAACTGTTCTTTAGGTCTTGTTTAGCAATAATAACATGTGGGGTGATAAAAGCAATATGTCAGGACAATCATATAATATGAATAGAACAATCAGGCAAGAATATAATATACATAGATATGAATAATGAATATAAAATAAAGTATAGAAAAGGGATTAGAATATACAGTAGAACGATTATTAATTAAAGATCTACATTAGAGCTGATCAACTCCAGCCCGGCCCGCGGGCCAGGCCCGACCCGATTTTTGGGCGGGCTTGGGCAGTTATTTTTGCACGGCCCGATTTTTTTTTTTTTGGGCGGGCTTTGGACAAGCCAAAAAAGACGTTTTAGTCTAATTTTTTGGCCCGGCCCGTTTTAGCTCGAAAAAGCCCGCTCGACCCGGCCCGAAACAATGGGCTTTGGGCATAATTTTTTGGCCCGGATTTGGGCCCGGCCCAGTCAATGGGCAAAACTTTTTTGGCTCGGCCCGGCCCATGATCACCTATAATCTACATCATAAAATAAATTGTTTGTAACTTCAATATAAAAATAGAGAATTTATTTAAGGATTTTAGGATTATACCACTAGTGGAAAAAAGTTCAACCACTGCGGTCAAAACCGGGCTTACCGCTGCGGTTTTGGGCCGCAGCGGTTGGACACGCAGCGGTAGCCAAAGTTTAGCTGCTGCGGTTCCGGACCGCATCAGTTAATCATTTACCGCTGCGGTTTTGACCCAAAACCGCAGCGGTAAATGATTAACTGCTGCGGTTTTGGGTCAAAAACGCAGCGGTTAACCACCCCAAAAACCAAATTTTTTTTTTCATTATTAATCAATACAAAATCAATAATATATATCAATAATCATTTTATTAAGCATATTATGCTCAATTGAAGTAAAAGTATAAATAATTAGATACATAAGAATATTTACTATAATTTTAATATCATACTCAACTATAACTATATACATTGAAAAGAATGACATATTATCTCTGTTTCCATCACAACACAAGCAAATAAAGCGCTGGTCATTTGATTTAGTTAGTTCCCCATAGCGCCAGCAATATCTCAACAAGTTGTCCTTCCAACAAGTAATCTAAGGATCAACAATGCAATCTATGTAAGTATTCCAGTAATTCAGCTGCACATATATGGAAGCTAACCAAGACTTTAAGTATAAAAGCTACAAAATGCTGCACTTTAAGTATAAAAGCTACAAAACTACAAAAACCTACAGTAAGAAAACTCACTGTTTAAGTGGTCCTGTAGGCTCCCATTCTGCATGTATTCATATAAAAGGAATCTGTGCTTTCCATCGCCACAATACCCGATTTAGGAAACCAGATTTAGATGGTCCAGCCTGCTTAAGCAGCAGCATTCAGAAGCTGGAAGCTTGATGAGATTTTAATGGTAATCTTTTATTGTAAGATAGGAGAGGCAGCAACACAAAGACTGACAACATTATACTAAAAATGACTAGCAAGCTTATTCAAAACATGGCACTAACATTAAAATTAAGCAAAGACGACTTCCCCCCACCCCCTGCATTGCCCCCCAACACTGCCCCCCACCCCCATTGCACTTGCCCCCACCCCCCGCAATGTCCCCACCCCCGCACCGCCCCCGCACGGCCCCCACGCCCCCGCACCGCCCCCACCCCCACCGCACCGCCCCCCCACCCCCACCGCACCGCCCCACCACCCCCCACCCCCCCCCACCCCCGCACCCCCTGCGTTGCCCCCCCCCGTTGCCCCTACCCCCACCCCTGCGTTGCCCCTACCCCCCCACCCCAACACCGCCCCCTACCCCCTGCACCGCCCCCCCCCACCGCACCGCCCCCACCCCCCCGCACCCCCACCCCTTGCACCGCCACCCACCACCACCGCACCGCCCCACTACCCACCGCACCGCCCCCACCCCCCCGCACCCTCCACCCCTTGCGTTGCCCCCACCCCAAAGATCGCCCCCACCCCCGCTTTGCCCCCTAGCACCGCCCCCCACCCCCACCGCACCGCCCCCACCCACCCCGCACCGCCCCACCCCCCGCACGCCCCCCCACCCCCGTGTTGCCCCCGCACCGCCCCCCCCACCCCCGTGTTGCCCCCTACACCGCCACCCACCCCCACTGCACTGCCCCGGGCTAACCAGAGGTTTCAATCACCAAGCAAATAAACAACCTTCATATGGTAAGTTCGTACATTAGGATAACAATCGTGAATATCACGTTCTTTATAAAGTTGTCGATATTATTTAGAAGGAAAAAAGGCATTAAACGTTAGTATTATAGAAAATATATAAGAAACTATGTCAACTATGATAGAAAATCGTGAATAGCACGTTCTTTATAAAGTTGTTGATATTATTTAGAAGTTGATACAATTCAATTATTCCTGATGTGTAGCATTCTCTGACAACGTTTGGCCATTTTCCTCATCACATAAAGCCACTAAAATAATGTTCGGCAAATACAAAAGGAAGATCAAGACATGACATAAACCAAGACAATCCATAAAGAGATAAATGATTCCATCAAACAAGCAATAAATGATTCTATTTACTTGGACAACAAACTGAATACAGGTTTGATTTGAGGTTCTTATATCAAAGATGCTCTTATTTTATTAAAAGCAAGGAAGTACTAATTACGAATAAGCTTACTATGAAAATATAATGCGAAGTGCCATTGTCTATGTAATCAATGGATAACATTCTACTACACTAACTAGACAATACAAGAGGCATCCATGACAAGTTAGGACCTTAGAGGTACTTTAGAGTCTTAAGAGTTCCAAATTAAGTAGGACTAAGATATACCACATTATTCTATAAAAAAGAAGAAGATATATCACATAATAGCTTTTGTAAGCAGCACAAGCAAGTCTACACTAGTACAGAATCGAGGATTTGCGTCGGATGCGAGGCGCCCATTTGCGTCGGACATGGGTCCGACGGCACATACCTCGTCGCAGATGAGAGAGACATGATCTGCGTCGGATTGGACACGACGCAGATCATAAGCTATTTGCGTCGGACAGTGTGTAAGTGCGACGCACATGACTCCTCACCCACATGACTCCTCACCCAGCCAAATGGCTGTCATATGCGTCGGACATGTTGCAACATGCGACGCACATAACATTCATCTGCGTCGGACATGTTGCAACATGCGACGCACATGGTAAACATATTGTGCTTTTCTTTCGTTGAATTGCTGGTTCACATTTTCTTTAATTTTCGTTTGCTTGTCTGGGCTTAGATGGATCATCAGAACATGACAAAAATTGAAATGAAGAGAATAAGACTTAACTTAATTATTATAGAGTTTAAAACCATTCCATTGAAATCAACAAGCAACAAAATTGACAATACAATCTGGGTAACTTAATTTCATGTGTCTCAAACGAAATTAAAAAAAAAAAACCCTAAGAAACAAAATTAGATCTAATACAAAAAAAAACCCTAAAATCTAAAGCTATCAACAATACTAAATCTTCAATCTTCACCGTCATCTTCTTTCTCTTCCTCCACCAGATCTGCAAACATAAGTTTCATTTGAAATGATGTAAAAAACTGAAAAAATAGAGGGGAAATAATAATATCAAGCAATTTATACTGGGTCGTTTATATTACCAAATTCAAGCCAGGTTCATTTTTTTTTCTTTCAAAAATAAACATAAATGTGGCAAAACAAAGAAATTCAGAATAAAATGGTACCTGAAAATCAAGAACTGAAAATAAAATGGTCTGAATCGAAATCTTCGAACTGAAAATAAACGTAATTCGTCGAACTCGCAACTTCTTTGAACACCTGGGTTTCCATTTTTCGTCGAACTCGCACGAATCAAAATCTTCGTTCGTTAATTCGTTTGTACCAAATTCGTTTGTTCGATTTTGAGAAGTGAGAAATTTGTTTTGAGTAGAAAAGATGAATTAAAAGGGGGTTTTTTTTTTTGAGTGGAGGAGAGAGAAAGAAGATGAGAGTTTTAAGGAAGGAGAAGGGAGATGAAAGATTGAAGAACTGTAATTAAAAGAGAGAAGCGGCGCGGTCAAGATAAGACCTGGAATTAGGTTTCGCTTCTATGGGCGGGATTAATATAGTGGGCCTATCATCTGCGTCGGATGGGCCCAAAAGTCCGACGCAGATGACTTGGACCAATTTATTTGGGCGGGATTATGTGCGAGTGTGGGCGGGATTATGTGCGAGTGGGGAAAATTGGGGTAGAATTATCTGCGTCGGATGGGCCCAAAAGTCCGACGCAGATATCTTGGACCAATTTATTTAGGCGGGATTATGTGCGAGTGAAAATTGGGGTAGAATTATCTGCGTCGGACATGAGTAGGGATCCGACGCAGATAATTGTCTTGCGTCGCACCCTAGTTAGATCCAACGCACATAGTTAGTCTTTTGCGTCGCACCCCTGTAGCATGCGACGCAAATGACTCTTCTGCGACGTTTGTCCTGTTGTGCGACGCAGATGGTGAGACGCAAATCGTCGTTTTTCTACTAGTGCTAGGTCCTATGGCTTGGGAGTGCACACACAATTTTTATTAGAAGATTATAAAGTATCTCAGTACATGGCATCTGAAACGCAATTATAGATTTGAGTATTGAGCTATTAACTAATATTCCAATTTTTGAATACTAATTCAAAATTTCATCTCAAACACCTATAATTATGAACTAGAACAATTAATCAAAGGGAAAAACACTATCGTAATACCAATATATGAACCTAATCAATAAATGAAATTGTTCTAATCACAAATGGTGATTCAAAATTGAAGCAGGATTTCTCTAGAGCTTGAATTTGTGTGCCAAATTGCAAAACTAAGTCCAATTCATTAAAGATTGACGAAGTAAACAGGTTAATCAAGATGATCCGACCACTAACCAGAATGAATTATGCAAAAGCATACTTCAATTCTCCAAAAACGATCAATTGACACCCAAATCATGTCGTCAAGCTAAAAATCTACATACAATCAGCGAGAAATACAAGCATTCACCCTCACAAATCAATTTTAACTTACATTGTAAAACAAAATGCAACTTACATTGTAAAACAAAATGCCCACATGCACAAACAGCAGAAACAACATCGCAATGCCTAAAAATGTACCTTACGAGCTGCTAATTTTGACTGATTTTCACTCTTAGCTCCAGTGCAAACCTATGTTGATCAGGTAACCAGAAACAATGAGCAAGCATCAATGCATATTGAGCCATAGAAACTCAGCAAAAATGAGCAATACTAAAGAGTAAGAAGTTCAAACAGCACGAATTGAATTTTAAACTTAATGCTCAAAGAATAGAAAGATAGATATGTTGGCAGTGAGTAGCTAGTCTATATAACAATCCAGGGCATGCGTTGTTATAAAACAACAGTACAAAGATTTATAGTGGTCGAAATTTCTTTAGTGGATTATAATCTATAAACATATACTTGATATAGATTGGAGTTGCATAAATTGCCTCTTCTTTGATGTAAAAATCTAACAAATATGTCTACCATTAAAGTTAAAAAAAATCAAACATAGTCAAAAGGGATAGTCGAAAAAAAATACCTTTATGGCAAAGAGGGAGACACAACTCAAACCCATCCAAGAATGTAAGCTATAGAAATTTGCAACAGCACCATCTTCTCCATGAAATTTCGTCCAAATCCCAAAAACTCCAGAAGCCAAGGCCACACCTTGCATCCCCAAATGCACTAATTTCTTCATATTTCTTGAGCCTGGCACCCATCTATGAACCAAAATAGCTGATAATAACCCACCAAACAAATCCACAAAAAAAAAAAACCCACAATTTATATTCTTTAAAAGATGCACCATTTCAAAAGTAATCATTATCAACACTATAAAATTTTAAAATGCAGCTTAATTAATACTCAAAAAAATTGAAAATCTTTTACTAACAAACCTTCTCCACTGATAATTATGAAACCAACACCATTAGCAGAGGATGAAGCACCTATTAATCACACAAAGCGTAATAATTAGCACTAATTAAACGCTTTTTCTTGGTAATATAAGGAAGAGAGAGAGAGAGGGGGGTTAATTACAGCATAGATGAAGTTGTCAGGAGAAGAGGGAGAGTGGGGAATGAAGCTGGTTTTAAAGAAAAGTGCCAAAATTAGGACAAGAGCTGCTACTAAAACAGCTGATATTCTGGCAAATACAAGAAGTGGAAATATAGAGGATGACATTTTGTAGTTTTTAGTTTGTAGAGCTTCAAAAAACTAAAGCTACTAGATCTACGCCGTATTTACGAACACTCGCTCACTCACTCAGTTACTGTGAGTACTTTTCTAAACAGAAATTTTGTACTGAAAGTCTAAAAAGAACATAACATTCAAAGGGATAATCAGTTTATATTACATGTAACGTTCATTAGCAAGCATACTTCAATCAAATTATTAAACTTTCAATCAATAAATCAACCATTAAAAGCTTCCGAATTTTTAGTCAGTGGCGGATGTATGTACATGGAAGTGGTGTCACTTGACCCCACTTAGGGGAAAATTATATGAGAAAAACCTAATTTTTATTGTATAAATGTAGATAAAAGTGTTAATTAGTAGTAAAAAGAACCCCACTCAACACTAAAAAAAGACCCCGTTCTACATTAACATTACTTTTTCGAGTACTTATGATTAGTGACCCCGTTGCATATAATTTCTAGATCCGCCACTGTTTTTAGTTCTATAATTTAAAACTTCTGAAATTCCAATTACTGATGTATTATGTATAATCCAATTAAGTACATTACAATCTGGGGAAAAAATTGAAAATAACTCAAGATTAGGCTGCAATAAAAATTTTGGGCTCTTAAAAGCATTTATGAAAATATTTATTAAAATAATTAATATTTAATTGGGCTCTTAAAATGGACTTAAAACGTTTTACGGGTTTAATTTACAATTAATCATCATGGATAATTAATTGGGCTTTAGAATATCATTTCGAAACACAATTTTGGATTGGTTCTTTGGATTGCTCTTCCGTTGGGTCGCGCCAACTAATACCACGGTATGTTTCATCATTGGATCCTTAAATGGGGAGACAAGATTATGTGTCTACAGAAGCCCTCACTTTGACTGAGGTTCAGGAAACCGAAAGTCAAAGTTTACGGTGTCGGGACGGAGAACGATTCTAAATGCTCTGCAGTTTAGAACTGATCTATATACGTTGGTCTCTGCAAAACAAAGTTAGTATGCAGGACAATAACTATAAGCAATCTGATTACCTGCAGGGAAAGATGTTAGCAGATAGGTGCAAACAACTCACGCAATAATGCACATAATGATGCAAATAATGCAATCTTAGACTCTCTTAGGATGCAAAAGACGCTATGCAAGGATTAAGGTTATGCAAAGCTAAAGAAGACACGTCATGCAAGGTCAGGGTTATGCAAGATTAGAATGTATGTAATGCAATGCAAGGTCAGGGTTTTGCAAGGCTAGGAGATATGGATATGTAGAGAAATAGAATGATCAGAAATGAATAGAATGATTTTCAAAAATCGTTTTTAGTAAATAATCGGGGTCCGTTAACGAGGTCCGCAGATTACAACTTTCAGGATTTGATTTGATTTGGAGGAACCACCACATATATAGGAAGCCCCCACTTTGGATGAGCTTGCCTGAATTAGGCATCTCGAGCCTTGATTGAAATGTAGTTGACATGTCTTGAACGTTGAAAGTTGTCATTGGGGGTTCTTCTTTGGGAAGTCGGTTTAGGCAAAGTCAAGTGTCGCCAGAAACCATAGAATTGTCGGAGAGTCCTTCAGAGACAAGGAGAGCTTGGATTAAAAAATAAAAAGGTTTTAAATTTATGACTCATATAAATGTAGGTGGGAAAAGGCTTTAACGAGGTTAGGTTCAGACTCGAGTCTATGTCGGGATCTAGAAAGAATATGCTCCTGAATTCTAGAAAGTCAAATCATTAGACCTTGATTAATTTATTTTATTGAAGCGGTCGGACCTCGAGATGAGAATTCCTACGTATCCTTGCGGAATCATACCATTCGTAGTTCTGGATCTAATTTTTTTTTTTTGCCCCAACTTTTGCCTAGGCCGCTCTTTCGGGTTTTCAACCTAGCGGGTTTGGACATACCTTGAAAAAGGAGTTAGGGTTAATGAAAGGCTGAAGGGTTGAGGTTTTAGGTTTTGATGAAGATTTAATTGGATAGGCTAAGGTTTTGATGGATTGAAGGAATTTAAATGAGGGCTTGACTTTTTATTTTGCCTTTGGCTCTTTCTTTTAGCATTTTTTTTTTTGTCATGTGCGTTTTTCTTTTGCTTTTGCTTTTTCCTTCTTTTTTTCGCACTTTGATCTTTTCCATTTTTTTATTTTTGCCTGGCATTGATCTTTTTTATGTAGTAAGGCTTGCACACAAGTTTGGTTTCAGGTATTGTATTGGAAAGTTATTTTGTGGAGCTTTGATTTTGAAGGCTATTTGGCTAATTGAGATGATGGTTTAAGGGATTTCTATTTTCTTGGTTGCATGAGATGGCTTATGGATGATGGTTTTACGGAAGGTGATGGAGGGAAGAGGGGATAACTCCTGACCCAAAGTATGTCCTTTTTTCATTTTTTATATTTTCAGATCAATTTTTTTATTATTATTTTTTTAATTAGTCAAGATCATTAGGTGATTTAAGTTTCATCATTGAATTAGAAGCATAAATGATGGTGAAAGGCCAATGAATATAAAAGAAAAATAAAATGAAATGAAACTGGAAAGGCTATAATAGATGAAGTCCTATAGTGACATAGACTCGATGGGAAATGACAGAAATGGCTGAGGGTAAGGACTCTCTGACTCATCCTAGGAAACCAGAAATAAAAGACTAAGCCTTTGAATTGCTGATGCACTGCATAAGGGGTTGCTGATGATGTTGATTCTCGTTGTAGCAAGTATAAGAAGTCTGTTGTCATCGATCATGTTTCACAGCGCATTGATGGTATTTGACACTAGATGTCAAGTGTTCATTATTCAGTTGGAATTCGCAGTAGAAATATAGGTTGCGCCTTCTGAATTTTCTTTGAGGTGTGCAGGGTCCGGAGTAAACCTTACGGGAGTGATCGCGCCTCTAATGTGAAGGCGGTAGACCCTATGAAAATGATCCCGCCTCTATTATGGAGGCGGTCAAAAGTAATCTTCATGACTCTTTATAAAGTCGAGGTGGCGATAGTGCAATTGATGAGCTTTAAAGTAGGCTCACATTTTGTTCCTCTTTCAGGCATTCCTAAGTTGTAATCTCTCGACTGGTCATGAATAGAATCGAGTGGACCTCATAAATTTATGAAATAATGTTTTCGAAATGTTAAATGGAAATGAGAGATGGAGAAATGGAAATGGAAATGAGAGATGAGATATGAAGATGAAAGTGGAAATGGAAGTGGGAAATGATTTTGAAATGGAGGATTAGAAATGGGTATGATTATGGTTATGATGCTGAGATGGGCCTAACTATATGCATGGTGCAGATGTGGACTGGACTGGACTGGAGTGGACTATGCAAGCAGACTGGACTAGAATTTGAACTTACAGGTGAGCAAGCAGACTAGACTCAAAAGGATTTTTTATGCTAGCTTCGCTAGACCTAGGGGGATTGGCTTCGCTAGACTCGATGATTTGGGGTTTTATGGATCTAAGATGGACTAGCTTCGCTAGATTTAAAGGTTTTGGGGCCATTATGGACTTAGGGTAGACTAGCTTCTCTAGACTCAAGGATTTGGACTGCTATAGATGAAAGATAAAAGTAGCTTCGCTAAACTCGGAGGGTGCCTTTATGGTCTTAGGGGTGACTAGCTTTGCTAGGTCTGAAGGGTGACTAGCTTCGCTAGGTCAAAGGGTGCCTTTATGGTCTTAAGGGTGACTAGCTTCGCTAGGTCAAAGAGTGCCATTATGGTCTTAAGGGTGACTAGCTTCGCTAGGTCAAAGGGTGCGGTTATGGTCTTAAGGGTGACTAGCTTCGCTAGGTTAAAGGGTTCCGTTATGGTCTTAAGGGATGACTAGCTTCGCTAGGTCAAAGGGTGCCGTTATGGTCTTAAGGATGACTAGCTTCGCTAGGTCAAAGGGTGTCGTTATGGTATTAAGGATGACTAGCTTCGCTAGGTCAAAGGGTGTCGTTATGGTCTTTAAGGGATGCTAGTTTCGCTAGACTTAATGGTTTGGACTTCGTCTTATATGGGTTTGGAAGTGGTCTTGATTAGACTTAGGAAATGAGTTGGGCCTTATATGGACCTAATTTTAGACTTAGTCCTATATTGGTTTGAAGTTAGACTTGGAAATGCACATGGGCTTGACATTGGAAATGGATTAGGATTGGACTTCGATTGGAATGGAATGGGATTAGATTTGGACTAGGCTTGACATAGACTAGAATTCACATAAAGATGCATATGGACCTAGATTTTGACATGAGCTAGATTTATATGGGCCTAAGATGGACTCTAATGCTAGCGAATGAATTGACTCAAATTTAGACGAGCCTAGGATGAATGCAAAATGGACTCTAATGCACATGGGCCTAGCATGAATGCAAGTGAATTGGGTTGATCGGATTGGATTGTATTGAATGAAGGTGTTTGGACTGGGCTTAGAATTTTCGAAATTCGTTTTTGAAAGGAACTCCTTGTTTTTATCTTTTGTTAGGAAAAGATGATATAATATTTTTGAAAAATATTTTTTTGAACGTCGTGTATGATGATGCTTTGTAAATGTTTTTGAAAAAAGAGTAGCATATAAGAAGGTATAGGATTGATTTTGAAAAATGTATGTTTTTGAAATTGTTGAATATGGTAAGGTAAGATTGATAGGGAAGATTTGTTGAACAGTAGGGAGAAGGTGGAAAGAGGTAGACATGCATGATGACTCTAACTCTACTATGACCAGCTTTCTAGATGCACTTTTTAGGACAGACTCGACCTTGCATGAAAAGACTGACCCCTTTTTTTTAGGTGAAATTAGACGCAAGACGTTCTGGACAGTCAATGACTCTAATGCATGCAGACAAGAACATTATACGGAATTTACCACTACATTGCCTAAAGTGACGGAAAACGCGAGATGCACAAACAGCACGCCACGTAGCAAAGGTGCGTGTGGCGCCGTGTTGTGCGTCTGGCGCAGGGTCAATGCGTCAGGCGCATCCTCATGCGTTTAGCGTATTGATCCCACACACGTTTTCATGACAGTTTAGGCGATGATTTGACAAATTTAGCATAAAGTCGGGACGCGAAGACTGACGCACTAACCATATCGAGCATGACATACTAACATTGACGCGAATGCGTTATTTTTATACTCAAACAAAAGTCAAAAGACCAATAAGCATGGGACGAATAGACTACGCGTCACGCAACTGATGCGCGCGGCGCGCATGATTTGCATCTGGCGCAGGAACGTTGCGCCAGGCGCAACCTAATGCGTTTGGCGTAGTGCTCTGCGGCATGCGTATTGGTAAATTGACGAAGGTTCGGGCGAAAACGACGATTAGTTTTAGACGCGATTTGCATTATTTTTAGGCGCAAAGCATATCAACATGTTAACAAAATATTAGCAGGCAAAATTGCAATCACACATAGATGTCAGGTAACATGGATGCAAAAGTTCTCAACCTAAAGTCCAGTTCTACATTCAACTATTGGTCAGGTTTAGGTTAAGGCTGAAAGGGTCCATGACTAAGAGATTGATCCCACGCTTCGTACCCCTGCTTAAAGAGGTGGCCACGTGTAAGACGAACTCCAGTTCTCAAGTCAGGAACATGAGAACAATGCCATGGTTGGGTAGGTTTGCTTATAACTAAGATCCAACACTATCGCTCAGGAAGCTTTTTGGAATGACAAACCGTAAACCCCCCGGGGGTGACCTCACACATTGAACATGTGCTAATGAGGCAATGTAGATTGTCCTTATGGTGGCTGAACAATAGCCATGCATATGCAAAACAATATATTATTCAAAGGCATAAAAAGAGAATGAATCGTATTTTTCAAGTTTCACCCACTCATTTAAAGTTTTTAATTTTTTAAAAAATCCTCCCTAGTGAAGTCGCCAAATTGTAGGCGTGTTTTTATTTCGTCTACGCGGTGTGAGCACGTATTTGACTTGACTACCCCCATTGTAAAGGTTTTATTGAAAATTGTTTTGAAATCGCCAACAATTCTTTAAAGGAAGAATCATAAACCTAATTGGATTTTGGGAAACCGTAGGGACAAATTAGGGACTTATCCAATGTAGATTTCCCCGTCCTGACTCCATAGATGGTCAAAATGAACCAACGATTGAGTTCGGGGGTGAGGGTACGAATATGGTCATAATGAACCAAGTTCGCCCATTGCTGGCCTCTACTAAATAACGATTCATGTTAAGTTTTATGCAGAAGAATAACCATAAAATATTTTTATACACCCTAAAAATAATTTAGTCTAGGTTGGTTCAGGAAACACATAAAAGACTATTTTTTTTAGTGATATGTTATTATGCAATCAAATTACAAGGTACCTAGCAAGTTGTCCAAATTATCTGATTAATGTTAGAACAATTCTTTAGGACTTGTTTAGCAATAATAACATGTGGATGATAAAAGCAATAAATCAGGACAATCATATAATATGAATAGAACAATCAGGCAAAAATATAATATAATAGATATGAATAATGAATATAAAATAAAGTATAGAAAAGGGATTAGAATATACAGTAGAACGATTATTAATTAAAGATCTACATCATGAAATAAATTGTTAGTAACTTCTATATAAAAATAGAGAATTTATTTAAGGATTCTCAGGATTATACCTATGCGGTTTAGGTTGAAGAGCGCAACGATCTTTAGGCAGAGCAACCGT
This sequence comes from Beta corolliflora, assembly GCA_947648045.1. Taxonomy (NCBI): domain Eukaryota; kingdom Viridiplantae; phylum Streptophyta; class Magnoliopsida; order Caryophyllales; family Amaranthaceae; genus Beta; species Beta corolliflora. The sequence goes on along the minus strand of CANSZD010000969.1, from coordinate 237,509 downwards.
GGACCAGGAACGTAGTATGATCAGGAACTGGAAATTGATTTGATATATTGAAAGTGTTGAAGTATTTGGAGATTCGTAATAGGATTTGTAAGTATTTGTAAGTATTTTTGTGTTCGTAAAATAATAATGAAAAAGCCGTCCTTGATTCGGGAAATCAGCCCGTATGCGCCAGGCGCAGTCCGACGTGATGTAAAATCTGAATTTTACGGGATGTAAAATCTGATTTATGCTCAAAGTATTTATTAAAGATAATAAAAGCATTTATGAAAATATTTATGTAACACCCCATAAATTCAAAAGCGGAAAAAAAAGAATTAATATATTTAATAGGACGATGGCGGAAACATCGTCTTCTGGGAATGTCACTACTACAAGAATAGTGTTTAAATAACTAAGTGATGAAAACAAACTTAAAGAAATACTATAAATAAATTAATTACTTAGATTAAAAACGAAATGAGAAAACTATCTCAAACTAAAAAGAAGTCTAGAACTAAAACACCTAATAGATTATTTCTCGCATCTCAACCCGAGCCCAAAATCAAAGAAAATCCCCATCAACAAAACCTGCAAAATATACAACAAATATCCACAATCAGTGGGGAGTAACTAACAGCTCTCCCAGTCCAATATAGGATTCAAATAGCAATTTGAAGTAAAGTTAATATAAATGTTACTACACAGCAACATGCTTCTAATAACAATAAGTAAATCAACAATAATGAACTTAAGATAATCATACAAGATCCATAGCATGAGCCTCCAAAATAATTAAACAAAATAATATAATAGGTTTTGAGATAGAGCAGAACGCCAGTGGATCGCAACCCACTTCATAAGGTTTGTCAGATCGAAATCTTCAACAACCTATGGGCTTACGATCCCTACTGCCTGTGTCTAAGAATGACCAAACTCCCGATGCAGGATAGTACCCAGTTCAGTACTTCCCAACCTCTCGGACGACAACAATTAACCCAGGTAATACCCCTAAATCGCAACCTAGGTGGTTGACATGTTCTTCACCGGGGACTACTTCTATCCCACCAGATATCTTAATCTCAATAAAATATTTCTACAAATAAATACTATAATTTATTCATCAAATGTAAATAATAAGGATGCCCTTCAGGCCTTACACTTAAATCAGCAGAAACTAGGATCACAATACAAGAGTCTCAATTCAACAATATTTATTCTTCTCAAAGTAATAGTGATAATAATACTAATAAAAATCATTTCGCCCAACCAAAAAGAATAAACACTCTTTAAAACATAATTATACACCAAATACACAATAAAATCAAATACTCCAAACTACTACACTCTCGTTGTCTGAGTTTGGGTACAAGGTTAATTACAACGTGAGTTATAATACCCCCGGTACATAACTCTTGGCGAAAGGGTACTAAAGACAATATTATTCTCCCTCGAGTACTGTAACGTCGACAACTTAGATATTGATTATAAAAGTACAACATTATTATACTCTCAATTTAATTACAAACAACAATACCATCATAAAATAAATAAGACAATCACAATATAACTATAGTAAATATATCATTCAACTCAATAATAAAAATAAATAAATAAAATATGTAACCATTCTTCAAAAAGCTCCATATAACAAGATTTAACCTCAAAACAAGTCTTAACATGCTTCAACACAACAAAGTACGCCTTTTGAAATGGTTTTAAACATATGCAACAACTTCAAATAGACATAACTTTCATACTACACAGTATTTTTAAGAAATTACAAATGCATATTAAAGCTTATCTCAATAGCTTTCCAACAAGTGGTCATATGCTCAATTCCGAGGTAAAATGAGTGAGATATGACACTTTGAACATACACTGACCAAACTGGTCGCAGGTCGTGAAATAGCTCGCTGGCCGCGAAAGGCCTTCTGTTTCTTTTTCTCATGCACATCAGTAGATATGCTATTTCACCCAAACTTTCACCACATATACTCATACATCAAAACGAAATATACCCAAGCCAATATAAGATTATACCATAGAAATTAACTAGTTTAACATGAGGATTAACATAAAACATAAATTACATTGCCCCCAAACATGATAATTCAACATATATTAACTATTCTAACATGATTAATCACAAAATACGTGAATCATAGCCCAAAATAAATAATTTCCAGATAACTAAAACCACAAGAATTCATCCAAAACCACACCCAACCTTAAACAACATTCAACAAACATGCTTAAACATAACCCTAACATCATGCTACTAATTTTTCACGAATTCCTCATACTTTCATGATAATAATACATATAACATCACAAGCATAACATTAGGCATGAAGAATAACATTTTATATAATCCTAACATGATACTAACATGAATAAAAATAGCAAAGAATAATTCTAATAACACCCTAGCATACTTCTAAGCCTAATAACACAAATTCTACCTAACTAACATAAATCCTAACAAAACCAAAATCACTACTCTAATCCTAACGTGCTAGAAGAGATGCTAGTTACCTTGATTTTAGATGGAAAATAATACTAGAATGGCAAAGAAAGAAGAGAATAACATTGCTCCCGAAAACTCCAAGAAAACCGGATGAGTCGTCTGTTTGAAACAGGAACTGCAGTCACGTCTTTCACTTTATTCAAAAACAAATTATACCACGAGCAAGATCTTTCCGAGTAGATGGATTTTGACTACTCACACGTCCAATTCCGATAAGAGACGAAGGAGATATGATGCAAACAAGTTAGGTGTGCAAAAATGGACGAAAATCCGAGAAGAGAGAAGAACTCTTTCTCTTCCTCTCTAAGGGTTGGGCGAAAATGGGGGTTAGAATGCAGAAAAACCTGATTAATAGCCTCATTAAGCAATGGTTTAAAGGGTGATTATGAAGGGGGTTAATGTTGGCAATTGATGGGTGATGAATGGGGAGGGGGGTTGGCTCTTCATATTTTGGTGGTTACAAAGGTGAATGGAAGATGCTCATCCAAGCCAACACCCTCCTAATTTTCATACATCATGATAGAACAAATGGGCTTGCGAATTCGTTACATTGGTCGGTCCATAAAATATATTTAACGCTTAAGATAAAATCACACGTTACATAAATTTATAAAATAAAAAATACTAACTATATTATAGAACAAATACGCACATTAATAATAATAACAAATAAAATTCCTAAATAAATATATACACTTTAAATTAATAAACACAACCACATAATGCAACAAATAAATAATTATACATGTTCAAAATAGTTTTACTAAAAAATTATTTTATTTTAACGGAAAATATCATATTAATATAAACAAACGCCAAAAATAAAGAGTAAAAAGTACGGGGTGTTACAATTTATTAAAATAATAAATATTTAATTGGGCTCTTAAAATGGACTTAAAACGTTTTACGGGTTTAATTTACAATTAATCATCATGGATAATTAAATTGGCTTTAGAATATCATTTCGAAACACAATTTTGGATTGGTTCTTTGAATTGCTCTTCTGTTGGGTCGCGCCAACTAATACCGCGGTATGTTTCATCATTGGACCCTTAAATATGGAGACACGATTATGTGTCTACAGGTATACAATAACATTTATAGTTGAATATGCAACATAAAAGGATTCCTAACAGTTAGGAAAATAAAAACTTTCCTAAGAGCATGGCCTTCAATGAACTGAAAATATGTTATTTGATCTCCCTATCATCAACATTATCACTCATCTTTAAAAAGTTTGTCATGACTTATGATTAGTTTTACCAAATGTTTCCCGCTCGGAATAGCTGATCATCCCTATCTCCTACTTTTTTTTTACTATACCCCGCCATATTTCTCTCTTTTTTTTTAAATAAGTAAAGAAGCAACTAGGGGGGATCCCAACTCATGGGCCACCGCCCCGCCACCCTAAAGCATCCTTTCGGATGATTATAAAGAAAGGGAAATCAGGAACAGCAAACCAATAAGTATGATTAGTAGTCGAGTGTCCACGATGAGCCATCCAGTCCGCTACATGATTCACTTCTCGAAAAACGTGGTGAACGTGCACTTCTTCAAACACCTTTAAATCTTCACCTTTATCTAAAATAAGGGCGTTAATCATCCAAGGAATTTTCCAAATATGTTTAATGGCCTGAATGACCACCAAATTATCCCCTTTAATAACAATCTTCTTAATACCCAAAGAAATAGCCTCCCTTATACCTTCTCTAAGACCCCAAGCTTCCGCAGTAAGAATAGAACAGAAAGAATCAAGAGCTATAGCCCCACACAACAGGACTTTACCCTCAGAATCACGAATAACAAATCCAATCGAAGTTTGACCATTTGTAATTTAGACCCATCAAAATTTGATTTAGCAAAACTCACAGGAGGAGGCAACCAAAGTGTAATCATACTCTTGTTACAAGAGGGACTAATAACAGGATCCTTATTCTTAGTCATCAAAGAAATCTTTGACTGAAGGTCATCCACAAGACCACAACAACCCCATTAAGCGTAAATTTATCCATAAAAGCTCTAATCATAGCCCCTATTTTAGTAGGAGAGAAAGCTTCTTGGTGGAAAAAAAATACTATTACGAGAATACCAAATAAACCACCAAGTAACTGCAATCAGCTCCAATTGACGATAAGAGAATAGGTCCTTCAAAACAAAAAGTGACCAACAAAAGACATCCCCACTTCCACAGTCAGGGAGGAGACCAATTCCTATATGAGAATTAAGATCCTGAAAAACATCTTTAGTGAAAGGACATAAAGAAAAAATGGGAGACATATCTTCTGAATGATGATTACAGAACACAGATCCCAAAGGAAGAAAAATCTGACTCATTTCAAGACGTTTCTTGGTAGGTAAACCATAATGACAAATTTTCCAGAAAAAAAATTATTTTAGGCTGGATCTTTATTTTCCAGATCAACTGAAACCCAAATTGCTCCACATTTTGTAGGTCAAAACCTTGTAACAAATCAACCCCTGACCTGACTGAGTACACTCCATCTGACGTAAGACCCCAAAAAAATTATCTGGCAAAGGATTAGAAGGGATAAAAAAATTTATACTGTAGAGAGAACAACATGAGAGACAAATTGAGTGAGAAGAGGAATATCCCACTGAGAATCATGATTAATGAAATAACTAACTTTTAACTGCTCAAATCCTGCCAATAAGGGACAAACTTGAGTAATAGGATATTGAAAAACCCAATTGTCAAACCAGAAAGATATATCATTTACATTGCCTACATACCAACTTAAACCCTTTTTAAACGAACATCTTAAAGCCATAAGTTTTCCCCATTGCCAATAAATATATATATGAATATTATAATAAATAATGTATTGAAATAAAAGAGAGAAATATTTAATATATATTTGAGCATGCAATAATGTATATAAATGATTAATTAAATAATGTAAGTAATAATATTAATTATGTTATTAGTTAATTATTTTCATACTTAAGAAAATACAAGAAAGGCTAAAATTTTATTCAAATTCTGATTTTATGTAGATTAAACATATAGTTATCCGTTTTAAAGCACAAATATGGAGATTTATACTTTAGAGGGAACTTGAAAAATTTCAAAACTGTATAAAATTTAGAGGTGGCAAATGGGTCATACAGGTCGGGTACGGGTCAGATCATAATCGGTTCAACTTTCTATTCGAGTTATGTTCGGTCGGGTCGGGTTCGTTCAGGTACGTGTCCATCTCGGGTCCATGAAATTTCGGGTCACATCGAGCCGGGTTAGATCGGGCTGGGTTAAATCGGCTTTCTAATCTAGCAAATAAATAAAGCACATATAAGAGTAAGTGAAATAAATAATGGACAGTGGCTAACTCATATATAATATTTCATGATAATTTTTTCTTTAAATTTGTTTGAAAAAGTAACTAATATGACTACTTTTCGGGTCAGGTCGGGTCATCGATGTCGGGTCAATTTCGGGTTGGGTCACTTTCTGTTTGGGTAGATTCGGGTTCGGGACATATTCGGGTCTATTTACTTTCGGGTCGAGTTATTTCGGGTTTCAGTTCTATTTCGGGTGAAAAAAGGGATATCGGGTCAACGGGTACGGGTCTATTTTGTCGGCTATAATAATAATATAACAAAAATGGGTGTCTATTTGTAGATCTCAAAAAGTAATAATCATTGTTTATTTTTCCTTTTACTTTGGATCTAGTCAGATATTCTGATTTCAAATTATGATTTATTAATAACTACCTTGTAAACTCAACTTTTTTTTTCCCTAAATAAACAGCTTATATCACCTAAAAATATTTAAATCACCACCACTTGATAAATTCCAATATTTCATCCAAGAAAATGTTAGTAGGGCCCACCTTTTGTATTCCAAATGCTCTGCTTCCTCCCACGTTAATTACTCCCTTCGTCCCATAATATAAGTCATGATTATGTTTTTACGCGGGATTAAGGTAAGTGTTTTAGGGAAGAAGAAGATTAACCCATATGAGAAAGCAGTGTATTTTGAAGATGGTGGAAAAAAAGATGTCGGAAAAAGGAATGAAAAGTCGATTTTCCGGTGAAGATGGAAAAACACATGGGTCAAGAAAAGAAGGAGAAGGGTGGTAAGAGTGAAGTGAGGTGGAGGAAGAAAAAGAAGAGGGAAGGTATGAGTATATTTATGGAGAAATTGTTAAATGGCAGACAAAGAAATTAAAGCTGGGTTTTTTAAACTTCCTCTGCCATGAGTATAATTATGAAAGCAAAGAATGGGGGTAAAAGGTCAGATTTCTTCATTAATAATGGGTGTATTGGAATATGAAATTATGAGGACATTTTGGGGATTTAATTATTTTCATGAGGGTATTTTGGGTATGTTTATTGATTAAAAATAGAAATGAAACTTATATTTTGAAACACCTTATTAGGAAATATATTATGGGACGGAGGGAGTATAAAGGAAGGAAGACGAAAACTACAAAATCATCATATCGACTATAATAGTAGCAGCTCAATCAAATCCAAAGCAACAACTTAGAGCCCGTTTGATTCAACTTATTTTGTCTTATCTTATCTTATCAGATCTTATCTTATCTTATTTTATTTTATTTTATTTTATTTTATTTTATCTTATCTTATCTTATAAGATAATTTATTGTGTTGTTTAACATCTTATTTCATCTTATCTAATCTTATCTGATCTTATCTTATCTGATCTTATCTTATTTTTTCTGAAATAAGTTAAAATAAGTTGAACAAAACGGAGCCTTAGAGGTGATAACTCTGCATGATAAGGTAATTATCATAATTTTGTGAATTGCAATGAATTTTTCTATTAACAACTTAGTCTCTATATTATTCTGATAAAACCTAAACTTGATATCATTAGGTTAAATTGTCTGCTTTTTTATCACATTATTCACCAATCCAAGCCATGAAGGCATAGAAAAATGATAACCCTGGGACATTGCGAAATTGATTTAATGCTTGATGTCATTAGGTTATCTTCGATTTAAGGCATATGATAGGGTGGAGTGGGGTTTTCTTCGAAAACTTCTTTTGACGATGGGGTTCGATGGGAGATGAGTGAATCCTATCATGAATTGTGTCTCTTCAGTTTCTTATTCCTTCATTATCAATGGAGGAGTCTGTGGCTCTCTTACTCCTACCAGAGGTCTCCGCTAAGGTGACCCCCTTTCTCCGTATTTATTCATTTTGATTGCTGATGCTTTCTCTAAAATAATTCAGAGTAAGGTCCAGGAGAAGTTGATTCATGGTGCTAAGGCCAGCCGTAGTGGCCCCGAAATATCTCATCTTCTATTTGCAGACGACAGTCTTTTGTTTACAAGAGCAACCGTTCAGGAATGCACAGTGATAGTTGTCTGTTGATATTCTCAACCAATATGAGTTAGCAACCGGGCAGAAAATTAATTATGAAAAATCGAAGGTCTCTTTTAGCAAAGGAGTTACTGTTGAGCAGAAAGAAGTGTTGATGGGAATTCTTAAGATGCGGCAAGTGGATAAACATGAGAAATACCTTGGTATCCCCTCTATTGCAGGAAGATCAAAAAAAGTTATTTTTGAATCTCTCCTTAATAGAATTTGGAAGAAACTCCAAGGTTGGAAGGAAAAGTTACTATCTAAAGCTGGGAAAGAAATTCTTCTGAAAGCTGTGATCCAAGCCATCCCTACCTACATTATGGGTGTTTATAAACTCCATGTTTCCGTGATTCAAAAGATCCACTCTGCTATGGCTCGTTTCTGATGGGGGAGTTCTACTTCTCACCGGAAAATTCATTGGAAAAGTTGGGAGTCCTTGTGTACTCTCAAGTGTCTTAGTGGGCTCGGGTTCAAATATTTGGCCGTTGTTAATCACGCCCTTCTTGGGCGTCAAGCTTGGCGCCTGATTCGTGAACCTACCTCCCTATTTTGCCGTGTAATGAAAGCAAAGTATTTTCAACATTGTGATTTTCTTGATGCATCTCTCGGAGTTTCCTACAACTATTCTTGGAAGAGCATATGGAGTTCTAAGGCACTTGTTAAAGAAGGTTGCATCTGAAGAGTTGGTGATGGTCGGAAGATTGGGGTTTGGGATTCTCCTTAGGTTGGTGATGAGGAGGGCCGTTTCATCACGAGCCTGCGCTGTGATGGTATTACATGGGTGCATGATCTAATGAAGGCTCAAAGTCGGGAGTGGGATTGTGATCTCATTGAAGCTCATTTCAACAACCGAGATGCCCGAGGTATTCTTGTCATTCCTCTGAGTTCGGGTAATGCCGTGGATGAGCTCACTTGGACTATAACAAAAAATGGCCTCTATTCGGTGAAAACCGTGTATATGCTTGGAAAAGGTTACAACTTAGACCTTTTTCATCAAGCATGGGTTGTTATTTGGAGTTTGGAGGCAAGTCCAAAGGTACTACAATTTTTATGGCGACATGGAACTCACTCACTGCCTACTCGAGGTCTCCTTCACCATCGCCACTTGATTGATGATGTAGTGTGTCCTTGGGGCTGTGGGATGACGGAAACTGCAGCTCATGCGATCTTTGAGTGCCCTCGCTTAGCTGATCTATGGCGTGAAAGTGGTTGTAATGCCATGTGGGGGTGCTGACCCAACTCTCCCTATGTGCGATATCATTAAAAAATGGGGGCAGATGGATAAAAAAATTAGGGTTTTTCTACGTTGTACCCTTGTTTTCAATTTCTACATTGTACCCCAACCTTTTAAAAATTCCACACGGTACCCTCAAACTTACCTCTTTTAATGCACAATGGCCCCACCGCTGATTATACGTTATTAATTTCGTCTACTTTTTATAATCTACTGGAGCTAATCTAATTTGTGAATATTCCCTCCGAGCGTTAAATTATGTATAAGTTAAATTAGTTCCAATAAATTAAAAAAATTAAACGAAATTAATGACATATAATTAGCGGTAGGGGCATCGTGCATTAAATAAGGTAACCTTGAGGGTACTTTGTGGATTTTTTAAAAGGTTGGGGTACAACGTAGAAATTGAAAAAACACAAGGGTATAACGTAGAAAAACCCAAAAGATTATAATGAAAGGAGCTTATTTGGCTTGGTGCATTTGGGCTGAAAGGAACAAGTTGATTTTCCAATGTATGTGGACTCCCAACCATGTTATCTTGGCTCGTGTTTGCAGGCTAGTGGATGAGCAGAACCAATACTCATCTCGCATATACCCATCTAATGTGCCGAAGCTTGCTGCCAGCCCAAACAAATGGCACACCCCACCCCCAGGTTTCGTGAAGATTAACACTGATGCTTCGCTTGAGGTAGAAGGCTGGGTTGGTATTGTTGTTGTTGCACGAGACGAGGCTGGAGTTGTTTTGTTCGCAGCCACAAGGCGAGCTAAAGCCTTCTGGTCCCCCGAGAATGCTGAAGCAAAAGCCATTGAAATGGCAGTTCGATTGGGGGAAGCGTTATGGCTATAAAGAAGTTATCCAAGAATCGGATTGCCAAGTTGTGATAAATCGATTGTCGAAGAGTGCAACTTTTCTTTCGGACCTTGATACTATTCTTGCTGATATTCTTTCCTCTAGTTCTGCTTCTTCTTCCCTTAGTTTGTCTCATGTTAGCGAGATGGAAATTTTGTTGCCCATCATTTAGCTAAGCTAGTTCCTTTTGGTTATGAACAAATTTGGGAAAACCATGCTCCCCCGGAGGTGGCGCCCTATCTACTCATGGACACTTTGTCTTTGAATTAATGCTAGCTTATCTTTTTCCCTAAAAAAAAGGTTATAATATACTATAATGTTAATTTAAAGGCATGGAAAAATGATAACCCTGGGAGAAGTCTTAGTCTCTTTATTATTCTGATTAAACCTAAACTGCTTTCATGCTTGATATCATTAGGTTAATTTGTCTGCTTTTTTATCACATTATTCACCAATCCAAGCCATGGAAGGCATAGAAAAATGATGACCCTTTGACATTGCGAAACTGATTTAATGCTTAATGTCATTAGGTTATAATATACTATAATGTTAATTTGAAGGCATGGAAAAATGATAACCCTGGGAGAAGTATCTAAGCCAGTATATTTTACGGGCCTGGGACTAAGTCATCTAAGAGGCATAGGTACAATTTCTTTAGATGTTTGCATGAGGAGATACAATTTCGCAAAGAGATAGATATGTCACCAAATTTTCACTCGGTCAATCTAGGTCAAATGAAAAAAGTAGGCCCACCATAAAATAAGGGGGAATTCGTGTTTTTTTAAGTGAAAAATCATGGAAAAATTCACAGGAATAATCCAAACTATTAACCATCTTCCATAATTAATCCCAACTATGGGTTATTCCTGTATAATCCAACTTATAACCTCATTAATCCAAAAATACTCTAGTCACCTATTGCAACCTATTTTAACCGGTTACCTAGTCATGTGAGCCTCACATGACTTCTTATTTTCAATCTTCTATTTAACTCCATTGAAAAAACGCAACGGTAAGTTGAAAGAAAAGAGAGAATTGAATCCTCCCCAAAAATCTTGCCATGAAATCTGCTTCTGGATCATCTTCTTGGAGGTCTTCTTCTGGCGCTGCTACTGAGAGGGTTACGCTTTGTTTTCATAATACTCCTCCCAAATTGAGGACAGTGAAAACAAGGGGTCTGAATTATGGAAGAAAGTTCTATGGATGTGCTATGTGGCCTGTAAGTACAACTATAATTCGAAGTTGGTTTTGTTTGAAAGATTTGAATTTCGTTTTGATTATGATTTGTATATGTTGCAGAAATCAGATTGTGGGTTTTTCTTATGGGTAGATGAAAACCAAATGGTAGATGTTGAAGACAGTAGTAGAGAAAAGGAAATGTTGATTGACCAATTACTGAATGACAAGAAGGTTTTAGAAGGAAAAGTGCAGAGGCTGAAAAACAAGAAAAACAATTGGAGGATGCCTTAACTGAGATGAAGATGGTTGTTTCAAACAATTTAAAGGGGGAAAAGCATGCAATGACTGCACTCTTTTTTTCTTGGGTTTTATTTGGTTTTGTGTTGTATTTGAAGGGATTTTGATTACTGTTAATTAGTTCATGTATTAGCACATGAAGACAGTACTTTTGAGCTACTATGTAACTGTTATTACCTGAAACAATGGCATGATGATCTGATATGAAAAATTTGCATATTTTTGGATAATTTTGCCATGATATAAACTTCATTACATTGCTCCAAAATAAACAGTTAACAATATGAATTTGTTCCAAAATAGTTCAACTAGTCCAAAATATCTAAGTTCATAGCTAGAATTTCAGCTTCTCCCAAAAAAAACAAAATGATGCTCATAAAAGCAACTACACATGACACACTTGAATTTCTCCACATGAACTGATCAATTTTGGTGGGTGATGTTCATATGACTTGCACCAGTGCTAGTACTCACTCCAATTCCCTTTGCTAACTGCAAAAAAAACACAAACAAGGTTAAAACTGTGAATAAAAGGGCCTTGCTGCTGTGAATAGCTGAAGCTTAGTACCTTAGGTCCTTTTGCACCACCCCTGTTGTTGCTGATTGATGCACCCCTCCCACCACTGCTTGTGGTGCTTGATGCACCCCTCCCACCTCTGCTTGTGGTGGTTGATACACCCCTCCCACCTCTGCTTGTGGTGGTTGATGCACCCCTCCCCCTCTGCTTGTGGTGGTTGATGCACCCCTCCCACATCTGCTTGTGGATGCACCCCTACTGGTGCTAGCACCCCTGCTGCCTCTTCCTCTGTACAGAACTCTCCCTCCTTTACTAGTGAGTGTGGGTTATGCTGAGAGATTGTGGTGGTCAACGCTCATAGCCTGAGAGTCATCCATTGATCCATGTGCAACATTCTTTGGCCTGCCTCTGCCCCTTTTTGGTTGTGGTTGGACTTCTTTACCTTTTTCAGGACACCTTCTTTTGTTGTGTTGTGTTGAGTGGCACAAGCTACAAGTCATCTGAGTCCTGTGCTTGGTTAACTTTCCAAGTTTCTTTGGATCTTCATGTGGATCCTTTCTTCTGTTCTTTCTTGGTCTACCTGGACCAACCTTAAATGGAGGTGGATCAATTGGAAACTCAACTCTTGGCCAGTGCCTTTCCCCAACACATGGGGGAATGGCAACTGAATATGACAGTGTAGACACCAAATTTTGAGCCCCTTTTTCAGATAAATAAAAGATTTTGAAAAGAAATAAAAATAACAAAAACCGTCATGCATCGTGGAGCGCACGCCCCGTCAAAATGCATGTTTCGTCCTGGAGCGCGAGTTTCATTCCATCGTACGGTTTTCCATTTTTGCGGTTTCGGCTTAGAAATAAAATTTTCCGTAAGTCCGTTTTAATAAAATGATTCGTAGTATAATCACGCTCGTTTTTACTAATTTGACGAGTTTTCGTTAATTGTCTTAAGTTAGTCTTTCGAAAAACGAAAAAAACACGAGTCGCAATTAGGCGTCGGGATATTAATCGTATCCCAAAACCGGTAGTAATCAGTTTTCTTGATGGTCAAGTCATTGTCCATTGAATAAAGAATAAGAATATATTCTTTACCCACTAATCACATCATTTATCCATTAGTTAGAGAATAAGAATCATGAAAAAGAGTGAGAATAAGAATCAAATCTCATGTGTAAGAGGCAAGAATCCGGATTTTTTCCACCGGATTCGAGTTGTGCGCCAGGCACACGGCCATACGCTAGACGCATGATTGTGCGCCTAGCGCACAACAGCATCCTGCGCCAGACGCAGGGCCTTGCGCCTAGCGCACAGAGCTGTGCCTAGCGCAGGCTCCTGCGTTTGGCGCAGTGATCTGATCAGTTTTGTTTTGCATGTTTTTCGATGCAATTTTTACGTATTTGGATGTATTTAGGGAAGAATATTTTCTGAAAATCTGATTTTGCTTCATTGATGAGAAAATCCAAAAAGAATAAGAATATTTGTGTTTCCAAAGAGATTTGATGATGTCATTAGGGTGAGGTCATTAGAGTGATGTCATTAGGGTGATTAAGGATGGCAAAAATCAAATTTTTTGGGTTAAAAATCTGATTTTCTACTTCTTTGAAACCCTAGTTCATCTCCCTCATTTCCCTATAAATACCCTCCTTTTTTTTTTATTTCAAAACCAAGTTGAGCTAAAAACACAACTCAACTTCACTACTTCTCTCAATTCTACTCTTATCTTCTCTACTTCCTTCCTCTGAAAAATCTCATTCAAGAAAAAGAAAGTAAAAGTTAGGAAAATAATTAGTAAGTAAAGAAGTTCATCAAAAGAAAAAACACAAAAAAGAGTTTAAGTTAGTAATTAAGTGGATTTAGAAACTCACTTAGAAATTAAAAAAATCACAAAAAAGGTAGAAAAATTTGCAAAAAGGAAGTGTATCATTGAGCTAGCAAGGTAAAGTTGAAGGTTTTGTTATTTCTTTGATTATCTACTCAATCATCTACTAACCCTTCTATTGTTTCTTCTTATCATTTTTTAAATTTTTGGAGTGATTTGGGTATGAGGAAGTCCTAATAGGTTCCCAACCTTAAAACACCCCACCTAGAATAGTCAACTATAATGGGGAGACTCTTAGGAAACAATGTGATTATGTGATTTTCCTTAATCAAGTTGTTGTTCATCACCAAAAAATATTTTCATAAAAAAATTCAAGACAAATTGTACATAAACATCTCCATAAAAAGAAAATGTGATGCTATAATTATAATCAGTTTTAATTTCGTACTACATTTCATTTTTCATCTGTATTATCAGAATAGTTTGTAGGATTTAATATTTTTTCTATGAAGTGCAAGATGTTTCCAGCAACTGGGCTTTGAAATTTCTAAAAAACGAATTTTGTGTAAATAATTAAAAATCATACAACTTTGTTGTGCAAAACTGATTTTGTCTAGTACCACCTAAGTTTGTTCTGTCAATGAAGTTTAAAATAAAATCATTTAGATAAAACTAAAAACATCAAGTTTGAAGAAAACATCAGTAGCTTTTCAAGAATATAAAAATCATGGTCATATGAATTTTATACAATTTACATCATTTTTACAAAACCGTTCATGTAAATCATTAAATTCCAGAAAACTGATTTTCTTTTCAGTTAAGAAAATAAATAAAAAAGGGTCTTAAAGCGTCTAGTTCTTCAATGTGTCTATAATGTTCATACCAAAATTAAATTAAAAATAAATTCAATAAGTTGGATTTCAAAGAATAAATTGAATAAAGGTCCTGTTTTGACCCGTTTGAGTAGAAAATTCACCATAATTCAAGTTTTCACTACAAGCTTGTGAAATTCCAATTAGCCAAACACAATCTCCAAATTTGATCTCAAATTGATAATTTCTCTCTAAATGACTTAATAATCTTCAATTAAGATTATTTCTCAAAAGCCTTAAATTAGGAAGCAAACCTCTTCTTCTAAGACCTCTTAAAAATCATAAACGTGATCACTAATTAAGGTGGTTATTTCAATCCTCGATTAATCGCTAATTAGAGCGGTTAACTCAAACTTTTCATTTAATCACTAATTAGGGTGATTAGCTGAACCTTTCATCATATTTAATCACTAATTAAGGTGATTAACTTAACCCTCTTCATTTAATCACTAATTAGAGTGATTATCTTAAACCTTAATAATTGCTAATTAGGGCGATTAACTCAAACTCTTCATTTAATCACTAATTAGAGTGATTATCTTAAACCTTAATAATCGTTAATTAGGACGATTGTTTTTCTCATTTAATCACTAATTACAGTGATTATCTTAAACCTTAATAATCGTTAATTAGGACGATTATTTTTCTCATTTAATCACTAATTGGAGTGAGTATCCTAAAACTTGAATAATTATCAATTAAGGTGATTTCTTTCTAACCTTCATTGTTAATCACTAATCAAGGTGATTATCTTTC
The DNA here is from genome assembly GCA_947648045.1 of Beta corolliflora. Taxonomy (NCBI): domain Eukaryota; kingdom Viridiplantae; phylum Streptophyta; class Magnoliopsida; order Caryophyllales; family Amaranthaceae; genus Beta; species Beta corolliflora. The sequence goes on along the minus strand of CANSZD010000969.1, from coordinate 222,131 downwards.
CTCTTAATTTTAATCATTAATTTGGCTGATTATCTTAACCTCCATTATTAATCACTAATTAAGGTGATTATCTTGATCCTCCTTCATATTTAGTCGCTAATTAAAGTGATTATCTTAATCTCATGTCAATCACTAATTGGAGTGATTACCTTATTCCTAATAGATTTGTTTAATTCTAAAGGTGAGTTATTCATAATATATTCTTTCCTTTTCTTCCCCGATGGAATTGGTCATTTAGGGTGAGACATAAGATCGAACTACGATGGTTTTGATCCATGAGTGAATTCCAATCCCTCAATGATTGGTACGTAGTGCAACTTCAGTGCTCAAACCTACCATGTACAAATGATATATTGGTTCTAAATAAAAATGGTTGATGTGTATATGTGCAAACTATGTGATTTTCTCTCTTTTTAATAGCTATGATTACTTTAAAATGGGAAATAATGCATTTAGTAAGAGCCCGTTCTGTAGAACGGAAGAGGAGACGAGTTCCAGACGTTCGCACCTCTTAATCTAAACCCCGAACCTTATCTCATGGTATGAAAGACCAATTTTCAAAAAAACCTTATCCATATGAAGTCATCATCGTTTTAAATGATATTTCTTGAAATTAATTTTAAAACAATTTATTAAATAAATCTGTCCCTATTCAGCTATTAATAGGGTGGCGACTTCAAAGTTTTCTAAAACTCATAGTCCAATGAGAGACTTTCGTGGGATTCATACCGTTAATTAAGACAGTAAAAAATCGGATACCACAGGCTGGCGACTCCACTGGGGACTTTACTTCCACTTGAAGTATAAGAAGTTTAAACCTAAACAATGCGTTATTTTCCATATGTATATATAATAAAAAGGGTTAATCATGGCTATTAACAATTTAATTTTTGTATATAGCATGCTTATGTGAAAATTACGTGTGCTTGGTTGTTTATCGATCCATACACGTGCACTCTTTTTAACCATTTTCTTATTAGGTCTGATACCTCTGTCTATTGGCAAGGGTCAGAATTTTAGAATGACAAATTAATGAATTAAGGGCGTAAAACCTGCATCCGCGAGCTATTGCGACCGGCTCTGTTAGGAGCGTCCACCCTCGATGGACACAATGGAAGTGACTCGAGGCCACTTTAACATAATCTCTCCTTAAATGAATCACCTTTTAAGTTGACTTTTAAGACACAAGGATCAATGCACAAATGTCCTTTATTTATTTCAGTTATTGAATAATGTGAAAAAATTTCAAAAATTCCTCAGTCCGTTTTCAGTCGGTCAATACTTTAGTAATCATTAACTGTAGCTGAATTGCTGCCGAAATGGTTATTGAAATATTAAGAGCATTCTTGTTTATTTATCACAAGTGTCATGTAAAAAAATGTGTGTGTGCTCACCCATTTTCAAAAAAAAAAAAACTCACATTTACTTCATAATTCTTTTCATTCAAATTGGTTTTTCCAAAAACAAAGTTGATTTTTAAAAGAAAAAAATCCTATTTTGAAAATATAATTCCAAAATAAAACAAAAAATTTGAAAAAATGAAAAATGAAAAGAGTCGTAATAACGAGTTCAAAACGTGTCATGTTTAGGAATTAAAATGTAATTAAAACGTGGTTCAAAACACGAAAAGTCTAGTCTAAAAAAATTGATTTAAAAAAAATTGTGTCAAAAAGATAAAATCAAAAGGGATAATCATTTTCGAAAAAAAGGGACAATTCTTCCATTTCCTGCTAAAAACACATATAAAGAAAAATTCATCAGTCATTGACTAACATTGTTAGTGTGTACATTTTAGGTACTTCAAATTAGTCTAATCCTAAGAGGTGGGACAGACGTATTCAAACAGGAGAATACATGGCCTGTCGCCTAGCAAACTGAACTCGGAAAAAGGTTGAGAAGAACCCGAGTACTTCACATCAGGCTAATCCTAAGAGGTGGAACAGACGTATTCAAAAAGGAGAATACATGGCATGGCACCCAACAAACTGAAGTCTGAAAAAGTTTGAGAAGTACCTGAATCATTTGTACTTTGTAGGTAGAGCTACATGCGGCTTGATCCCCTAAAAAAAAAGAAAAAAAATCTAACGTTGTTTGCATCTATCTTAGTTTTCCTTACTATGTAATGTACTAAAAGGGGTACGTTGGCAACTCATTTTCTAAGTGCTGCTGCAAAAAAAAAATGTAAAATTTCATATATCAGAACTACGTTGGGCCTGATTCTCCATTCAAAAAAAAATCATCACAAAAAAATGTCTTCCCCAAATCCAAATCCACTTATGGAGATACGTAGGCAACCTTCGGGTGCGGCCCCTTTTGCATTTGATATTTTCTTTTATGGTTTCAGCACTGAAAAGCAATCAATACATGCAGATCACCAAGAAGAACGATATCTGGGGCATTATAATTTGTCAAAATGAGGACACAGGCCTCGTTATCCATCTTTTCTCTTATTTCTGTAACAGCAGGAAATGGAAGGATATCACCAAATTGGTTTTAGAAAAAATGTTTGTGTATTATCCCGGAAAAATATGAGTCTAAAAAGTGGAAGTTTAAAATGTAAATAAAAAGGTCCAAGTCTAAAAAAAGATAATAACAAGTCAAAGAAATCTAATGAAAAATCCAAAAACAAATGATAGAGTCAAGGTTTCACACCTTTTAATAAATGATAACTGAAATTGGGGTTAAAAGAAAAAAAATCATTTTCAAAGATATCATTTCACTAGAGGAGAAAAACGTAAGGGCTGCGCTGCAAGGGCTGCGTTTTTTAAAAAACGCAGCCTTTCGTGTATGAAGGGCTGCGGTTTTCAAGGAAACCGCAGCCCTTTTAGTGAAGGGTTGCGGTTATACCAAAAACGCAGCCCTTCGTACTGTATGAAGGGCTGTGGTTTTTAGGCTAACCGCAGCCCTATTAGTGAAGGGCTGCGGTTAGCCCAAAAACTGCAGCCCTTCAAACACGAAGGGCGGCGGTTTTTGGGCTAACCGCAACCCTTCACTTTTTATTCCACATTTCAGAATTGAACAAAGTTATTGCGCGCATAACACACAATAGACATCCCAAATTTCCCTCCCTTAGAATAATTTCACGAGCGAACTAAAAACCCTCCCTCTCACTCACTCCCACAGCTAACCCTAACGCCCCATCACCGGAGCCCTAACGCCGGTTACCGGCCCATCACCTGAGCCACGACATTGACGCACCAACTCAGCGCGACATTGACGCACCACCAGCATTATTTGCGCACCACCCACCACGACAATATCTCCTCCATTCATTCGAGTGGGTTTGACGCACCACCTTGCGCACCACCCACCACGCAGCTGCACCACCTTGCAGCGCCACCACCACCACGCCATTCTCTTTCACTCACTCTCTTTCGGTAATTCCCCTCTCTCACTCTCTTTCCTCTTTTTTATTTCTGTAATTAATTTGTTAATTTCATTCCATAATTTGTTAATTTCTTCTAATTAATTTATTTAATTTCATTGCATTTTGAAATCAACTTTTACTTTTTGTTGTAAAATGTGCTTCTATTAGCAGAAACAGTGATTGTAGGGGGTGGGGGAGGGTGGGGGGAGAGTGGGTACGGGGTGGGTACGGGGGTGGGGGAGGGCGGCGGGGGTGAGGGAGGGGGCGCGGGGGATGGGGAGGGGCTGGGAGGGTTGGGGAGGCTGGGCGGGGGGTGGGGGAGGGCTGGGGAGGCCGGGCGGGGGGTGGGGGAGGAGGCAGGGGAAGGTTGGGGGGGGTGGGCGGGGGGGGTGGGGGAGGGGCTGGGGATGGTGGGCGGGGGTGGGGGAGGCCTCGGCATGGGGTAGGGGAGGGCTGGGGAGGCTGGGCAGGAGGTGGGGGAGGGCTAATGAGGGGTCGCAAGGGGTGGGCACATTATCAATTTTGTGTAGTTTATGGTGAATTAATCTAGGTTTTTAGTTAGTTTTGCTTTTCTTAATTGAATTATGTGATTAATGTGCCGTGTGTGATTTGTTAATTGTAGGAAAAAGAAGCTAAGGAAGGCAAATAAACTATCTCTCTTCTCATAATTGCTCCTCTTTGGTGTTGAGAGGTAATTAGCCTAATTTTCTTATTTTTGTTGGATGTTGATGAGGAAAAATTGTCATGTGTTCCAATTTGAGTAAGATATGATAATGTGTGTATATTTCTTGATATGAGATTGTATGAAAACGCAATGTAATTTAGCTATGAAATCTACAAGTTATTTGAATCATCATCATATGCCTAGATACCCGTTCAAGACTTACTTATTAGGAGTAAGTCTTGAATAGTCCCCGGTTTGGGACTGTTCTTGGACGTTTGATCTCACTTAGGTGGTGAATGTGTGTCTTCTTTTCAATTATGAGGAAAGTCTTGGCTTATCGTTTCTCTACATTGTTCTCTGGGTACATATGTAGATAAGCAATTATCTACATTGTGTACTTGGAGAACTCAGAGGGAAATGCTTTGCCGGATTTTCCTTAAAATTGAAAAGTTGGCATATATTCACTAGTGAGATTAGACGTCCAAGGATGGGTTAGGTTGGAGTGATAAGGACCTTCGGCTGCATGCATACATTTGAACATGTCACTATCTTAGCTTGCTCTTGTGTATGTGTGTGATTTGAATATGTGAGTGTATGTACTTAACTGTTGTGTTTAATTATTAGAGGTCTTATTGAATGAGATGGATCGTACTTGGATGTATGGTAGTCGTGAATCGATTGAGTTTGTGAATGGGGTCTCGGAATTCTGTACATCTGCATTACAATATTAAGCATCCTCTGGAGCAGTCGACTTTTATTGTCCTTGTGTCGATTGTAGAAATGTGAGCAAGGTTAGTAGTATACATTTGCTTAGGGAGCATGCCTTTCGCCGTGGGTTTAGGCCTCAATACCACGTATGGGTTTGGCATGGTGAGCAGGGGAAGTATATAGGAAGCTCTAGAGTAATGAACGATGTATGTGAAGAAAAGAAGGATTTAGAGAATTGGGATGATGAGTTCGGGGATGAGAATTGGGATGATGAGTTTGCAGATGATGATAGGGATCGAGTAGACGAGATGATACACGAGGTTGAAGATCAGTCGTGTAAACGACCTCGTATTTTTGAGTCTATGTCTGAGGCTGCTGAAAAGCCGTTGTATCCAGGTTGTACAAAGCACACCAAACTTTCCGCCGTGATAACACTGTTCAACATTAAGTCGAAAGCTGGTTGGATGGACTCTAGTTTCACATCGTTGTTGAAAGTTGTAGCTGATATGCTCCCTGATGGAAATGAACTGCCAAAGTCGTACTATTATGCGAAGAAACTAATGTGTCCTTTCGGTTTAGAGTACGAGCGGATACATGCTTGTCCTAACGATTGTGTGCTTTATCGTAATGAGTATGAGCATTTATATGAGTGTCCACGTTGTGGATTGTCGAGGTACAAGCGTGAAGGAGCTGGAGGTAGTGAAGGACCACCAACTAAGGTGTTGTCCAAGTTACGCAAGTATTTTTTGTAACTGATCCTGCTGATAATAAGTGGTCAATTGTTGTACCTGGCAAAAGGAGTATCCTCGACATTGATGATGTTGATAATGAGGAAGAATATGATGCATTTGAGGACATCCCAACTTTTACCTATCCTGAAAATAGTGTGGAAGATGATGTGAATATGTCGGAGAACTATATGCGTGTAGATCACACGGAAGGGATACATGTACTTGAAGATCCTAAGAAACGGCGGAAGGTCAAAAAATCATGAGACATATACTCAGGTATGTCTGATTTCTCCAATTCGTAACTAATATGATGATTTTTAGGCTTATTTTTGTTGATGGTTGAATTTCGGAAACGAAAAGGTCATTTTAGGCCTACATGGCAATGAGGGAGTGCAGTGGGGGGGGCAGTAGTGGCGGTGGTGGTGGGAACTGTTGCAAATGTGGAGAGTGAGGTCACATGGCAATGGAATGCTCTCCACATTTGTAACAGTTCCCACCACCTCCGCCGCTACCAGCTGATGGGCATTCCATTGCCATGTGACCTGATTCTCGGGTCATTTTAGGCCTATTTTCGCCTTTCGTGTCCAATTCGTACCTATCGAGTCATTTAACCCGAAATTCTTTTTGAACATGATTATATGAGGTATAATGTAACTATTGTGTAGATTTTTAGGCTTATTTTTGTTGTTGGTTGAATTTCGGGAACGAAAAGGCCATTTTAGGCCTACATGGCAATGAGGGAGTGCAGTGGGGGGGGCAGTAGTGGCGGTGGTGGTGGGAACTGTTGAAATTGTGGAGAGTGAGGTCACATGGCAATGGAATGCTCTCCACATTTGTAACGATTCCCACCACCTCCCGCCTGGCCAGCCGAGGCATTCGATGCCATGTGACACGATTCTCGGGTCATTTTAGGCCTATTTTCGCCTTTCGTGTCCAATTCGTACCTATCGAGTCATTTAACCCGAAATTCTTTTTGAACATGATTATATGAGGTATAATGTAACTATTGTGTAGATTTTTAGGCTTGCTTCCGTTGTTGGTTGAATTTCGGGAACGAAAAGGTCATTTTAGGCCTATTTTGGCCGATTCGCCTCCGATTCGTACTTATCGAGTCATTTAACCCCAAATTCTTTTTGAACATGATTATGTGAGGTATAATGTAACTATTGTGTAGATGTTTAGGCTTGCATCTGTTGTTGGATGAATTTCGGGAACGAAAAAGTCATTTTAGGCCTATTTTGGCCGATTCGCGTCCGATTCGTACTTATCGAGTCATTTAACCCCAAATTCTTATTGAACATGATTATATGAGGTATAATGTAATTATTGTGTAGATTTTTAGGCTTGCATCTATTGTTGGTTGAAATTCGGGAACGAAAAGGTCATTTTAGGCCTATTTTGGCAGATTCGCGTCATTTTTTTATATTTTTGTTGATCTAACTCCAAACTTTTGTTGCATATGCCAATATGAGGTAGAATGAAACTACATATTAGATTTTTGTGCACAGACCCCCCCAATCCCCTACACACCTCTCCCCGCCAGACCTCCCGAATCCCCCCCCACCCTCCCCTCCCCGCACGACCCCCCCCCAAAAACCCCCTGCACACCCCCCCTCCCCCTGCCCGACCCTCCCCTCCCCGCCTAAACCCCCCAATCCCCTGCACACCCCTCCCCTCCCCGCCACGAGATCCCCCCACCCTCCCCTCCCTCGCACGGACCCCCCCACCCACCCCCGCCCGGCCCTCCCCTCCCTTGCACGGACCCCCCCACCCACCCCCTGCCCAGCCCTCCCCTCCCCTGCATAAACCCCCACCTGCCACGAGACCCCCTGCGCATACCCCACTGCACACACGACCCCCCCCTCCCCTCCCTGCACCACAGACCCCCCACCCACCCCCCCTGCCCACCCCTCCCCTCCCCCGCACAACCCCCCCCACCCTGAACCCCCCGCACACAGACCCCCCCCCCCCTCCTCTACCCGAGACCCCTCCCCTCCCCGCACACGAGACCCTCCCCCCCTTGTTGCACACCCCCTTGCCCCTTAGTGCCAATGTGAATTTTTTTTGTTATCTTGAGCTTTATATATATTAATGCGTATAAATGTACAATTTCAGGGAGATGGCGGAGGTGCATACGGATAAGAGCACGAGTACTGAACACACTACCGAGGATGAGTCTTTTCATGTGAGAAAGGAACGGGGTAAAGGTGATCGACCTCGCTGTGAAGAATTAAATGCACAAAGGTCAACAGTTTTAAGAGCACCACAAATTGGTAGGAAGTCATTGGCGACGAAAAAGAGAAAAGGAAGGGGACCTACAAATTCACTAGGGAAACACACAAATACGACTTTGGAGTACGATAATATGGGTCAACCTTGTGGAAAGTGGCGTCATCAGTATGGCATGCAAGTTGGCATTTGCATGCATAAACTCTCCATTGTGCACTCATGGAAAGAGGTGCCCGAGGGGTTGAAGCAGTGTCTATGGGAAGATACTATGGTAAGCTTCACGTGCAATAACGTTTAGTTTCTTAATTATTTAGTTAAATATATGTGTAATATTACTGATAGCATATAAATTACAACATTTGCGAAAACTAATTTGTGAACTGCGTTGTTTGTGGAATCAATTCAATATCGAAGATGATGAAGCCAAGAAGAATGTATTTCTATCCGCGGTTGCCCAGAGATTCAGAGATTTCAAGGCTAAGTTACTGTCTGGGTGGATCACTAAGCGAAGGAAAGTAGTAGGTACAAAGAAGAAGAAAATCTACGGCGGAGAAACACCATCCGGTCTTAAGGCTTCATCGGAAACATCATCTGAACCCTACAAATTACCATTTCAGATATGGAAAACTATCAAACCTGAAGAGTGGGAATCATTTGTTGCCAAAAAAACAACCCCACAAGCTATTGTAAGAATATTTTATTAAGATTTACTACACTTAGCTCCAGTATTATTGTATAACACCGTACCTAACCTTTGTTTGTAATTGTGTGTTTCAGGCAAGTCGTGAGAAAAGTAGCACGAGTGCAAAAGCTAGGAAGTATTATCATCATTCTGGTGCTCATTCGTACAATGAGGCGAGAGAGAAGTGGATGTTCGGCCATTACCCCATAATAGGGTCGACAACAACAACGGGGACTAGCTCTACGACGACAGTTGCACAGCCTCGGTAACCAGATATAGTCCTTGATTGGTTGTGTTCGATGCTTGGGGTTGATGCAAAGGGAAAAAGAGTCTTGCCTGATCCCGGTACAGAACAGATAGCCAACGCCATTGTAAGTACACAAAAAATGTCATTTTCTTGTATTCCAAGTCATGTAACCACAATTTTGTGTTGAATATGATAATATGAGGTACAATGTAAATATTTACAATAATCATGTCCCCTACTTCAAATTATATTGAATTTCGGGAACGAAAAGGTCATTTTAGGCGTATTTTCGCCTTTTCGCTTCCAATTCGTACTTATCAAGTCATTGATCTCCAAATTATTTTTGAACATGATAATATGAGGTATAATATAACTAGTGTGTAGATTTTTAGGCTTGCATTTGTTGTTTGTTGAATTTTCGGAACGTAAATATCATTTTAGGCCTAATTTCGCCTTTTCGCGTCCAATTCTTAGATTGTGAGTCATTTAACCTCAATTTCTTTTTGAATATGACTATGTAAGGTATAATATAAGTAGTGTGTAGATTTTTAGCCTTGAATTTATTATTGGTTGAATTTCGGGAACGTAAATGTCATTTTAGGTCTATTTTGGCCATTTCGCGTCCAATTCTTAGATTTTGAGTCATTTAACTCCAATTTCTTTTTGAATATGGTTATATAAGGTATAATATAACTTTTGTGTTCACGAGAATTTCTCTCTTATCCTTATGTAGATTGGCTTGAAGGAAAAAGGGGCAACCGGTGAGTTCACTCCTAAAGGACACATTGATGCATTGCACGAAACTTTAGGAAAGGACCACAGTGGACGCGTGAGGGGCGTAGGAGGTGTCCGCCTCGGTTTGAGAAAGGTATATGGTGATCAATACACTACAACGACAAAATCAAGTGTAAGTAGTGTGAATTCGGCAGCGTTAGTAGATTTGGAGGCTATCAAAGCTGCAATTCGGGAGGAGCTCAGGGAGGAGATGACACATAACTTCAACGCTATTTTGGAGCAAATGGGTTTACCGACTTTTGCTGCATTGAAGAAGGGTAGTGATATTCCACCTAGCCAGCCGACCAGTGATCCACGAACATCTGATGATCAGATGATACCTTTACCTGATCCACCTGTACTACCGAGTTGAAGGTAATCACTTAATCCCTTTGCTTTGTTAAACAACTATTGTTCTTAAATGCATGGAATTCTTACTATAATAATGTTGTTTCATATACTAACTATAAATGGAGTTTTTTTTAAAGGAGGAGACACCATGCGAACTATTAGCTCGAGGATATGGTTATGATAGTTTCATTCTGGTAGCTTATGTCCATGCACAACCCCCTAGTGACCGAGTACGATTGCATAACCAGTTAGTGGATGATAATCACTATGTGGTCACTCTTAATGAAATTGTGTCTGGTTTCGAAGAATTACCTCTTCCGCTGCCGAAGCCAGAAGTTGGTCTACATTTACTGAATGATGCCCTTGGCAGTTATGTTCTATGGCCGCGTGCATTGGTGCGGTTTTCAGATGAGGTACAATGATTAACATACATATATATATGCATGTTTTCTTTTATAGTTCCTATGATAGTCATTAATATCTTTACTTTTAACTAATTACTAGGTTTTGGGGGAAGGTCGGCTCACATGACAGGAAGGCAAAGAAGGCCTGTTCACCTGATTTGAAGGCAAGTTTACGTGATGAAGGTGAATGAAATGTGTTGAAGGGAAATGTTTCTATGACAAAGAATCTACTTATTATCGAGCCAGAGGTGGTGCGAGGCCTTAGTATTCCATGCTATTGGTTACATGAGTGCGCTAGCAATTTACCCGATGATAGTACAATAGAGGTTCCTTTGGGGGCGCAACAATTCAACTACTTTGAGGAGTCATCGACATCTAAGCTCGATATTAAAGAATTCTTATGTGCGGTAGAGTTGAATGTTTCCATGATACAAACTTTCATGAGGTAATACATAAGTATATAAATTAAATATACATATACATATGCCTTAAGTAGTTTTCAATTCAACTTCCATAATAAGAGTAGACACATAATCGTGCCTCCCCCTTTAAGGGTTCAATGATGAAATATACCGCGGTCTATACGCTATTTGTCTCTTCGATACTGAGTCGTAAGACGACGTTATGAAGCTCTTTCGTTGGACTTGGAGCTCACAAATGCGCTGTTTGAGTGAACGAATGCGCTGTTATGAGGATACGAAATCACTGGTGTTCGATCTAGTGGTATTTTTATGGGGATTCTTTTTATCGCTGTAGGATCCCTATTCAAGATCACTGCAGTTCCTTTTCAGGCGGCTGTAGGACGGACGGCCGCCTATAAGTGGTAGGGTAGGGTGGGTGGTACCGCTCAGATTGCGGCCAATCTTCCTAACCGTGCGCGGGCCGGGCCAGGTTTAGAGCGCGAGATTGACGACTGGAAAAACTCCTTGCGATTGAGGCAAGCAAACAACCCTCATCTGACGAATCTATTGGGGAGGCCTTTACATATACGGGCTAAGCCCCGAAAATGCTGGATCGACAGCTCCGTCCTACCTCTCCCCGGTCCGTACCTTTTAAAGAAGCCTGACCACCATAAAATGTTGGCTATGATTAAAACTTCTTCTTTCCGCTTCCTTGATACACTTGCTTCGCTTTGAGTCTTACGCAGGTTTCGAAAGAAAGAATATAAAGACTTGTAGAGACCTGACATGGCCCAATGGAGGAGTAGTCCGAATAACCAGGCAATATGTGTTTTAAAATAATATTAAAAGCCCAATTAATCATTCATGATGATTAATTGTAAGTTCAACCCGTGAATTGTTTTTTAAGTCCATTTTAAAAGCCCAACTTAATATTTATTGTTTTAATAAATATTTTCTTAATATTTATTGGTTTAATAAATATCTTCTTAATATTTATTATTTTAATAAATATTTTCTTAAAAGCTTTTATTATCATCTTTTACCCATAAATCAGATTTTTAATCCTGAAAATTCTATCTCCGGATTTTTTGGGATAAAAATGGCATCTTAAAAGCACGCGTAGCATAAAAAAAGAATATTCTGGAATATACGTCGGACGCGGCGGCTGCGCTCAGCGTGCCACGTGCGTCCAGCACATTGGCCAGATCGCGTCAGTCACGTCAATGAGCGCCTGACACGTGGACTTGTAACTCACACAGAGTCCTGCGCCTGGCGCAAGTCTTGTGTGAGACGCAAGTTAAAGTTTAATCTTTTTAAAAACGCGTTTCCATGTGCAATGTTTTAATTGGACGGACCACGTCAGGCAGGCCAACCTGCGCCTGACGCGTGTCTTCGCGCCTGGCGCAGGTCTTGCGTGGAGCGCACGCTTTGTTTTGCCTATAAATACGGGCTGATTTCCCGAATCCAGAGACAGTTTCGAATTATTATTTTTACGCACACAAATACTCTCAAAAACTCCGAGATACACTTCGAATACAAAAACACTCAAACACTTTTAATCTTCCAAGTCAATTATTGTTCCTAATCTTATTATATTCCTGGTTTCAAGATTGCTTCACCTGAAGGTCATTACGCTCTTCGATCTAAACCGCATAGGTATAATCCTGAGGGCCCTTGAATAATTATATATATTTTATCGAAGTTACTAACGTTTTCTTGTCATGATGTAGATTCCTAATTAATAATCGCGTCCTTTGTAAATTCTAACCTCTTTTCTTATATTTTCTGTATATAATATTCTTGATATTATGATTGTCCTGCGTGCCTGTTTATCACCCTCATGTTATTATGCTAAATAAGACTTTAAGAATTGTTCTCATTAATCCAGATTATTTGGACAACCTGTTAGGAACCTTGTAAAATGATTGCCTAATAACTGATCACTAAATAATTAGTCTTTTGATGTGTTTCCTGAACCAATCTAGATTAATTATTTTAGGGTGCTTTAAAATATTGTTTGATTGTTCTATTGCATAAAATCTGTTGTGAATCGGTATTTAGTAGAGGCCAGCAATGGGCAATATAGTTCCTGACTATATTGTACCCTCACCCCCGAACTCACTTTTTGGTTCCTGACCATCTATGGAGTCATGACGGGGAAATCTACATTGGATAAGTCCCTAAGATGTCTCTTCCATTTCAATATCCAATTAGGTTTATGATTCTTCCTTTAAAGAATTGTTGGCGACTTCAAAACATATTTTTTATAAAACCTTAACAATGGGGTAGTCAAATAAACGCGCTCACACCGCGTGTAGGCATTAAAGGAATTAAAAATCCACGCCTACAATTTGGCGACTCCACCGGGGAGGATTTTAAAAAATTAATTATTTTAAATGAGTGGGTGAAACTTGAAAAATACGATTCATTCTTATTTTTATGCCTTAGAATAATATACAGTTTTGCATATGCATGGCTATTGTTCAGCCACCATAAGGACAATCTACCTTGCCTCATTAGCACATGTTCTATGTTTGAGGTCACCCCCGGGGGGTTTGCGCTTTGTCCTTCCAAAAAGCTTCCTGAGCGATAGTGTTGGATCTTAGTCATAAGCAAACCTACCCAACAATGGCATTATTCTCTTGTTCCTGACTTGAGACTAGAGTGCGTCTTACACGTGGCCACCTCTTTAAGCAGGGGTACGAAGCGTGGGATCAATCTCTTAGTCATAGACCCTTTCAGCCTTAACCTAAACCTGACCAATAGTTGAATGTAGAACTGGACTTTAGGTTGAGAACTTTTGCATCTATGTTACTTGACATTTGTGTGTGATTGTAATTTTTGCCTGATCATATTTTATTAACATGTTGATATGTATTGCGCCTAAAAATAATACAATTCGCGTCTAAAAACTGTCGTTGTTTTCGCCCGAACATTCGTCAAATTACCAATAGGCATGCCGCAGAGTATTGCGCCAAACGCATTAAGTTGCGCCTGGCGCAACACTCCTGCGCCAGACGCAAAGCCCGCGAGCCGCGCACATGTGTTACATGACATGCAGTCTTTTCGTCCCATGCAAATTGGTCTTCTGACCACTGTTCGCGTCAATAATTTGCGTCAATTAGTGCGTCTTAAACTTAGTGCGTCCTAAATTGTCAATATAAATAGTGCATCAGTTGTCGCGTCTTGAAATTATACCAAATTATCAAAACATCGCCTAAACTGTCCCGAATACGAGGCTAGGCTCAGCACGTTAGACGTATGAGGATGCGCCTGACGCTGTTGTCCGGCCCCAGACGCACACCTTGCGCCACACGCAGAATCACTACGTGGCGTATTGTTGTGCATCTCTCGTTTTCCGTCACTTTAGGCAATGTGGTGATCAATTCCGTATAATGATTCGTGCTGAGTCATGGATTATTCAGAACATCTCTCATGTAACTTCACCTAAAAAAGAGAGTTTGTTTTCTTTTCGAGTTTTATCATCATTAGGTCCCATCTAGGTGCATGGTCATATTTTACTTTTTTTTTTTGGAGAAAGTCGGATATTCCTATCCTCCCAACAACTTACCCATCTTTATCTTTTTTTTTTTAAAAAAAAATTCATTTTTCTTTTTTTCTTGTATTTTTGCAAAACTGCATTTTGATTGGTGACAGACTCTTGCCAATTCATCATTATCCATTTCCCTCCACAAAATAAATTCATATCCATAACGTCCAATATATCATTATCCATTTTCCTCCACAAAATAAATTCATATCCATAACGTCCAATATATCATTATCCATTTTCCTCCACAAAATAAATTCATCATTATCCATTTTCCTCCACAAAATAAATTCATATATCGTTATCCATTTCCATCCACAAAATAGATTTCCTTCCATAAATATCCTCTCCTTTTGGCAGGAGTTTCGAATAAATTAAAATGATATTTTCGAAAATATTTTCATTCCCCACCCTATCCATTTCTGGAGTGTGTCCTAAGTCAATGTGTCCTTGTCAAACAGGGTAATTGAGAAAACAGTCTCAATAGCTCGTCCGCGTGCGCAAAAAGCTAGATCTGTTCCACCGGCTAAAAAACGGTCAACTGTTGAAGCAACCATGGGTGACGAAAAGGTTACTGAATTGACTAATATCATCGGACGAATGGCTAAGAACTTGGAGGAGGTCACTCTCCGTCTGCACCAAGTTGAAAGTGGTGAAAATGATGTATTCGCCAAACAAATGGAAAATGTTGTTCAAAAAGTCACCAATAAGGAGTCCTACTTCGATTTGGATGAGAACAATAAATTCAAGGGAAAACTACCTGAAAATTTTTCCACTAGTGACTTTCGTAAGTTCAAGCCTACTGACAATCCCAAGTATCACTTGAGGAACTTCAAGGCCACTATGATCATTAAGTCTATGGACCCTGAACTTTATCCAACGGTATTCCCGATGTCGTTGGACCCTGCCTATCAAAACTGGTTCTACTCCCTGGACCCCAAACATGTTGAAACATGGGGTGATATCACTAGAGAGTTCATGAAGCAATATGAACATAACACTGTAATCCAAACCTCACTAAGGGAATTGGAAGTGTTGAAGCAAGATAATAATGAAGGCTTTACCACCTACCTTAACAGGTGGAGGGAAAAGTCTGCTTACATGGTCTCCAGAACTACTGACAAGGACCTCGTCCGCATCTTTGTTAACAACTTGTTACTCAAGTACAAAACTCATCTTAAATACTTGGGTATCGATAATTTCACCAAGTTATACGACATAGGTGTGCAAATCGAAGATGACTTGTTGAAAAATGCCCAAAATGACAACAATCGTTATAAGGGCAATAATAACAACAAGAAGAATGATTACGGATCCACTTCTAAAGGTGGAGAGGTGAACCTTCTTGAGGCACCCCAAAGATCCTCCCAGAGGAATATGAGAAGGACATTCACTCCAATAGGCATGTCGTATGCCACCGCTTTTGATCGCCTCAACTCAAAGGGCGCTCTGTTTCCCATTGGACCGACTCCTGATCCAGAAGAAAGTAAAAGGAGTCAATATTGGGAT
The DNA here is from genome assembly GCA_947648045.1 of Beta corolliflora. Lineage (NCBI taxonomy): Eukaryota > Viridiplantae > Streptophyta > Magnoliopsida > Caryophyllales > Amaranthaceae > Beta > Beta corolliflora. The sequence goes on along the minus strand of CANSZD010000969.1, from coordinate 206,514 downwards.
AAAAATTCTTACTGCAAATACCATAGAGGGAATGGTCACAAGACGGAGGACTGTTTCAAACTGAAAAATGCCATTCAAGACATGATTGATGAAGGTAGACTTTCCATTCCTCCTGCAGGGAAGAAGCCTAACAATCAAGATAGACCATTAAATAAAGTTCTGGCTATCTCTGAGGATCAATACTGCTATGATCCATCTCTCTTGATTGCACCAATAGGGGATCATGTCCCCGCTATCATTATTGCTAGCACCTCCCCAGATATCAACGGTATCTGGGATAGTGATGAGGAAGACGTGTATGCCACAGAAGAAAGTGACTCTATACGGGGAACGTGTATCACTCCACCTCTAGGATTATATGACGACGATGAAGTCATTAGTCCTAAAACTGATCGCTTTACTTTAGCAATGGATTGGCACAAAAGTGATGAGGAAGCAGTACGAGTACTTACTCGAACTGGAAGGCTAACTCAGCCTGTTCAGGATAACCTTCCTACATTGTCTGCATCTCCTGAAGGAGTTCTTCCCAAAGAGAACTCTCTCATTCAACAGCTCATGAAAACAAAGGCTGATGTTAACATTTGGCAATTAATAGCTTCCTCTCATGGACATCGCATGGCATTACTAATTTTAAATGCCCTCACAAAAATGAATGTATCATCTGATACTTCTCCTGAAGGATTGTTCAATTTCCTGACTGCTGATAAGCCAATCCAAGGAAATACTATTTCCTTTACTGATGATGACCTTCCTTTCGAAGGAAGTAAGCACAATAAGGCCCTACATCTTACTGTAGCATGCGTGGGCATGAATTTCCCAATGACATTAGTAGACAATGGATCTGCCATTAACGTATGTCCATTACGAACTGCGCGTCGCCTAGGTTTCAAAGATGAGGATTCCAGTCCCTCTCATCAAGGCATCCGAGCATACGACAATTCTCGTCGTCAATCCTTGGGAACTATAGCCCTAAACATCTCTACAAGGGTTATAGAAAAGCGCACGATCTTCCAGGTCATTGATATTAAGGCCTCATTCAATTTACTATTAGGACGACCATGGCTTCATGAGCTTGGTGCGGTCCCATCTTCCTTGCATCAAAAGGTTAAGATGATTGTGGATGGCATTCCCATAACTCTCGATACCTCTACAATGAAAGTACAAGTAGTAGACAAACCTCTCATCCACATAGACCATAATGAGGAAGATGAAGATCTTCGAGGATTCGTTCCCGAAGAAGTAGCCCTCATTGAAGAGGATTTAGCGTCATTTGACTTTAATTGCTTCTCCAATCTAGCAGTCAACTATATCATGCGCAAGAAGGGACACTATCCCTTTTCCTCCCTATCAACCCACTCTGAATGGGCAATTTCTGAGGGAAGGAGAAGATTATCCTTGCTATGAATTCCCTGAACCATTATATCAGGCTCAGGAGGGAGTGATCTACCCCGGATTTGAAATATTTCTAGACTGTCACTTTCTAGAAGAAGGGATTCCTGATCCCAAAATTAGACAATTCACTGAAGACTGTTTAGATTACAAGGCATTGGGACTTCTATTCGGTCAAGAACGAGTCAAATGCCCAAATAATACTGCTCATATCTAGGCTGTGCTACAAAATGAGGATTTCGACCCTGCTATGCTGATCACTCCTGCAAGTGGCGTCATGCAAGGATGGAGGAAGACTATCAAGTTTACTACTCCAGACGGAAAGAAGATGATTATCACCACCGGGGAAGGGCCAATGTTTGAAGAGTCCGAGTCATCTGAGTCTGAGTCTGAGTCTGTTGAGTCTAGTATCCCAGTCGGGATTATTTCTAAGCCTGTTAATTCTAGCGTTGAAGTAGAGTCTTTAGTTTCTGCTGAGTCATTGTTCAACTCTATGATTTCCGATTTCAATAATATGAACTCATTTGCTTATGACTTGTGCAATATCTCTACTTCCTCTTCTCCTTCTGATTGCAACAATGAATCTGAAAAAGAAATAATTAAAGTAGTGGAAGAACATGAAAATAAGACTCCAATCATCGAGGAAACAGAAAAAATTAATCTTTCTGATGATAATGAACCAAAGGAGGTAAGAATTGGATTAACTTTAAGCGAATACGAACGCACACAATTAATCAAAACGTTAGTTGAATATATCGACGTATTCGCATGGTCCTACCAGGACATGCCAAGCATTGATCGTGAAATTGCTCAGCATACCATTCCCCTAATCGAAGGGATGAAGCCTGTCAAACAAAAGTTGCGCATAATGAAACCAGATGTAGCTCTCAAAATCAAAGAAGAAGTCATCAAACAACTTAATGCAGGATTTATAAAGGTCGCTAATTACCCTGACTGGATTGCTAACGTTGTGCATTTGCCTAAAAAAGATGGGAAAGTTAGGATGTGTGTCGACTATATATAGAGACCTCAATAAAGCAAGTCCTAAAGACGGCTTCCCCTTACCTCACATAAATGTCCTAGTAGACAACACTGCGAACCATGCCCTTCTCTCTTTTATGGACGGGTATGCAGGGTATAATCAGGTAAAAATGGCCGAGGAAGATATGGAAAAGACTACCTTCATCACACCGTGGGGGACCTTTTGCTATATCGTTATGCCTTTCGGGTTAAAAAACGCTGGGGCCACCTATCAAAGAACTGCGACTACCCTTCTCCATGACATGATGCATAAAGAGGTAGAAGTTTACGTAGATGACATGATAGTTAAGTCCAAAGATAGAGAGGGACACCATACCGCCCTTGAGAAGTTCTTCATGAGACTTCGCAAATACAACATGAGACTTAATCCACAAAAATGCGCCTTCGGAGTCACTTTCGGGAAACTCCTAGGTTATGTCATCAGTTCTAGAGGGATTGAAATTGACCCTACTAAAATAACGGCCATCATGACCATGCCTACACCTAAGAATGAAAAACAAATAAGGGGGTTCTTAGGCAAAATCCAGTACATCAGTAGGTTCATCTCTAAACTGACCATGGTGTGTGAGCCCATCTTTAAAAAGCTTAAGAAAAGTGTCGCTGCCGAATGGGATGAGGACTGCCAAAAAGCCTTTGACAAAATTAAAGAGTATCTATCCAACCCACCTGTCTTAGCACCTACCTTGCCAGACATACCTTTAAGGCTTTACTTAACTGTGACTAAGACCGCGACTGGGGCCATGTTGGCACAAGAAGTTGATGGGAAAGAGTGCGCCATTTACTACCTCAGTAAGAAACTCTTAGACTACGAATCCCGTTACACCCCCTTAGAAAAGCTTTGCCTTGCACTAGTCTGGGCCACTAAGAAGCTTAGGCATTATATGCTTACTCACACAATCCATATAGTGTCGCGACTAAACCCTCTTAAGTTCTTGTTCGAAAAGCCAGCCCTTAATGGTAGACTCTCCCGCTGGGTAGTAATGTTGGCCGAATTTGACTTAAAATTTATCCCTCATAAATCCATCAAAGGCAACGCTGTTTCCGACTTCTTGGCAGATTTCCCTGTAGATGAATCTCACGCAGAGTATGAATTTCCTGATGAAGACCTTCTCATGACGGAAGATGAAACTTGGGCACTATACTTCGATGGTGCTTCCAACCAAAAGGGATGTGGCGTAGGGGTACTCTTGGTATCACCTGAAGGCGAACACACTCATCTCTCTGTTAAACTCGACATCGACGTTACTAATAACGCAGCCGAGTACGAAGCATGTATCATAGGGCTCCAGGCCGCAGTGTCCCTCGACATCAAGAAACTAAGAGTATATGGTGATTCATCTTTGATCATCAATTAAATCTCAAAAAGGTGGAAAGTTAGAAATGAAAGCCTCTTGCAATATCAAACTCATCTAGAAGTCATTGCTGAGCAAATCCCTGAAATACAATATACATACCTTTCCCGAGAAGAAAATCAATTTGCTGACGCTTTGGCCCGCTTAGCCTCTATGATTAGGATTCCTTGCACCATGCCAGAAATGCCCCTTATCATTGAGAGGCGGCAAGAGCCTGCTTATGTTCATACCTTAGACAATGAGCCAGATCCTATTCCTCCTGAACCCTGGTTTATTGACATCCTAAACTACCTAACCAAAAAAGAATACCCACCTGGAGCTTCAACAAGAGCCCAGCGTGCCTTAAGGCTCTTGGCTTCCCAATATGTTGAGTATAACGGGACACTGTACAAAAGAACACCACAAGGCGTGCACCTGCTCTGTATTGATAAACCTGATACCACAACGGTCATGGATCAAGTCCATAGTGGAATTTGTGGCACGCATATGAACGGACGCATGTTAGCTCAAAAAATCATTCGCTTAGGCTATTACTGGACCACAATGGAGAAAGACTATTACCTTTATGCCAAAACCTGTCCAAAATGCCAATTATGCGCTAACCTGCAACATGTCCCACCCTCTTTGTTATATAACTTTACTTCACCTTGGCCATTCTCAACTTGGGGTATTGACATTATTGGTAAATAACACCACCTGGTACTGGGGGGGCATGAATTCATCCTTGTGGCCATAGACTATTTCACTAAGTGGGTAGAAGCAGCGTCCTATGCTAAATTGACAGCCAAACATGTAGCTGCCTTCTTAGAAAATACCATAATTTGCCGCTATGGGGTTCCCCACGAGATCATAAGTGACCAAGGTAACCACTTTCAAGCCGAATGCGAACAAGTCCTTGAAAAATACAGCATCAAACACCATCGCTCCTCCCCATATAGACCCCAGGCTAACGGTGCTGTGGAGGCTGCTAAGAAAAATATCAAGGCTATTATCCAGAAAATGACCGAAAATTATAAGGATTGACTTGATAAGCTACACTTTTCCTTATGGGGATACCGCACTTCTATTTGAACATCTACCGGAGCTACACCTTATTCTCTTGTCTATGGCATAGAAGATGTCCAACCTATTGAACTAGAAATACCATCCCTACGCATTGTCCTAGAAAGTCAAATTCCGGAAGCTGACTGGGTCAAAGCTAGATTCGAAGAGCTCATCTTACTCGATGAACGAAGATTAGCTGCCTTGCATCATGTGCAAGTTTATCAAAATCGTATTGCGAGATCTTTCAATAAGAAGGTCAAACCCCGAAATATTAAAGAGGGTGACTTAGTGCTCAAGGCATTAAGGAAAAATGTGTTAGATCCTCGAGGTAAATTTAGACCTACTTGGGCCGGTCCATACATTGTCAAGACAATCCTATCTAGAGGAGCAGCTCAACTTATTGACATGGATGGCATTGAATTTCATAATCTAACCAATCTTGATCAACTCAAGAAATTTTATGTGTAAAACACAACCAATTCTTTGATTGGTCAAAGGAATCCAATTCTTTAGCATGAACTACGTGCGGCCTGATTCCTATTTGGATACGTAGGCAACCTTGTACAAGGTTCGGCCCCCTCATTAATCAAAACCTCATGCGGTTCATACGAGTTTTGATGTGTTCAAGTTTATAGGAGTTTTTACGGTGTTTTAGTCGCTTTTGGGTGGAAGGTTTAGTCGTAGTCATGGGCATTAGCGCACTTTTAGGCTTTAGGGGAAGTTTAAGGTTGAAATTGCAAGATAGTGTAAAGATGCGACGTTTTGGGCCTTTGGAGTCGTCGTGTTGGTGTTGGGTGTGAGTGTTTGAGTTTGGAGTTGTTAGAAGCATTGGGCTATGGAGTCACTTTGAGCATCAACGGCATCAACGCAAGCAGTGCATCAACATCATTAGACAGCATAGGCACCGTCATCATTCTCGCCAGCCAGGCAGCAAGCAAGTTCGAGGCAAGCCCAGGTCGCACCTCGCGAACAGTACCGCACCTCACGACCTGAGCATTTTTGTGGTTCATTCGTATCAGTCGCAAAATGCGCGGTGCGACCCTGCTCGCACCTCGTGACATAGCTATGTCGCACCTCGCGAAGCCTGCCGCACCTCGTGACCCCTGGCGCTGGGCAATGTCGGCTAAGTTGCCGACTTAGACAACTCGTAACTTTTTTCCATTTTTCGTTATGTTTTCTTAGGGGAGTATAAATAGGCTAATTTTCATAACCCTAGGTAGCTAGCGACTCTTAGAAAGAACTCCCTTTAATTTTTAGTTTTAGTTTCTAGTTTTTCATATTGCACTTAACTCTATGTATTTCTCATTGGTATTTTGGACAAGAAGCATGGAACTTGTAGCTTAAACTCTCTTGGGAATGGTTGATGGAAGCATTTGACGGTTTATTGTAAGATTTACTCTTTCTCTTACTCTCTATCTTGGTTATTGTCTAGCTTTCAATATTAATGTTTACGGTCATGACTTGGATTAGCTAGGAGTACTACTAGTTGATGTTTGTTGTTGATTTAATGCTAGGTTTCGGATATAATCTGATATTATATGCTTAACTTTGCTGTAGTAAGCTAGGTTCTCTTGATTTATGTTGATCATTGTTGATTAGATCTAGTTAAGCTAGGCAAGTTGTTGAATGTTTAGCGCTTGTTTAAATATTGGCAATATTATCGGTTCTCTATTCTTAATGCGATTCTTAGTTTGAATCTCGATGCTAGGAGAGGTTGATTGAGAATCAGGATTTTGTAATGCGCAGATCGTAGTTACTTAACTAAAACTTAGGGGAACGGAGGATTCGATCCTTAACGGTAATTAACCAAGAATTGTGTGGATTTGTAGTAAATCAGTAAATAGACCCGAAGAAGTGGACATCAACCGGACTCTAGATTCATTACTATTGACTTTCACTAATTATTTTTCATCTTGTTTGCTCGTCTAGATTTTGATTTCATTAAAAATTCCCCGTTGCCTCGATTGTTTATCACGTAGAGAAATCTAGGTGATCGATTACATTAAATACACTTGCTGCCCCCATTTCCCTGTGGATACGAACTCTACTTCCTATCTACATTTATTTATAAAAGAGAGTAGGAGAAATTTATATTTGGTGACTCTCACGACAAGAGCCCGCCAAATTTTGGCGCCGTTGCCGGGGAAACGGTGTTAGTTGATTGTATTTAGTGTATGTCTTTTGATTGTATTGCTTGCATTGTGGTTATGGTTGTTACTCGTGCTACTAACCAAGAGCCTTTGCAGTACGATCGAGATCTTGAACTAACTCTTTTCAGGTTGAGAAGAGAATTGCATGAAGGCTTTAGAGAGCTCCCTTTTTCGCTTGAATTCGAAGAAGATATGCCTCCCAGAGTCGAGCACCGCACTTTAAAGGAGCTCACTGCTCCTAACCTTGACTAGCAACCTTTGTGTATCACATTTCCGGAATCGAAAGTGGGGGACACATTCGAGCTAAAGTCGGGGTTGATACATTTGCTTCCATCATTCCATGGGCTAAATGGTGAAGATCCAAATAAACATTTGTCAGAGTTTCATGTGGTATGCAGCAGCATGAAACCAAGTGGAGTTTCGGAAGATAGAATCAAGCTTAAAGCCTTCCCCTTTTCACTAAAAGACGCAGCAATGGACTGGATGTATTACCTTCCGGCCGGCAGCATCACCACCTGGGACAATTGAAAAAGAGCTTTCTCGAGAAATATTTTCCCACTTCTAAATCATCTACATTGAAGAAGGAGATAAGTAACATTGAGCAACGAGGTGATGAGTCTTTTTATGAGTACTGGGAGAGGTTTAAGAAGTTATGTGCTAGCTGTCCATACCACGGTTATTCAGAGGAAGATTTGGTGTTGTACTTCTATAATGGCTTGTGTGATGAGGATGCCAGGATGGTAAATGCAGCAAGTGGTGGCTTCATTGTGAATAAAACCGCACTCGCTGCTAAGAAACTGTTAAGTGAGCTTGCTGAGGGCTCGAGGCAGTTAAGTAGAAGATCTGGAACTCGACGTGTGGTCGCCTAGGGTTCTAGTTCTTCTAAGTTGGAAGATCAAGTGCAAGCTCTCACATCCATGATGCGAGAATTCATAGTGAAAGAGAAAACTCACCAAGTGAAGGCGTGTGGAATTTGTTCTTCAAATCATCCAACTGATTTTTGCCCTCATCTACAAAAAGAACCGAGTGAAGAGGTTAAGGCGGCCGGTTTTCAGGGTCAGGGTTTCCAAAAAAGATATGATCCATATTCAAGCACCTACAATCCAGGATGGCGGGATCATCCTAATTTGAGGTACGGGAACACATCGGGGAACTAGCGGCCACCACGGCGAGTATAACCGCCCACCACCTCCTTATTCGAGACCACCGGAGCAAGGAGTTCCACATTTTCGGCCGCAAGGCCAATCACAGGGATCGAGTACCAGCATGTCTACAGAGGATATGATTAATGCTTTAACTAAAAATGTTACTAACATGCAGGGAAATATGATTCAGTTTCAGGAGGAGAACCGTTCGAGCATAAAGAATCTGGAAAAGCAAATGAGTCAGGTCTCGGGTGCAGTGAGCTGATTAGAGGCTCGTGATTCGGGTAAGCTACCATATCAAACGGAGCTTAATCTAAGACAAAATGCAAGTACCATAACACTAAGAAGTGGAAGAGAACTAACGAGCAATGATAAAGTGACAGCTAAAGACAAAGAGGTACAGGAAGAGGTCGTTGTTTATGAACCGGTGCCTGATGCCGAGCCAATGCCATCTACATCAGGTGAGCAATCCAAGCAACCACCACCTTCACCACCTTATGAGCCGGTTCCACCATTTCCAAAAGCACTCAAAGACACTCGAAGAAAAGAGTGCGACAGGGACATTTACGAAACTTTTCGTAAATGTGAGGTAAACATTCCCCTTTTAGATGCTTTAAAACAAATTCCTAGGTATGCAAAGTTTCTTAAAGAAATGTGCACTACCAAAAGAAAACAAAGATTAAGGGGAGCTCGAAAGATTAAGGTTAGCGAACATGTGTCTACGATATTCCAAAAGAAACTTCCTCCAAAATGCAGTGATCCAGGCATGTTTGCTATACCTTATGTGATTGGGAACACCACGTTTCCAAAGGTTATGCTAGACTTAGGGGCTTCTATAAATGTAATTCCTTATTCTTTGTACGAGTCCTTAAAGCTAGGTGCCTTACACGAAACAGGTGTTGTGATTCAGTTAGCTGACCGTTCTAATGATTATCCTAAGGGAATAGTGGAAGACGTGTTAGTTAAGGTTGATAAGCTGATTTTTCCTGCCGATTTTTATGTCCTAGATATGGAGCACGATAAACATGCGACCCCTATTTTGTTAGGACAGCCATTTTTTAAAACTGCTAGGACTAAAATTGATGTGCATAGTGGATCTCTTACTATGGAGTTTGATGGAGATATAGTAGAATTCAACATTTATGATTCCATGAAATTCCCTGTTGATGACCATTCTTGTTATTCGATTGATGTGATTGATTCTGTCGTGCAGGATGTTTTCAATATTGATGGTAAAGACAATCTACAGGTTGCCCTTGAGCATAGCTTGGGGGTGATGAAATTGAATATGTTTTGAGTGTCGATTTGCAGGAAATGGTGCAGGTTTTGGAAGATCAAGACAAGCTTCCGACGGTCCCTTTTCATTTTGGACCCATCCCACTAACCATTCCTAGAGAGAAATTGTTACCATCTGTTTTGCAGGCCCTAAAAGTGGAATTGAAGCCACTTCCCGATAATTTGAAGTATGTGTTCCTTGGAGAAGGAGAAACATTACCCGTGATCATCTCAAGTCAGCTCACCAAGGAGCAAGAAGGAAGACTTATTGAAGTTCTTAAGGAGCATAGAGAAGCAATTGGATTGACGATTGCCGATATCAAAGGCATAAGTCCATCCACATGCATGCATCGGATCTTGGTTGAAGATGACGCGAAACCAGTGAGGCAACCACAACGCCGGTTAAACCCACCTATGATGCAGGTAGTGAAAGCAGAAATTCTGAAATTACTCCAAGCAGGTATGATTTACCCTATCTCTGATAGCAAATGGGTTAGTCCTACCCAAGTTGTGCCTAGTTTACAGCAACAAAAATAAAAAAAAAAATATTTTAAACCATCTATTCGCGCCAGACACAAATATACTGCGCCAGACGCAACAGTTTGCGTCTAGCGCACTACCCCGCTTTGCTGCTGGTTCGAACATTCTTCCGGCATTCGCTAAGATGCTTAATACGATAATATATTTTGCGACATGTTTAGGCTCACCTCGGTATAAATAAAAATGAACTTTGTTTTTACTAAAATTGTTGAATGTTAAATAAAAACATGAAACATAAGTTATGACTACACTATAAAATAACTATGTGGCGTGCAAGCCTTATTGAAAGCAATAAATCAACATAAAAACAATAACTCAACACATAAAAGTTGCAATCAGTCCTTCTTTTCCTTCCCCTTTTCTTCCTCCTTTCCCTTGCTAGAAGTTTCTCCTTTTTCCATCTGTAGTTTTGGTCTAGGTGCCTTCCTCTTTTCCCAATACACCATAGGTTCCTTCCCTTTGCCAATAGGAGTGTATGTCTGTTGAGTCACCCTTTCTGTGTCAGCCCTTTCCCTGATTACTACACCCCCTAAGCGTAGTCTTCTCTTTGTCGGTGGCATCCGTGGCCTAAGTCGTTCCCGCGCTGGTGCTACCTTTGGCCCTAAACGTTCCTTCACAAAGGAAGTTTTAGTAGCAGGTTTCTGGTTGCTCTTCCCTACAGATGAGTGTCCCACTAGTCTCTTGCCCCTGTTATCCAAAGTATCAAAAGTTTTCCCCACGGTTCGGGGAGTAAATTTCCGCTTCTTAGTCACTTCGGCGGACTCCTTCTCCCTCATCTCTTTCCTCACAGCAGGGTCTCTAGTCAGCATCCATACGATATAACACTTAGACACCTTCTCTGATTCTATTATTTCCTGGGTATACCAAAGTGGGCGTTGTCCCCAATATCTCTCCCACTTCCTAATTCCACTTCAGGTCAGGTCATATATTTTGGGAGCAATAGTGTCTTCAGCAGGGATCAGTTGGCGGTACCCATATTGTCTCAAAACCCTCGAAGGAAAATAAAAGGTCATGGTATACAGACTACACAACCTCGCATAGGGGGAATCGTCACGAATACCTACCATGGACCCAATCCTCCACCATGGCACTACTCATCTAACACTCAGCTCATCATCCCCAAAGAAAAGGGTCCAGTCTTCAAAGGATTTCTTAGTGAATATTTTCTTCCTGCCAATGAAACCCTTTTTATTATATCTCTCCATATTCTCGGGAGGATCAATCAACCTCAAATGTTCCATAAGCCAAATCTGCATCAGCAAATAAAATATATATTATTATTGCTTCCTGACGAGTAATAATACATATACATTATTTCATTATTGCATCTCATAGAGTAATAATACATGCACAAATTTTATTACTTCGTAACGAGTAAAGATACGCAATATTACTTCCAATCGAGTAGTACTTATGACAACTGTCGCGTCACATAGAGTTGTCACAGAAACTGCGCTCGACGCAAAGGGTCCGCGTCAGACGCGCACTGTCAGCGACAGACGCTGATTTTCGCGTCCGACGCATGTCACAACGCCCAGCGCACATTCCTATTCAATTCTTCATTGTTGTTTTTTTTTCGAGGATGTAATATCATAATTCTGTCCAAAAAGTTATTATATATATTATTACTTTGCATAGAGTCATAATATGGCAAAATATGATAAAAAAAAGAAGAAGAAAAATTATTTATTTGGTTCATGACTGAAAAAATATATTTTTACCTGCAACAGTATGGGACTTCCTGAAAGCTGCCCTTTTGGGTCCTTCTTCACAGCATCCAGACTGGAGATCATCTCCCCTACGCATAGTGGCATCGGTGTCCGTCCTACCTCACGTTGCTCTGCTACAGTAATCAAGGAAGCAAAACCAGCACCATTGTCCCCGTTCACAAACAGATAACGACTAAGTGATTGGTAACATCCCAAAAATTAACAGCTGCATAAAGAAAATTATAGTCCAACTGTACAAACCTCAGGGATGCCAATACATCCATATGTCACCTCCCCAGCTCGTGTTTCTCAGCTATAGTCAGTGACGACAACCACCCACTTAGAGTTGGTTCAAAAGCCATGGCAAACAGTCAAAATGGGCAGAGAAGTATTATAGAGAAAAGTGCAGAGAATAATAATACTGAACTCGTTATATTGAAATAACGCACACATTCGCCTATTTATAACGACTTCGAATCTCAACTCTAAACGGATTCGGATTTACCGTTCCAGACGGAAAATGCGTTACACGCTTAACCTGCGCCTAGCGCAGGAGAGCGCGCCGAACGCTGTAATAAACCTGCGCCCAACGCAGGATCGCGCCCCAAACGCCACGTTTGCGCCACGCGCCAAGACATGCGCTTAGCGCACAACTTCTGATTTACATGTTGATTCAGTTTATGATTTTTCACACGATTTCGGGCCACTCCCCCTCCAATTCGGATGAAAAATACTGTTTTTTTTACTTCCTACACTTTTTGTTCATTTTTACACCCACCCGCCCAAACCCTTTTCGCTCTCCTTTTCTTTTCTTTTTCGTTGGGAGAAGGTCGGCTACGCTCCATTCAAACTTGCTTTAAACTGAGTCAGTCACATTGCATTCATACATTGCATTTTAGGATAGGATTCATTACCAACAAAATCTCACCAACAAACACGAAACAAAGAAGCAACACCAATGATCATATAATGTTTGAACAAAAGGCGCAATACATATCAACATACAAAATATACATCATAACAAAAGTGCAGGGCACAGGTACACCAAAAAACAAAGTCATGCGGAAATCTAAGATGAGGGCGGATCCTGCTCCCTCGACGAGGAATCCTCCGATTCCTCGACCCGGACCCCACTCGACTCGCCAATATGATAGCCTATCCCAGGCTGCATGAAAGGATGCATAGGCGGAGTCGGCCGCAGGGGCGGCATCTAATGCATCCCCAACATCTGCTGTTGCATCTGCAACAACTGCATCTGCTGCATCTACTGCATCCGCATCTGCTCCATCCACATCGGAGAAGGTACAGGGCATGGATCGGGTCCTAGCACCCCCCAAAAAATCCATACTGCCAACACCGAACTGTCCGGCAAACGGACTCATTGGAGGCCTCTCAGATGTCGACTCTCGAGGAGTATTAGTCGAGAGCCTGGACTTGGTGGATATCCTCACCTCGGGACGAGGCCCTCTCATGAGGACGACGCTGCGCAAAATGTCACAAAGCATTAGCAAAACAAGTGCAACAAAGAAAAAAATAACCAAATTACAATATATCGATCTACCTGGCTATGCACGTCGCTGCGGTGACAGGACATGCTCCTCTTCAGCTTGGCCATCCCGTGCTTCAACGAGTCAACCACTCTGAGAATCTGGACGACGATCTCCCGAGGGACCTGGAAATAAACAGTGCATAAGTCACTATAAGCAAAATAGATAAAATGAAAGTTCCTGACTTTCGGCACTTACCGAGCTCACATGGGCCGGCATCGCACGAACAACGTGCTGCTCTGCCTCTGGGGCAACATCGATCATCTCCTCAACAAGCCCGGAATCTCTAGTGTACCGAATTCTCAGATTCGGAACAAAAGAGATACGAGACGCAGCAGCCTCCTGGCAAAAGAAAGAAAGCAATAACATTCAATACTTTGATCATGTCAAAATAAACAAAGAACAAGCAAACTCAATACGCATACCTCGTTAAACTTGACAGGAGGAGCCAAGCGAGGCAAGAGGGCAGTTTGGTAATCGCGATCACGAAAAACAAAGTCGTGATAGGTCGCCCGACGCGTCGCCCCTCCCTCGATTGCCTGAACAAGAGCATCCCTGTCCATCATAGTGACAGAAGGGTCATGAGGCACTAATAATAGCCTCATCCCGTCATGCTGACATGTCACCCTCTCACCCAGATACCACACAGGGTATGACTCTCCATAAAAAATGACTCTCTCACGAGTTAGAGTACGAGCTCTATGAGCCCAAGCCGGCATCTCCGGAAACGACGCCCAAGGATAAGAGGTAACCTGAAGAGCAAAGAAAAGTTAACATTTGCGACATACACCAAAGGACAAGGTTGATTCTCTACGATTACCTTGTCATCCTTGACTCGCCGGATAGCCTTCCGGACACTCTCCACTGCACCATATCGCGTCATCCCGTGCTCTGCCCAGGACAAGCCGGTAGGAAATGTGGGGTCACGAACCCTTTCCGGGGCTAATCCCGGAAAGTACTCATAAAACCAAATCTGCAACAATAAGATCATCTCAGTTCTGATCATGATAACGAGACAAAAGAGTGACGATGTGTACAATCATACCTCCAGAAGTTTTCGTGGACCAAAAAGAGAGACTGGCCCACCATCACTCAACTACCTGCGAGCAGTACACATGCAATATAAAATACTGCAATAGCCCAGCTCGATCCAGTCATAGGTCGACACCTGAGACAACTCCCTCAAGGGCTCTAGGTATCGCGTCGAGACGCGCGATCCCCTATCAGTGCGCAACAGGCCGCAGACAGCTAACCACAGCAGAATGCGTACCTTCTGCTCCTCAGTAGTTCCATGAAGGGTGAGTCCTTTAGCCACTTTAGACCGAGAAGCATAAGACGCATTTGGAGGAAGAATATCAGCAACCAGACCGATCAAACCTCGGACCACCGCTGACTTGAACGACAGCGAATCACCTATCGGCACTCGGGTGCCGGTAAAAGACAGGCCGAAAATCAAAGAGAAATCCAGCGGAGTGATGGTCAACTCCCCACGACGCGTGTGAAAGGAGTTGGTGGTATCCCACCACCACTCCAACAAGCCTCGGACGACAATCTGGGAGGAGTGAACCTCTCCCATACTCTCATAAACATCGAGAAAAGGGGCTAGACCGCTTTGCTCAATGAGGACATCTCGATCTCGGACCTTTCGGACTTTCCTGAGCCAGGCAAAGTCAAATGTCCCAAAATGACGAGTATTACCCTCGTCCTGCAAACGTGAGTACAATTTATAAAATGCCTAGGCTTTCATATAAAATGAAGTTGACATAACACGGATACTTACGACGCCTGAGAGCGGGCGGTGTGAAATATGATGCTCCGGATCAAAGTACAGCTGATCGGGAGTCCACCCCACGACCTTCCACGCCCTCCTAGATCCTGAAGCTGCCCTACCATCGTCCTCCCCGCCCGAATCTCCCGACGACACGCTAATCGGATTGAACATCACAAATGAAACTAAGAATCAAAAAGTTCCCGACTATAAACTACCAGATTTCATGAATCGGTAAATCCTAAAAACCGCTTCAAAGCGTCACCACTACATGAGATTCCCAGAATCCATTTCACACAGCAAAATGGATTCATTGTCTAAAACATGATTTCTATCGGCAGAATCATTACACATTCAAAGTTCCCTAAGCATGTTTCTAGGTTCCATACTTAGAAGCTACGCTAATCCTGATTCTGAGATTCATGATCCAAGAATCATCACACTTTCCTAAACATATTTCTAAGTTCCGGATTTAGAAATTACATCAAGCAATATAATTCTAGATTCATGATCTAAAGAATTATTTAACAACAACCTCACATGAAACGAGTATTAAGTCGTGAAGAATAATAAAACTGTCCGAAAAACTAGCCGAAAACTCGCCAGAAAACTTGCCGGAGCTCACCGAAAATTCGCCGAAAAAAATCGCCTGAGCTCGCTAGAAATGGAGCAACAAAAGCAGTAGCCACAATCACATTTTAGCCCCACATGCAAATCGCGAAAATAATAAAAAAAAAAAAAGAAAAGGAGGGATGCCGAAATAAAAAAAAGAGCAAGAAAACTAACCGGAATAAGTCGCCGGAAAATCGACCGTGAATGTCGTAAACTCGCCGGAAAATGCTTCGAAAATCGCTCAGAAACGCCCAAAAAACACCAATCGAGCAAAAATAATCACTCCTCTAAGCTAGATCTGAAGGAATGCTCGAGAAACAAGGAGTTTGGAGCTTTGAAATTTCGAAAATGGAGTTTAGACTTAGGAGAGAGAGAGAAACGAAAGAAAACGGTAGAGAAAGAGAGATATGGGAGAAAAGAAGGTCACCCGTGTTTTTTAGGTCGTTTTAATGACCTGCGTCCAGCGCGCTAAATGCGCCTGACGCTTTACCCAGACGTGCGTCTAACGTGCAGTACTGCGTCCGGCGCAGCTTGCCACGCCAAGCGCAGGTCTGTGCGTCCAGCGCACAGTCCCATACAACGCGCTTGGGGGCTTCTTAGTCAGGTGGGGCCCACACGCTTAAATCCAAATGAATTCGAATGTTCGTTACGACATCGCGCGTGACAAACTAACGGATTTTTGAATCCACAATAAAAATATAATTTTGCCATTCTTCCAACATGCTATATTGTACACAAATCTTGCTCAAGAGACAACAGGTACTCAGGAGTATTAACAGCGGAAAACACACCGTTATGTCTGCGGACCATCATCAGTACCCTGGAGCGGGACCATAATAGCTCTATCCCGTCATGAGCCGGACCATTAGTAGCTCTACACACTATCAATACCCTGGAGCGGGACCATAATAGCTCGACACATTATCAATACCCTGGAGCGGGACCATAATAGCTCTATCCCGTCGTGAGCCGGACCATAATAGCTCTACACATTATGATACGCTCAAGTTATACGATGTTCTTGTGGTATTTTAGGTGCACATTGCTAAGGGATTTGTTCGTAATTGTTAAGGTTTGCATATAAATCATCCTTAGCGGAAGTTCGGAGTTTTGCGATATAAGTTGTGTTAATGTCATGCATTCCGAGCTTCCAAGGTGAAATGCATTTGAGCCGAGCATCACAAGCCACAAGCTCGCCAAGCCAAGCTCGAAGCATCGCAAGCGAGCACGACCCCTAGCGCCCATCGCCAGCGGCCCGCACACCCGCACGCTCAAAGAAGCGCCCGGCGCCCATCGCCCAGCGGCCCGCACACCCGCACGCTCGGCCCGCGCTCACTGCCCAGCGCTCACGCCCAGCGCCCAGCGCTCGCGACTCGCGAGCTTCCTCGCACCTCGCGAGCTTCTGCCGTCGCGACTCGCGAGGTGCTGCCGCGACTCGCGACCGGTGCCCATCCAAATTGTGCGCGGGAGGCGAACGCTCTTCGCGACTCGCGATCGGTTTCGCACCTCGCGACCCCTAGGTCGGTCTATTTGTCGGCCGATTTTTGAGCTTTACTATAAATACTAAAGTTGATTTTTGGACCTAGGGGAGACACACTTGAGGAGAGAGAATATCCAACACTCCATTCTTCTCTTCTTATCTTCTCTTTTTAGTTTTTATTTTCTAGTTTAGTTTTTAGGGATTTCAATTATGGAATTGGCTTATGCTATGCCGATTGTAGCTTGAAGCTGTTCTTGAACGAGATTAATATGAAGCTTCAAGCGTTATTGTGAGATCTTTCCTCTCTTTCTCTTTTCCTTGATTATGGTTCAATTTCTATGCTTGTGATTTATGATTATTGCATAATTATGCTAGGAACGTTACTAGTTTGATTGTGTAATTAATCTAATGCTAGATTTAAGAATAGAATCGGATTGTTTTATTCTTTTATCATTTGGTAGCAAACTAGGGAGTAACTCAGATGCAGATCTTCTTGGTTATTTCTTAGGGAAATTGAATCAACTGTTGAATGTTTATCGCGTGTATGACATTAGCAGGTCTATTGGTTCTCTGTGTTTATTGCTGCTATTGGATTGAACTTAGACGCAGATCGGACTAGGTTATCCTTTAGTTAGGGTTTTATAGTCACGCTGATCGTGCTATTCAACTAAGAATAAGGAGAATGCGAGATTAGTTCTCGGCAATAGATAATCATGGAAATAATTAGAGTGGAGGTTCAATGATCGATAATGAATTGAAGTGGATGTTAATCGGATTCAAGATCTTTCCATATTGATTCCTCATTCTATTTATTTGCTAGTTAATTTTAGCTTGTTTATAACTCTTTTGAAAACCCCCCTTTTTATTAGGTTGCTCGACCCTTAGAGTCATCTAGGTATTAATTCACGCTAAATATTAAACTCGTCCCTGTTTCCCTGTGGATACGACCCCTACTTCCATTATACTGCTTTAGTGTAAAAGAGAGTAGGAGAAATTTTATCTTTGGCCGGGTGCGGTGCCCGACGACGACACATCCGCGCCCGCCCAAATTTTGGCGCCGTTGCCGGGGAAACGGTGTTACTTGTTTGTATATAGCGTGTGTTTTTGGATTGTATTGCTTGTGCTCTTTGTTTATGGTTAACACTCGTACTACTAACAAAGAATCTTTGCATTACGATCCCGAATTAGAATTGACTCTTTTCAGGTGGAGAAACATTTTGCGAAAAAATTTTCAAGAATCATCTTTTAACGGTGAAGTGGAGGAAGAGATGCCTCCGAGAATTGAAACACGTACCTTGAGGGAGCTCACGGCTCCTAACCTTGATCAACAACCATTGTGCATCTCATTTCCGGCTCTTGATGAAGGCACTACTTTTGAATTTAAGTCGGGGTTGATACATTTGCTTCCTTCGTTCCATGGGCTCAATGGAGAAGATCCAAACAAATTTCTTTCGGAGTTTCACGTGGTTTGTACTAGCATGAAACCAAGTGGAGCAACGGATGAACAAATCAAGTTGAGAGCTTTTCCTTTTGCTTTGAAGGATGGAGCTAAAGATTGGTTATATTATCTTCCTCTGGTTGTATTTCCACTTGGGTTGAAATGAAGAGGCGATTTCTTGAGAAGTTCTTTCCGGCTTCTAAGTCCTCAACATTAAAGAAGGAAATCGGCAATATTGAGCGAAAAACACGATGAGTCTTTCTCACGAATATTGGGAGAGGTTCAAGAGACTTTGTGCTAGTTGTCCATATCATGGCTATTCGATGAAGACCTCATTTTGTACTTTTACAATGGTTCTTCGACGAAGATGTGCGAATGGTGAATGCTGCTAGTGGAGGTTCTTTCATAAATAAAACTCCAACTTGCAGCCTAGAGAACTCATTGAAGAACTAGTCGAAGGCTCGAGACGGATTCGATAGAAGATCGAATCATCGTAGAGCAAATGTTGAAAGTCCAGGTTCTAGCTCTTCAAAGGCCGAGGATCAAGTACAAGCTCTTACATCAATGATGCGGGAGTTCATGGTAAAGAACAATAGAGTTCAACGGGTAAAAGCTTGTAGAATTTGTTCTTTAGATCATCATACTTGATGTTTGTCCTCAAATGCAAGAAGAATTTAGGGAAGAGGTTAAAGCTATAGGTTTTCAAGGCCAACAAGCATTACGAGACATGATCCCTACTCCTATGCTTCCGAGCAAGGGTGGAGAGATCATTCTAACTTCAGATTTGGCAATCCACATCAACAACAGCACTATAACAGGCCACAACCACACCCTTATCCTAGGCCCCAAGGCCGAGACTCGAGCTCTAGCATGTCCATCGAAGAAATGTTAAATGCTTTAACTAAAAATGTGACTAACATGCGGGGGTAACATGGTGCGGTTCCAAGAGGAAACTCGATCGAGCATCAAGAACTTGGAGAACCAAGTAAGCCAAATTACGGGAGGCGTAACCAAGTTAGAGGCTAGGGATTCGGTGAGGTTGCCATCCCAAACAGAACTCAACCCAAAAATGAACGTGAGTGCTATCACATTGCGGAGTGGAGCGGAAATTGCAAGTAAGGAGAGGTTGGTGGTTCGAGACAAAGAGATAGTGGAAGAGGTGATCGAGCATGAGCCGACAACGAGATAGTAAATCATGGCCACCTCGACAAGAGGAGAAAGTCAAAAAATCACCTCCTCCACCATATGAACCCGAGCCACCATTTCCGAGGCATTGAGAGAAACCCGCAATGCGGAGCGCAACAACGACATTTACGAAGTCTTTCGTAAATGTGAGGTAAACATTCCTCTTTTTGATGTTTTAAATCAAGTACCCGGGTATGCTAAGTTCCTTAAAGAATTGTGTACTTCGAAAAGAAAGCAAAAACAAAAGGGAGTGCAAAAAGTGAAGGCTAGCGAGCATGTCTCGGCTATCTTTCAAAAGAAATTACCTCAAAAGTGCAATGACCCAGGCATGTTTACCATCCCATGTACTATAGGTGACACCATGTTTCCTAAAGCCATGTTAGACTTAGGTGCGTCAATTAATGTGATTCCATATTCATTGTATAAGTCTTTGAAACTTGGCAATTTGCATGAAACGGTGTGGTGATTCAACTAGGCGATAGATCCAATGTTTATCCTAGGGGTAAATTAGAGGATGTGTTAGTTAAGGTTGGGAAATTGCAATTTCTGGCTGATTTTTATGTTACGGAGATGGAACACGATAAGCATGCCGCCCCAATCCTTTTGGGGCGACCTTTCTTGAAAACATCTTGCACTAAAATTGATGTTTGCGCTGGTTCTTTGACCATGGAATTTGAGGGAAAGATAGAGGCATTTGATATAAATGATCCTAAGCTTCTACTTAAGGATGATAGCTCACTTTGCTCTATTAACATTGTTGACTCTGTTTTGCATGATGTTCTTGATATTGAGCGGAGTTGATGAGTTGATGAATGCTGATGAGGTCTTGGTTGAGGATTGTGTGCCTCCTACTAACGTGCGGGTTATGGTGCCCGAGTTGAAAGAGCGGAAAAAGCCTCCCGACTTACCACCTTGTTTTGAAAGCTGTACCACTAACGATGCATTGCAAGAGTTCTTCGAATCTTTTTGCGGGTACTTGAATTGGAGGTTGACATGGAGCCACCATTGTCACATATGGAGCACAAGCCTAATTATTGAGCTCAAGGTACTAAGTCGAGCTAACGACTTTAAACAACGGCGCTTCTCGGGAGGCAACCCGAGACCCCTTTTATTTTCTTTCTTTTTCTTTATTTCTCATCAAATTTCCACCACCACAATAAATTTTCTTTCACCCACCGCCCACCCACTAAAAAGATCCACAACCAATCTTAATCCACTTGGAGCCAAAATTCCGCAATAGAAAATCCGTTGGGAGGACTTCAATAGCTAGGAGTTGGTACAACTAGAGGGTTGAGATTGTTAATGTATCTTTTCGATCTCTTAAGCTAGGAGCAAATCTCAAAAATTCGAAACTTTTGAACTTTTCATTTGTTTGAGTGATTCGAGGGAGAGGGTTGTGAGTTGATTTATGAGATTTGAGTTGGTGTTGTTAAGAAATTTGAGTTTGACGGATTGTTTGGTCATGAGTTTTGAGCATTCGATCTTCGATTTACCCGATTTTCGATTTTCTTCCCCCATTTTCAGTTTACTTTTTCTTCTAATTGTCGTCACATTGAGGACAATATGTAGTTTAAGTAGGGGGGAGGGTATTCTCATTCTCATGTATCTATGTTGTATTTATGTTGTATTTATTTCATTTTGAAAAAAAAAATTGAAAAAAAAAAAAATCAAAAAAAAAGTGATGAAATGAAACCCGCTGAGTTGAAAACCCACAAGGGTGGGCGACTCGAGCAAAAATGGGGGCCCGATAGGTTGAAAACCCGAAAGGGCAACCTATGCAAAAAAGTGGCTTATATTGAGCGGGTAAGATGGTGAGATATAAAAAAAAAAATGTGAGAAGCTAGGATGAAAACCCGAAAGGGCTCCTAGGCAAAATGAGAGATTAAGAGAGAATTTTGTACTTTGAAAACTCATTTGCCGGAGATGGTGTCATAAGGTTGAAAGCGCTTTCGGGTTTGGATTGGTTATTTCATCCTTGATTTTGTGAAGATTTGTTTATAATTGGCTTTCACTTTCTTTTGTTGATAAGTGTTGAATTGGAGGTCATTGTTGAAATTTAAGTCCTTATCCGGTAAGGATTTAAACTTGCTTTGGTTAGCCGATTGTTTTGGGAGTAAGCATGGAATTTATCCCTTTTTGTTATTGTTCCATGGCTTGCTTATATAGATTAGTTGAAGTAGTTTTAAATCATTTTTTGAGGTTTGGGGAGAGCTTTAATGTAAGTGTGGGGGAGTCATTGTCCTTTACGTTTAGGTTTTGGGCGGATTTTGTTTAGATGTGATGATGCAGTTGATGGGGAGTGTAGGTTGGTTTCGATAGCTTGGGAGATGATTTAATTGGTATTTCTCATTTTTGAGTTTACTCGAGGTCGAGTAAAGTTCAAGTGTGGGGGGTATTTGATACGCTCAAGTTATACGATGTTCTTGTGGTATTTTAGGTGCACATTGCTAAGGGATTTGTTCGTAATTGTTAAGGTTTGCATATAAATCATCCTTAGCGGAAGTTCAGAGTTTTGCGATATAAGTTGTGTTAATGTCATGCATTCCGGAGCTTCCAAGGTGAAATGCATTTGGCCGAGCATCACAAGCCACAAGCTCGCCAAGCCAAGCTCGAAGCATCGCAAGCGAGCACGACCGCCTAGCGCCCATCGCCAAGCGCCCGCACACCCGCACGCTCAGCAAGCCGAGCCCCGGCGCCCATCGCCAAGCAGCCCGCACACCCGCACGCTCAGCCAGCGCTCACTGCCCAGCGCTCACTGCCCAGCACCCAGCGCTCGCGACTCGCGAGCTTCCTCGCACCTCGCGAGCTTACTGCCGTCGCGACTCGCGAGGTCTGTCGCGACTCGCGACCAGTGCCCATCCAAATTGTGCGCGGGAGGCAGAACGCTCTTCGCGACTCGCGATCAGTTTCGCACCTCGCGACCCCTAGGTCGGTCTATTTGTCGGCCGATTTTTGAGCTTTACTATAAATACTAAAGTTGATTTTTGGACCTAGGGGAGACACACTTGAGGAGAGAGAATATCCAACACTCCATTCTTCTCTTCTTATCTTCTCTTTTTAGTTTTTATTTTCTAGTTTAGTTTTTAGGGATTTCAATTATGGAATTGGCTTATGCTATGCCGATTGTAGCTTGAACTGTTCTTGAACGAGATTAATATGAAGCTTCAAGCGTTATTGTGAGATCTTTCCTCTCTTTCTCTTTTCCTTGATTATGGTTCAATTTCTATGCTTGTGATTTATGATTATTGCATAATTATGCTAGGAACGTTACTAGTTTGATTGTGTAATTAATCTAATGCTAGATTTAAGAATAGAATCGGATTGTTTTATTCTTTTTATCATTTGGTAGCAAACTAGGGGAGTAACTCGAGATGCGAGATCTTCTTGGTTATTTCTTAGGGAAATTGAATCAACTGTTGAATGTTTATCGCGTGTATGACATTAGCAGGTCTATTGGTTCTCTCGTGTTTATTCTTTGCTATTGGATTGAACTTAGACGCGAGATCGGACTAGGTTATCTTTTAGTTAGGGTTTTATAGTCACGGCCGATCGTGCTATTCAACTAAGAATAAGGAGAATGCGAGATTAGTTCTCGGCAATAGATAATCATGGAAATAATTAGAGTGGAGGTTCAATGATCGATAATGAATTGAAGTGGATGTTAATCGGATTCAAGATCTTTCCATATTGATTCGTCATTCTATTTATTTGCTAGTTAATTTTAGCTTGTTTATAACTCTTTTGAAAACCCCCCTTTTTATTAGGTTGCTCGACCCTTAGAGTCATCTAGGTATTAATTCACGCTAAATATTAAACTCGTCCCTGTTTCCCTGTGGATACGACCCCTACTTCCATTATACTGCTTTAGTGTAAAAGAGAGTAGGAGAAATTTTATCTTTGGCCGGGTGCGGTGCCCGACGACGACACATCCGCGCCCGCCCACATTACCCTGGAGCGGGACCACTAATAGCCCTATCCCGTCATGAGCCGGACCATTAATAGCTCTATCCCGTCGTGAGCTGGACCATAATAGCTCTACACATTACCCTGGAGCGGGACCATAATAGCTCTATCCCGTCATGAGCCGGACCATTAATAGCTTTATCCCGTCATGAGCCGGACCATTAATAGCTCTATCCCGTCATGAGCCGGACCATAATAGCTCTATCCCGTCGTGAGCCGGACCATAATAGCTCTACCCCGTCGTGAGCTGGACCATAATAGCTCTATACGTCATCAACACCCTGGAGCGGGACCATAATAGCTCTACACGTCATCAACACCCTGGAGCGAGACCATAATAGCTCTACACCGACATGAGACGGACCATAATAGCTCATGACTTCTTTTCACCTATATCATTTCATTTTTGCAAATTTACATTTATTTTGCAAATTTGTTTCACATATGTCTATTCTTGAAACTTTTGCTTGTTTTGCAGGTACTGGCGTAAAAGGGTGGTTTTGGATTGCAGAGCATCCGGAATCATTCTCCGTCCCGACACGTATACTTTGACTTTCGGTTTTACAAACCTCAGTCAAAGTGGGGGCTTCTGTAGACACATAATCGTGTCTCCCCCTTTAAGCGTTCAATGATGAAATATACCGCGGTCTTAGTTGGCATGGCGTAATGGATGAGTAGTCCGAATAACCAGGCAATATGTGTTTTAAAATAATATTAAAAGCCCAATTAATCATTCATGATGATTAATTGTAAGTTCAACCCGTGAATTATTTTTTAAGTCCATTTTAAAAGCCCAACTTAATATTTATTGTTTTAATAAATATTTTCTTAATATTTATTGTTTTAATAAATATCTTCTAAATATTTATTGTTTTAATAAATATTTTCTTAAAAGCTTTTATTATCATCTTTGACCCATAAATCAGATTTTTAATCCGGATAATTCTATCTCCGGATTTTTTGGGATAAAAATGGCATCTTAAAAGCACGCGTAGCATAAAAAAAGGAATATTCTGGAATATGCGCCGGGGCCGCGGCCTTGCGCTCGGCCGCGCCACGTGCCATTGGCCAGATTGCGTCAGGCACGCCAATGAGTGCCTGACACGTGGACTTGTGACTCACACAGAGTCCTGCGCTTGGCGCAAGTCTTGTGTGAGACGCAAGTTAAAATTTTATCTTTTTGAAAACGCGTTTCCATGTGCAATGTTTTAATTGGACGGCCCACGTCAGGCAGGCCAACCTGCGCCTGACGCGTGTCTTCGCGCCTGCCACGTAGGACTGCGCCTGGCGCAGGTCTTGCGTGGAGCGCACGCTTTGTTTTGCCTATAAATACGGGCTGATTTCCCGAATCAGAGACAATTTCGAATTATTATTTTTACGCACACAAATACTCTCAAAAACTCCGAGATACACTTTGAATACAAAAACACTCAAACACTTTTAATCTTCCAAGTCAATTATTGTTTCTGATCTTATTATATTCCTGGTTTCAAGATTGCTTCGCCTGAAGGTCATTACGCTCTTCGATCTAAACCGCATAGGTATAATCCTGAGGGCCCTTGAATAATTATATTTATTTTATCGAAGTTACTAAGGTTTTCTTGTCATGATGTAGATTCCTAATTAATAATCGCGTCCTTTGTAAATTATAACCTCTTTTCTTATATTTTCTGTATATAATATTCTTGATATTATGATTGTCCTGCGTGCCTGTTTATCACCCTCATGTTATTATGCTAAATAAGACCTAAAGAATTGTTCTCATTAATTCAGATAACTTGGATAACCTGTTAGGAACCTTGTAAAATGATTGCCTAATAACTGATCACTAAATAATTAGTCTTTTGATGTGTTTCCTGAACCAATCTAGATTAATTATTTTAGGGTGCTTTAAAATATTGTTTGATTGTTCTATTGCATAAAATCTGTTGTGAATCGGTATTTAGTAGAGGCCAGCAATGGGCAATATAGTTCCTGACTATATTGTACCCTCACCCCCGAACTCACTTTTTGGTTCCTGACCATCTATGGAGTCATGACGGGGAAATCTACATTGGATAAGTCCCTAAGATGTCCCTTCCGTTTCAATATCCAATTAGGTTTATGATTCTTCCTTTAAAGAATTGTTGGCGACTTCAAAATATATTTTTAATAAAACTTTAACAATGGGGTAGTCAAATAAACGTGCTCACACCGCGTGTAGGCATTAAAGGAATTAAAAATCCACGCCTACAATAAGTAAGTTTACTTTTAATCAATATGATTTCTCAGGTTATTATACAATGAATTGATTGCAACATCAAGTGAGTCAATGTTTGGTTGGTTATGTCCAAACATAATACGAGATGACAATTGCTTAAAAAACAAAGCCGAAGTGAAAGAGTATCACGATATGAGTTTGAAAGCATCATCTCGTTTAGGATATCATCTGATCATCCTTGTCCCGTATATTGAACAGTATGCTTGTTAAACCCGCTTTACTTTTATTATTCGATAATTAAATTCACCTATTAATTGTTCTATGATTAATAATAACTATATTTTCTTATTGTAGGGCTCATTGTACACTGCTTGCGATATGTTTGTCACGTAACGAAGTCTACCACTTTGATTCTTTGCATCGACAACCACCACGGTCCTTACTAATCAAATCATTGTTAAATAGGTAGCCTAATCGAAACTAAATATATGCGCACTTATTAATATTACACATTATTCATCATCTTTATATATATAAACAGTTAGTACATCTAATCTTATAATAATGTATTGATGTAGTGTGATGAAGCATATTAGTGCAACAGGACTTCGAGCACCAAAAGCTCCTGCTTGGATATCAGTCGAGGTAACATGACTAATTTGTTTGTCCTTATATAGAAACACTTTTCGCCACATACTACACATCTAACATGAATGTCATTGGATGCATGCTTTGGTGAACATTTAAGTGTCCGCAACAAGATGATGGACTTTCATGTGGCTATTACGTGCTGAGGTACATGTTCGATATCGTCAACCATTGCACTAACGTCGATGATCTTCAAAAGGTATGTAACTTATTAGTTTATTGTTAGTTTAGATTAGATCGATTGGTAATAGGTAATTGGTTTAGAAACTAAAGTAGCACATGCATATTCGCAAAAAATGACCACATTCTACCCTAAAACATGGTACTTTAATGCATTTCATATAAATATGAGGTATAATAACTAGTGTGTAGATTTTTAGGCTTGCATTTGTTGTTGGTTGAATTTTGGGAACAAAAAGGTCATTTTACGCCTACTTTCGCCTTTTCGTGTCCAATTCGTACCTATCGAGTCATTTAACCCCAAATTCTTTTTTAACATGATAATATGAAATATAATGTAACTATTATGTAGATTTTTAGGCTTGCATTTGTTGTTGGTTCAAATTCCGGAACGTAAATGTCATTTTAGACCTATTTTCGCCTTTTCGCTTCCAATTCTTAGATTTT
Organism: Beta corolliflora; assembly: GCA_947648045.1. Classification (NCBI taxonomy): domain Eukaryota; kingdom Viridiplantae; phylum Streptophyta; class Magnoliopsida; order Caryophyllales; family Amaranthaceae; genus Beta; species Beta corolliflora. The sequence goes on along the minus strand of CANSZD010000969.1, from coordinate 179,401 downwards.
GAGTCACTTAACTCCAAATTCTTTTTGAAATAATATAACTAGTGTGAAGATTTTTAGGCTTGCATTTGTTGTTGGTTGAATTTTGGGAACGAAAAGGTCATTTTAGGCCTATTTTTGCCTTTTCGCGTCCAATTCGTACTCATCGAGTCATTTAACCCCAAATTCTTTTTGAACATGATAATATGAGGTATAATGTAACTATTGTGTAGATTTTTAGACTTGCATTTGTTGTTGGTTGAATTTCGGGAACGTAAATGTGATTTTAGGACTATTTTCGCCTTTTCGCGTCCAATTCGTATTTCTCGAGTCATTTAACTCCAATTTCTTTTTGAACATGATAATATGAGGTATAATGTAACTAGTGTGTAGAGTTTTAGGCTTGCATTTGTTTTTGATTGAATTTCGGGAAGGTATATGTAATTTTTAGAACTATTAACTACGGTAAATGATTGAATTCTTATATTATGTGTTTATTCCTTGGTTGATTTGCAAGGTTTATATGAATAACACACCAAGTTTGAGGGCCTTCACCATAGAGGAATTACATGAAGTTCGGGATAAGTTGGCGACCTACCTTTGTGATAATTGCTTATGATACATTTTGGTGGATTTCGCGATATAATTAGCTAGATCTAGTAGGTATCAATTCTATGTACACTTTTTACATTATTAATAATTAGCTAGATCTAGTAGTTAATTACGTTGAAAAACTTGTGATATATTGCAATTCGATCGGTTTTTTTTGTGTCGAAGGGAGGTGTTGGGGGGGAGGGCCGCCACGGTGGGTGCAAGGTCAGGTGATGTGGCTTGGGCTAGGGGGATGGTGGCGTGCGTCGCGGCGAGGAGGGTCTTGCGGGTGGTGGCGGGCAGTGGGTGGAGGGGGCCGGGCAGCAAGGGTGGAGGGGCCGGGAGAGGGTGGGGCAGGGGTGGGGGTGCGGGGGTTGTAGGGGAGTCTTGGGGGCTGGGGTGGGGTGGGGGTGCGGGGCCGGGGGGGTGGGGGTGCTAGGCTAGCTGGGCTAGCAAAATTTTTTTAAAAAAAAAAAAAATCCGTTATACGAAGGGCTGCGGTTTAGGCCAAAAAGCAGCCCTTCCAGATTGGAAGGGCTGTGTTTTTGGCCTTAACCGCAGACCTTCACTTTTAGTGAAGGGCTGCTACGGAAAGGGCTACTGGCCAAAAACGCAACCCTTTCGTTTTTTTCCACTAGTGTTTCTTTCATTCCTTGCACCAAAAAAAAAAAAAAAAAAGAAGAAGAAACAAAGTCTGGACAAATTTTTATGCTAACTTTTTCATCTCATTTCACAGGAACTCTGCCTGGGCCCGCTCAGGATCTAGGCTAATTCGCCGAAGTTCTGACCATAGTGAACGTTCTCTGTCAGTAATACTGTCATCCTTGTCTACACCAACGGTATTCTCTGCTACACGTCTCAGCAACATGTCTGAAATTCCGAACAACGAGCACTAACAGAACTCTACCCCTCCACCTGATCCAATGACTGAGCTCCGAGGACTTGTCCAAGCCATGCTTGACCGGCAGGATAATATTGAATAAACTGTGTTGGGCATAATGCGCCAAAGCGCCCAGATGCCTCCTCCTCCTCCTCCGGAGTCGGAAGTGAATTCACCTTTTCACCTTGAGCCTATGAACAATGAGAGAGAAATTCCCACTAAGCTCGAGGAAGAAGTAGTTAAGCTCAAGGACGTTTTAAAAGGCATGACTAAGGCTGAACCATGGATGGAGATTCATGGGTTAACACTTTTCCCAAAGGCACGATTACCTCATGGTTTCAAGATGCCTAACCTGACAAAGTTTGATGGGACCGGCAGCCCCACCAATTTCCTGAAAATGTATGTAGGGGCAATGAGTCCCTGGGGAGTGGAAGAATCTTTGATGGCTCAACTCTTTCAACAGTACACTAGTAGAATAAATGCTTATTGCTGCGGTCATTAAGTGGCCTATTGCGGCGGTTTTGGCCGCGCAGTAATTAAGGGCGCAGCAATAGGTAATTTTGGCTAGGAACCGCAGCAATAGGCTACCGCAGCAATAGGTCCTGGTAAAGGTCAAAAAAAAAAATTTTTTTTTTGCATTTTGCAATTAAATTTGAAGTATTAAAACCAGGCAACTAACCCATCCACTATCCACCAAATTCCTAAACGAACTGAAGATGAAATGACATATGAATCTCATTAATATATAAAGATAAAAAAAAGTTAGTTACATAAATATTACAAAAGATCAAAAAATGAAAAAGCAAAATTAAAAAAACAACAGTTACAACTAAATGTCTAAATGACTAATAAAAACAAATAATATACTAAAAAACATAAGAAACTGAAAATAAAAAAGAAATATTAAAACTACAAAACTATAAACAGATCTTAAGAAACGAAAAAAACGGAAAAAAAAAGAAAATTCTGAAAACAAAAAAAAACGAAAAAAAACAGAAATTGCTTCGTCGGAGGCCGAATTGTTGCGCGTTTCGCCATGGTGAGGACGAAAGACAGGGAGAAGAAACGGTGGTGGTAGCGCCATGGTTTCTCGTTGAATGAAGAATGAAGCGCCATGGTCGATTGAAGCACGAGCGAGCAAATCTCGAGACGAGATTTCGCCAGCGTGTGAGACGAACAAGCCGCCGGTTGAGAGAGGCGAGCAGACGAGGATAAGAGACGAAAGACGTCGGCGGGAAGATGAAGAACGAGCGAGCAGACGTCGGTGGGAAGATGAAGAACGAGCGAGCAGACGTCGGTGGGAAGATGAAGAACGAATGAACAAGCCGCTGGTTGAGAGAGGCGTGAGACAAAGTTGAGGGTGAGAGGCGTGAGAACATGAGAGAGGAGAGAGGTGAGAGGTGTGAAAAGAGAGGCGCACAGCAATTATGTTGATGGTTAGAGAGATGGGCTTATAACCCTAGCATCTTTAAATACTTTTTAAGGACCTATTACTGCGGTTTTTGTCAAAAACCGCAGCAATATACTAAAATAATATTTTTTATATTATTTTAATATATTGCTGCGGTTCTTGCCAGAAACCGCAGCAATATGTTTGGTCAAATAGTAAAAACAAATTCAAAAAATTTCCGTTGAAACTATATTGCTGCGGTTTTCGGCCGAAACCGCAGCAATATGGTTATTTTATATTTTTCCTTTTATATTTACGTGATATATTGCTGCGTATGGGTAAAACCGCAGCAATATCACCGCAGCAATAAGCAATTATTCTACTAGTGGTATTTAGATGGTGTTGCAGCACATTGGTTCCTCAACCTTGAAAACACAAAGAAATCCACTTGGGCTGACATAGTTAGAGAGTTCTCAAACCAGTACAAATATAATGAAGAAATTGATGTTATTAGAAGGGATCTGGAGACCACTTCTCAAAACCTTAATGAGACATTTTCTTCATTCATCACTCGGTGGAGAAACAAAGCCTCCAAAATGATGAGTAGGCCTAATGAAGAAGAACAATTGCAAATGGTTGTGAAGAATCTTCTTCCTGGTCTATCAAAAGCATATGGCGTACTAATATTTCCCGACTTTTAAAGCTTTGATTGCTACGGGAACTCTAGTTGAGGATGATGTGAAAAGGGGGGACATCAAGAAAGATGAACCTATTGGCGGCACTACTTATAATGCATAGTTTGGAAATAACAAAAGAACTCCAAACAATGATTCAGCAGCTCCTAAGACAACTAATGCGATCCATGCCATTGGCGCATCTTCTGCATTCCAGTTACGGCCACAAAGGAACTTTACCCCCTTAAACATGACTTATTCCCAAGCTTTCTCCAAGCTAAAAAAGGCCAATCTCATTCAACCCTTGAATCCACGTCCACCTCCTAAAAATCCTTACCCTGGTTATGACCTAAACCAAAACTGTGAGTATCACCAAAGTCCGGGGCATAATACTGAAAGTTGCACGGCTCTAAAGCATCAAATTCAAAACCTTGTGGATGATGGAAAACTCTCTTTAGGATCAACTTCCAGTAAACCAAACGACTCTCAGCCCAACATCACAAAAAACCCTCTTCCTAATCATAAACCCTCATTTGCGATTAATGCAATCTCTTATGTGTCAGACGAGTGTGATCCAATCCGGTTAATCCGCAAGACAGTTCCTCAAATGTATGAAATGCCAATAGCCGCAGGTTACAAGTGCCTGGTCTATGACTACTCCACTCAAGAAAAAGTCAAAATGATGCCTTGTAAAGACTCCAGTTTCACTCTCAACAAGGATCCATTCTCTGACATGTGTGGAACCTCGGATTATGATGGTGCCTTCTTCATTTTGGACTCTGATGCTAATGAAGATGCCTCTTCAGTCTTGACAATTGTGGAGAAAAACACTGGAGGACATTCCACCACTCCAAATACATACCGGCGCCCCATATGCCTCGATGATCTTAGTGATTAGGAGTACGTGGATATATCTCATTTGACTAGAGCAGGTCGCCATTTTAAACCATCCCATTTGGAGGATGAAAATCCTTTGGAGGTATTGAGAAGGAAAGAAAAGGGCAAGGAGCCAATGACAGAGGATAGTAACAAGGAAGATGATGCTATCAAGCGCATGAAAGAAGTAAATGCTAATGTTTCCATCTGTAAATTGTTAATGCATTCCCAGCCTCATAGGGCAGCCGTTCTCAAGCATCTCAATGAAGCCTCTGTAAGTTCTTCCATAACACCTGACCAGATGGTGGGGCTCATTTATGGTGTAGATTGAACTCTCATGTTCACAGACAATGATCTCCCTGACAATATCAACCACAACAATTCGTTGCACGTCACTATACACTACAATGGATGGGAGATACCTAGGGTATTGATCGACAACGGCTCCGCAATCAATGTTTGCCCTCTGCGTGTGCTAACAAGACTCGGTTATTCAAAAGAAGATATGGTGCCATCCAACCAGGAGGGCAGAGCATATGATAATGCCAAGAGGGAAGTACTGGGTTTAATCATCCTCCTCATTGAATGTGGTCCCGTGGCAAGGAAGATGGAATTCATGGTCATTGACATTCAAGCATGTTTCAACCTTTTATTAGGAAGGCCATGGTTGCATGAGAATAGAGCAATAGCCTCTACTCTACATCAGAAGGTAAAGCTTCTCACTGATCAGGGTGATGTGACTATTACTAGTGATCCAGAAATTATGACCATCTCCAACACCGGAAAATCGGTATTGTATCTGAACGAAGTAGAGGGCGCGAGGTTGGATGGTTACACTATCCACTGTATTCTAGCGAAACCTGGAGATTCATGGATGAATGAGGTCCCAGCAGCCACACCAGATGTAAGTGCTGAAGAAACAGAAACAGAGTATAGTGAGGATGACGAGGAAGAAATAGGAGTTCCAAGCATCGGCACTCATGATACGTCAGTTGAAGCACCGGAGGAATCCTGTGTCGGCAATCCTCAAGATGATGATAATGACTCAAAGAAGAGATCTAGGACTGATGATTTTGACCTGGACTTTAATATAGTAGGTCCTATCCGAGAAGTTCACACTGAATCACTGATTCTCTTCCCAGGATATCAACACGAAGATCATTATCGTGAGTTACCACAGTTCTAGAAATTTGATGGGAACGGTGATCCTTTCGTCCATTTAGTTGGATTTGTGAATGCCTTGCACCCATGGGGCATACCAGAGGAAGATTACCCCATGCTGTTTAACAAAAGTTTAGAAGGACCAGCTTTGGACTGGTACTACTCATTGGATTATGTGGATAGAGCTAGTTGGGAAAATGCTAGCCAAGCCTTTGTTAATTGGGCTCTCGAGCATAAACAGACTGATGTCAAGAAGCTGAAGCTAGTCACTTTACGTCAAAGCGCCTTGGAAATTTTCTCGCACTTTTGTTCAAGAAGCGCTTATATCCGCACACAGCTTCGTTTCCCAATTGCTGCGAAACCTGAACGATTTCTATCATCGTCACATGGTTACTATCAAATACACCTCCCTCAGCCACATGGAACAACATGGCTTTGACATCGATGCTCTAAAATTGCAAGAAAAACGACCTCGGGAAGATCTTGAAACTCCCAACACAAATCCAAGGGTATATGCTAAGATAGATGAACCATTAAGTATGGTGTATGATCGTCTTCGGAGGCAAGGAATACTTCAAATCCCGGCGCATGTGCACTATTTACCTCTTCCCGGAACAGACATGAGCAAACTCTGCTCTTATTGTCGTCAATTTGGGCATGAAACTGATCGATGCCATGATCTTTACTACAAAGTTCAAAACCTGGTTGATCGAGGCATCATTAGTCCAACCCATAAGGAAGTGTCCGCAAGGAAAGTATCGGCGCGCCCTCAACCACAATCCCAAGTTGATATCTTTCGGAAATTAGTCGAGCAAGGTCGGATACATCCACTTCCTAGACGCCCAGGGGCAAGTCCCGTAGGATCAGATCTCCACAAGTACTGCCAATATCATCAGTTGCATGGTCACGACACAAACCAATGTCACGCTCTCAGCTATCGCATCAAGCAGATCACCAATATAGCTCGTGTCTACCGCAAAGCTACTTGATCGTCTCCCAGAAGAAAAAAATCTTCGGTTAAAGTCCTATAGGGGGTTAGCCCATCAAAAAAAATAAAAAAAAATCTTTCTGCTCGTTAGTATCAGAGAACTACGTGCAGCTTGAATCCCCATTATCACGTACACTTGCACTATGAGATCACTCCACCTATGTAACACCTGGGGTACGTAAGTAGCTCAATATGAGTGCAGCTGCTTTATTAAATAAAAAACTTTAGTTCTTGCTAAAGTAATGAACTACGCTGAGTCTGATTCCCCATAAAATGCACCTGGAGCAATGGGGATATGTAGGCAGCCTTTGGGTTCGACTCAAATGTATTAACCATTGTATTTCAGGCAATGTGATCATAACTCAAGATGCCAGACATCATAGGAGCAATTTCAGAATGCTGAATTGATACATCAATAGGGATATAGGCCTTAATCTCTATATTTTCAGTCTTTGTTCAATACTAAAACAGGGAATGGAAGAATGAAAAAAAAATCATCTGTTTTCAACCCCAATGACAGTAAAATCATTCAAGAGAGTCAAAATAAAAAAATAAAAAAATTGTAAAGGTGGACCATTCCAGTCAAAATATGGCGAAATTGTTTTCGAAAATTTTCTTTATTCTGCAATGCATGCTGCAATATGTAGCTTTCTTCTCTTTTCTTTTAATTATTTTTTCTCTACCTTTAGGTCCAAAAAGAAGAAATTTGTCCCTTCTCTAAGGATGACCAATTACTATCAGAAAACAAACACCTCAGCCATATCCACAAATGCGGTCAAAGAGCCTGTAAGGTTTGTCGTGCAACCTCGGTCCAAAGGATTTCAAATCATGATGAAGATGGGTTACACTCAAGGAACCGGATTAGGGCGTGATGGTAGGGGAATAAAGCAACCAATCCCCATAGTAGACAAGCAAAACCGACATGGGTTAGGATATTATCCGGGCAGCACTTCTCACAACACCGAAAAACCTTCTTTTACCCTCAACGGTCAGTTCATCCGGCAAGGAGATACTGAGCTGTACTATGAATTTCCAGAACCTTGACTTAGTAGGAAGGAACATAAGATTTTACCAGGATTGGAGATATTCTTCAATGAGGCTAGAAATCTGGACTTAATCAAAAGTTGGTTTGTCCAAAAACAAAAAATGAAAAAAGAAAATGACTGGTGGATAATCTGGAACATGGAGTCCTTAAGAAACTTTTCACTTCTGAGTCCTCTGAGGAAGGGGATTTTGACGCGGTGTCTTTGATGATACCTTTTGGCGAAAGCATTGAACATAAGTGGAGTATTGAGTGTCAGGCAAAAGACGGGCCTATAGAATTTAAAAAGTTTTTAGGAAACCATCCTCCACATCCATCTCACCTTTTCACCCCTTTCAGATGGATATCATACTGATAGCTCATCTTCCAGCCAATCTACCTTGCATACCCAGTCAGAAGACTCTGATAGTGAGGAAATTGAATATGAACCTTTATCTAAATACATTTGCATGCAAGATGTTATTTCTGACAGTGAATTTAATAATGATGAATCACTTGATACAACTGAAACATATATAAAACCCATGGAAGAGTCCATTGTAATTAATATTGGTACAAAAAATGCTGTAAAAGAAGTCAAAATAAGTTCATCACTCTCCCCAACTGAACAGTCTGTGTTTATTGCATGGTCTTATGCTGATATGCCTGGTGTTAATAGAAAAATTGCGGAACATTGCATTCCGTTACATCCTGAGAGCAAGCCTAAGCAGCAAAAGCTCCACCGAATGAAACCAGAGATTAGTCTGAAAGTGAAAGAAGAAATCCAAAAACAGCTTGATGCCAAATTCATCCAAGCTGTAAAGCATCCGAGTTGGCTCGCCAATATAGTGGTCGTACCTAAAAAGGATGGGAGAGTTCGGGTATGTATTGATTTTCGAGATTTGAATGTTGCATCACCAAAAGATTGCTTTCCTCTACCCCACATTGATGTTCTCGTGGATAGTACGGTCGGTCATGCAATGTTTTCCTTCATGGATGGATTCTCAGGGTATAATAAAATACTCATGGCTCAAGAAGATATGACAAAGACATCTTTCATCACTCTGTGGGGCACCTTCTGTTACCGAGTTATGCCTTTTGGTCTCAAGAATGCCGGAGCCACATATCAAAGGGCTGCAACCACTATCCTTCATGACCTCATTCACGACATTGTGGAGGTCTATGTAGATGACATGATTGTGAAAAGTGAAGATCGTGAGGGGCATATTCTTGCACTAAGGTCCTTCTTTGAAAGAATCAGGAAGTACAATCTAAGGCTGAATCCTCAAAAGTGTGTGTTTGGCGTCACTTCGGGGAAGTTGTTGGGATTCATTGTCAGTCAAGACGGCATCAAAGTGGACTCTAAAAAGGTGAAGGCCATTCAAGAACTACCTCCTCCAAAAACAGAAAAAGAAGTAAGAGGATTTCTCGGCAGAATTCAATATATCAGCAGGTTCGTCTCACAACTCACTATGAGATGTGAACCTATATTTAAGCTGCTCAGAAAAGGGGCATCCCATGAGTGGAACGAGGAATGTCAAGAAGCTTTCGATTCCATGAAAGAGTACCTTTCAAATCCGCCTGTTCTAATGCCACCTAGACCAGGAGAACCCCTGATTTTGTACCTCACTATTACATAAACGGCTATGGGAGCTCTCTTAGCCCAATAGTAAGAAGGAACAGAGAAGGAAGTTGCCATATACTATCTCAGCAAGAAATTCCTGGAGTACGAGATAAGATATACCCCACTGGAAAAAGCATGTATTTCTTTGGTTTATGCCACGAAGAAGTTGAGGCATCACCTGCAAGCTCATACCACCTATCTGATCTCAAGACTTGATCCAATCAAGTATCTGTTTGAGAAACCCATTCTTAGTGAAAGATTGGCGAGATGGCATGCTATGCTTTCTGAGTTTGATATTCAATGTGTCAGCCAAAAATATGTTAAAGGAAGAGCCATATCTGAAGCCCTAGCAGAAGGACCAGTGTCAGGAGATGAATATGATGATGCATTCCCTGATGAGAATTTATTATTCATTAACAATCCACAATGGTGCATGTATTTTGACGGAGCTTCTAATAGGAGAGGTAATGGAGCAGGGGTTTTGTAAGTAGATCCTGATGGAGTCCATATTCCATTTGTTGTCAAGCTGGATTTCCCAACAACAAATAATACAGCTGAGTATGAAGCCTGCATATATGGAGTAATGGCCGCCTTGGTAGCAGGGGCAAGACGTCTCATTGTATATGGGGATTCTAATCTCATCATATCTCAAACAATAGGAATTTGGAGGGTTAGAGATGAGAGACTTCAGCTCTACACAGAATATCTTCAGGAGTTAATCCCTTATTTCGATGATATCAGCTTCAAACATCTTCCTCGGGAACAAAATAGCTTCACTGATGCTTTAGCCAATCTCGCTGTTAATTTAACATGGGAAAATGGTACAAAGATCCAGTCAGTTTTGATTGAAGAAAGGAAGGGACCTATAGTGACGGTAGCACAAATTGTCTCCACACTGGCTCAGCAAGATGATGATGATGTCTGATATAAGGATATCAAGAATTTTCTAGAAACAATGCAATATCCAGACGGAAGTGGCAAGAAGGACCGCATAGCCATCAGAAGGCTGGCTGCTCATTTTCTCATACTAAAAGGCAGACTATATCACAAAGGGTTTGATGGTACTCTGCAACTCTGCGTGAATGATAGCGAAAAGCAAGCCATCATGGAAGAAGTTCATGGAGGAGAATGTGGACCCCATATGAATGGAAGGATGCTGGCTCGTAAAATTTTGCGAGCAGATTTTTATTGGAGTACTATAGAAGGTGATTGCATCAGCTTTGTCCGCGCCTGCAAGCAATGTCAGATATTTGATAACCTCAATCATATGCCACCTGTGTCACTACATAATATGACCTCTCCTTGGCCATTTTCGAGTTGGGGCATAGACATAATCAGACAAATTCATCCGAAAGCTTCAAATGGGCATCAATATATTCTTGTAGCAATTGATTACTTTTCGAAGTGGGTTGAAGCTGCATCATTTTCAAAGCTAGGGGCAAAGCAAGTCTCGAAATTTGTGATTAACAACATTATCTGTTGGTATGGCATACCTTTTGAAATCATCTCTGATAATGGATCACAATTTGAGGGATCAAGCATCATCAGTCCTCACCTTATCGTCCCCAAATAAATGGAGCGGTGGAAGCAGCCAATAAGACAATCAAGACTATTGTTGCCAAGATGACTGAGAAGACTAGGGAGTGGCATGACAAACTCCCATATGCCCTTTGGGGGTATAGGATATCAATTAGGACTCCAACAGGAACAACCCCGTATTCTTTGGTTTATGGGATAGAACCAGTCCTACCGGTTGAGATGGAGATACAGTCTCTCAGGGTCATAGCAGAAAGTGAAATCTCAGAAGACCAATGGTATAAAACTCGTGTAGATGAGCGCCGACTACAAGCATTGCATAACATTCAACTCTATCAGCGGAGAATTGCTCGTGCATTTAACAAAAGGGTTCGAGATAGAGACATTCAAGAAGGTGATCTAGTCTTAAAGGAAAATAGAGCTCCATTGCATGATCCTCGAGGAAAATTCAAGCCTAACTGGTTTGGGCCATTCCTAGTCAAGCATGTCACCACGGCTGGAGCAGTAAAGCTAATGGATTTTGATGGGAATGAATTCACCCATTTCACTAATCTTGATCAATTGAAGAAATATTACGCTTAGGCATCAAAGTAATTGTAATTGTCATGGTCAAGTAACCAAGCAAATTGTGGATTTTGTATCCTATTTAGTTATTCTTAATAAGCATGCCATGTGTTTCTAGATATTCATATAATGTATGCAAAAAAAAAAAAAAAAAAAGAAAAAAAAAGAAGAAAAAAAAACAAAAAAAAACGGAAAAAAAAAACGAAAAAAAAAAAAAGGAGAAAAAGAAAAATGATGAAACATGTTTTTGATTGTTAAGGTTTTATGTGTTATGCTTTTATGTGTCATATGATTGATTAATTATGATTTGCATGTCATATTTAATGTTAAAGTGTGCACGTGTTTAGAATTGTGTTCACATTGAATTTCTCACAAGCAGATAATTCTCACAAGCAAATAATTCTCACAAACAGATCTTTTTATTCATCCCAACTGGGGTACTTCATTTTATACATAAAAAGACATAAAGCCTTCATTTCCTACAAACTAAAAAAAAACTAAAAAAAACAACATGATATTTCTCTTACACCCTTCTCCTCTTTATGGTAGGCCCGTCTAAATCATTGTCTTGACCAATATCCGCCAGAAGCCATTGAAGGTAATCTTCATCAATCAGTGGAAAGTGGGGTTCATGTAGCGTTGATATAATTTTAGCTCCCTGCCATATAGTAGGCATTCTCTGAATACCACTCATATCAGCCTCATAAGTGGTACAAGATGGAAGAACCTGGAGGGCAGGAATGTGTTGTTGCCTCCAACCAATTTGCCTTAGACACCTCCATGGAAGCCCGGGTAATTGTACACCTCTGCGACCAGAATTGCAATATATAATTGCACTAATGCCAAGGTGGCTTGTGACCCACTTTATATCTTGCTGTAGAAAAAAATCCTCCCACCCACCATTTTTGCTAAGTTGATAGAAGGAAGGAAGAAGACCTCTCTCCCGGACATGATTAGTTTTGTAAGTAAGACTCTTGTGGGGTTTCATGAGAGAAAATTTTTCCAACAACCATAACTGAAGGGGCTAGTGGACATCCCTTCACGAAACTTTGGGGTTTTCTTTAGAGTTCATCTAAGCCAAGAAACATTTCCCCTAAAATAAGTGGTCCAAGACGACCCCCACTAACAATTTGAGGAATAAGTGAAAGACACCGAACATGGCATGTGTTTAAAGACCATTTAGTGAGGGTACTTCCCAAAATCATAAGAATGCAAGCATTTTCTCTAGCAATCCTATAGTTGGCATTGTTAGAGAATTGCCAAGTGCCAAATTGAAAAGTCAACAATAAGTTGAGAAGAAATACCTCACCATATTGTAGGTAGTTGCCATGAAGATTTTCGAGAAGATATAAAATTATTGATAAATCTCCCGAGATCCTTGTAGGAGATCTAGGTGTAATAACTGGGATGGTAAGCCTAGCAAACCTTCGACCTCTTCAACAAGAGGCACAATCTCCCGGTCTCCAAAGCGGAAGACATGGCGAGTTTCATCCCAAAATTGGGAAGCAGCATGAATCATGTCATAACAGATAGAAAGTGAAAGCAAAGGCATAAGAGCCTTAGTGAAGCGGGAAGAAGAAAAAGATTGCCTTGGTTGCTCCAAATTCTTTGTGACCCCCGAGAGTTGTTTTTTCTCCCGACTCCCCATTTCATTAGCTTCTTCATAAGTAGGAGCCATTTTTGTGAAAGAAGAAAAATTAGAGAAAATATTGGAGTAGTGGAAGTGGTGCATTTGGAAATGAAGAACCATGCCCCTTTTATAGATGGAAAAGATGATCATCCTTGATTCATGCCATGGATAATAAGTTTGAGTATTGTCCATAGGATAATAAGGAGCATTCTTCACCATGGCTAATGACCAAGCATTTGTGGTATGGCAATTTTTGCTAAAGCCGAACATAAAAAAAACTGTGTCAATGATGAATCAAGAACGTTGATACAATCCCTTTTCTTAATGATCATCCAAAATAATGACCTTGATCAATCTATTTTATATAGTGATCATCATTTTCCGATAAAGCAAATAAGCATTATGCATGAAAAAATGTCTGAAAGATTTCGGAAAAAACTGATAAAATTTTTTGCCATATGATGATTGGTCCACCATAGTTTGTCTAGAGGGTAATAACCTCAGGTCAACCCTTTTAGGTGACATGACCTGACAGTGTCCTAATTTAAGGTGACATGATAACACATGGAGTCATAAAAAGTGAATGATGGTAACTTGACAATTTGCTTGTCATCAAGGCCATGAAAAACTATATAAAAAAAAAAACAAAAACTGCAGTCGACCTGTTAATTGTCGAAGTCTCTCACATTAACAAAAGACAAATTCATAAGACTAAAAAAAACGACAATAAAGTCGCATTTTCAATTTTAGAAAGTTAATTGGGATTTTCTATCTAAGACGACGATAAAGTCGCATTTTCAATTTTAGAAAATTAATTAGGATTTTCTATCTAAGACGACAATAAAGTCGCATTTTAAAATTTTAGAAAATTAATTGGGATTTTCTACTTAAAACGACGATAAAGTCGCATTTTCAAATTTTAGAAGATTAATTGGGATTTTCTATCTAAGACGACAATAAAGTCGCATTTAAAATATTAGAAAATCAATTGGGATTTTCTATTTTAAGACGACGTTAAAGTCGCATTTTCAATTTTAGAAAATTAATTGGGATTTTCAATCTAAGACGACGTCAAAATCGCATTCTTAATTTTAGAAAATTAATTGGGATTTTCTACATAAAGCAACGCAAATTATAGCACTGATGATAACTATTTTCTATGGAGAATATGTTATCTCAAAAGAAATTTTCTGTCAAAATTTTGTGTCTTTTCAAACATTGGTCATCATTTCCTCCAAAATTCGACCAATGTGGGGCATTCTGTAGACACCAAATTTTGAACCCTTTTTTCGGATAAATAAAAGATTTTAAAAAGAAATAAATATAACAAAAACCATCATGCATCGTGGAGCGCGCACCCCGTCAAAATGCATGTTTCGTCCCGCGGCGCGAGTTTCATTCCATCGTACAGTTTTCCATTTTTGCGGTTTCGGTTTAGATATAAAATTTTCTGTAAGTCCGTTTTAATAAAATGATTCGTAGTATAATCACGCTCGTTTTTACTAATTTGACGAGTTTTCGTTAATTGTCTTAAGTTAGTCTTGACGAGTTTTCGTTAATTGTCTTAAGTTAGTCTTCCGAAAAATGAAAAAAACACGAGTCGCAATTAGCCGTCGGGATTTTAATCGTATCCCAAAACTGGTAGTAATCAGTTTTCTTGATGGTCAAGTCATTGTCCATTGAATAAAGAATAATAATATATTCTTTATCCACTAATCACATCCTTTATCCATTAGTTAGAGAATAAGAATCATGAAAAGGAGTGAGAATAAGAATCAAATCTCATGTGTAAGAGGCAAGAATTCGGATTTTTTCCACCGGATTCGAGTTGTGCGCCAGGCACATGACCATGCTCTAGACGCATGATTGTACAGCATCCTGCGCCAGACGCAGGGCCTAGCGCCTAGCGCACGGAGCTGTGCCTAGCGCAGGCTCCTACGTTTGGCACAGTGATCTGATCAGTTTTGTTTTGCACATTTTTCGATGCAATTTTTACGTATTAGGATGTATTTAAGGAAGAATATTTTCTGAAAATCTAATTTTGCTTCATTGATGAGAAAATCCAAAAAGAATAAGAATATTTGTGTTTCCAAAGAGATTTGATGATGTCATTAGGGTGAGGTCATTAGAGTGATGTCATTAGGGTGATTAAGGATGGGAAAAATCAGATTTTGTGGGTTAAAAATCTGATTTTCTACTTCCTTGAAACCCTAGTTCATCTCCCTCATTTCCCTATAAATACCCTCCTTTTTTTATTTCAAAACTAAGTTGAGCTAAAAATACAACCCAACTTCACTACTTCTCTCAATTCTACTCTCATCTTCTCTACTTCCTTCCTCTAAAAAATCTCATTCAAGAAAAAGAAAGTAAAAGTTAGGAAAATAATTAGTAAGTAAAGAAGTTCATCAAAAGAAAAAACACAAAAAAGAGTTTAAGTTAGTAATTAAGTGGATTTAGAAACTCACTTAGAAATTAAGAAAATCACAAAAAAGGTAGAAAAATTTGCAAAAAGGAAGTGCATCATTGAGCTAGCAAGGTAAAGTTGAAGGTTTTGTTATTTCTTTGATTATCTCCTCAATCATCTACTAACTCTCTCCTTGTTTCTTCTTATCATTTTTTTAATTTTTGGAGTGATTTGGGTATGAGGAAGTCCTAATAGGTTCCCAACCTTAAATCACCCCACCTAGAATAGTCAACTCTAATGGGGAGACTCTTAGGAAATAATGTGATTATGTAATTTTCCTTAATCAAGTTGTTTTTCATCACCAAAAAATGTTTTCATAAAAAAATTCAAGACAAATTGTACATAAACATCTCCATAAAAAGAAAATGTGATGCTGATTTTCTTTTTAGTTAAGAAAATAAATAAAAAAAGGGTCTTAAAAGTGTCCAATTTAAGTGAAAATTTCCAGTCTAGTTCTTCAAAGTGTCTATAATGTTCATACCAAAATTAAATTAAAAATAAATTCAATAAATTGGATTTCAAAGAATAAATTGAATAAAGGTCCTGTTTTGACCAGTTTGAGTATAAAATTCACTATAATTCAAGTTGTCACTACAAGCTTGTGAAATTTTGACACAATATAAAGAACTCACTGACCTATCCACAGGTGTATCACATGCTCAATGTTATGATTTATACAGAAAGTTATGAATTTTATAAGTCAATATAAAAAAAAGTGCAATCTGGAAAATGAAATAAAGTGATTAACTCAACTTTCATAAAAAAAAATTATTTTCTTGATACGAAAATGTAAATTAAAAATCATGAAATTTTAAGTTTCTCTTAAAATGCCTCATTTTATCATGTAAATAAAAATCAATAAAAATCGTCATAAAAAAAACAAAATCAAAGAGGTTAATTAATCTCTAATTTTCACAAGTTTACAAATAAACATAAATTCCAAAGCCCATTCAAGGAGATGAAGATCAAGGAACATCATGGTGAAGATCAAGATTGAAGATTTATATAGATCATAAATTTTGTACATATTGTTGTAATAATAATTTCTTTGTAAATAGTTATTACATCACTCAATTAATAAAAAAACATGGAGATGTTTATGCATAATTTTCATAAATAATTCCACAATTCTTTTGAATAAAATGAGCAACCAATGATACAAATATTGCATGTTGGGCCAATATATCATAGTATATGAATCAAATGACCCAATCTCAATTAAGAGGGAAAATTACAAATCTAATTAAGTTAAATTGTATGATGATCCATCTTACATTTTCAAAATTGTTCTCCATAATCTTCAAATGGATTAATCATATAATTTGACATAATTAGATTGGTAATTATGATCTCCGAATTGATTTTAGGCCGTTTCACGTGTCTCGCTTTAAATGGCCAAATTTCAATTAGCCAAACACAATCTCCAAATTTGATCTCAAATTGATCATTTCTCTCTAAATGACTTAATAATCTTCAATTAAGATTATTTCTCAAAAGCCTTCAATTAGGAAGCAACCCTCTTCTTCTAAGACCTCTTAAAAATTATAAACGTGATCACTAATTAAGGTGGTTATTTCAATCCTCGATTAATCGCTAATTAGAGCGGTTAACTCAAACTTTTCATTTAATCACTAATTAGGGTGATTAGCTTAACCTTTCATCATATTTAATCACTAATTAAGGTGATTAACTTAACCCTCTTCATTTAATCACTAATTAGAGTGATTATCTTAAACCTTAATAATTGCTAATTAGGGCGATTAACTCAAACTCTTCATTTAATCACTAATTAGAGTGATTATCTTAAACCTTAATAATCGTTAATTAGGACGATTATTTTTCTCATTTAATCACTAATTAGAGTGATTATCTTAAACCTTAATAATCGTTAATTAGGACAATTATTTTTCTCATTTAATCACTAATTGGAGTGATTATCCTAAACCTTGAATAATTATCAATTAAGGTGATTACTTCCTAACCTTCATTGTTAATCACTAATCAAGGTGATTATCTTTCCTCTTAATTTTAATCATTAATTAGGGTGATTATCTTAACCTCCATTCTTAATCACTAATTAAGGTGATTATCTTGATCCTCCTTCATATTTAGTCGCTAATTAAAGTGATTATCTTAATCTCATGTCAATCATTAATTGGAGTGATTACCTTATTCCTAATAGATTTGTTTAATTCTAAAGGTGAGTTATTCATAATCTATTCTTTCCTTTTCTTCCCCGATGGAATTGGCCATTTAGGGTGAGACATAAGATCGAACTACGATGGTTTTGATCCATGAGTGGATTCCAATCCCGCAATGATTGGTACGTAGTGCAACTTAAGTGCTCAAACCTACCATGTACAAATGATATATTGGTTCTACATAAAAATGGTTGATGTGTATATGTGCAAACTATGTGATTTTCTCTCTTTTTAATAGCCATGATTACTTTAAAATAGAAAATAACGCATTTAGTAAGAGCCCGTTCTGTAGAACGGAAGAGGAGACGAGTTCTAGACGTTCACACCTCTTAACCTAAACCCCGAACCTTATCTCATGGTATGAAAGACCAATTTTCAAAAAAGCCTTATCCATATGAAGTCATCATCGTTTTAAATGATATTTCTTGAAATTGATTTTAAAACGATTTATTAAATAAATCTGTCCCTATTCAGATATATTAATAGGGTGGCGACTTCAAAGTTTTCTAAAACTCATAGTCCAATGAGAGACTTTCGTGGGATTCAGACCGTTAATTAAGACAGTCAAAAATCGGATACCACAGACAGCAAGTGTGTTTCCTTCTTGTAGCAGACATGTACATAACTCTCAACTTCTTGGTGCAAAAAAAAGATGCATGCCACAGCATGGCGGCATGGAATTCCAGTCAACTTCCATTTTCTACATGTACACACTCTCCTAGTTAGATCAACTGTCAGAGTGTCTAACCTATGAGACACCTGAAATACCATTTTGCTAGAAGGCATCAGATTATATGAAGCTGCCCAATCCTTCTCTTTTTCCAGTTTTGCTTGAATTCTAGGGCAAATAATCCATTTGTACTTCTCCAACTCTTCTCACTTAGTAATGAGTCTTTGCATTAGTGTTGTCCTGGTGTCTTCAAGCATGAATATTAGGTGTTTTGTCCTTGCACTAAGTATATAACCATTGAAGGTTTCTGCCATATTGCTCACAACAACATCACACTTGGTCAGTGTATTTGTAAATGCTCTACAAAAGCACTTTGGATCATACCCTTTGAAAGCTTCAACTGCACTTGGACTGACTTTCCCCATCTCCTCCATTGCATCCTGATAATCTACCTCATTGTATGCCCAAACAGCTTTCCAAAACATACACTTGAACTCATCACCTTTGTAATTTGTGTGCCATAGTGCAAAGATATGGCGTGCACAGTGCCTGTGTTCTGCTTCAGGTAAGATAGTATGCACTGCATTGAGTATTCCCTGCCAACAAATTCATTAAACCAGTATGCACAGCATGGTTAGGATATGTTAAATGTATGTATGTGTAAGTACAAAGTAATGTAAGATAGCTTACCTGATGTTCATCAGAAATTATTGTAATGCCTTCACCATCAATGCTTCCAATGACTTTCCTTAGCTCACTGATGAACCAATGCCAACTCTCATTATTTTCCCCTTCACAAACTGCCCAGGCTAGAGGATACATTTGGTCATTAGCATCACGACCTACTGCAGACAGTAGCATGCCTCCCAAGAAGGTTTTTAGGAAGCACCCATCTACACACAATACCTTTCTACACCCAGCAACCCAACCATCTCTTACACCATCAAAGCATACAAAAAATCTTTGAAAAACAGGAGGATTAACTCTCCTAGTTGGATCAGTTTCCAACTTAAAGCAACTGTTAGGTGAAGCTTGTTTGAGTGCGTCTAAGTATCTACCAAGCTTGTTATAATGTTCTTTCATGCTGCCATGAAGCTTCTTGTGAGCTAAATACTTCACTTTGTAGGCCCAATTCTTCTTCACAAGAATTTTGTAAGCCCTTCTTACTGTTTCAATTATGTCCTTAGCAGGCCAATGGGGTCTGCTCTTAAACACTTCAAGAAATTGCTCTGCCTCCCAAGAAGCTTTCAATTGCCTATTTGCTTCCATGTTTCTATTACAAGTATGCTCAGATATGACTGACTTAACTCAAAAACATGCTTTGTTGTTGTCCCAACTTGCATAGATCCTAAAAGGACAATCTTTTACACACTTTGCCCCTAGCCTTTGCCCTCTTTTTTTGTCACTCACTGCAATAAACAAGTTCCTCCCTTGTGCAACTGCAAACCTCACTATGGCATCCCTGAACTTATATCTATTTTGAAACCTAATGCCAACCTTCCATTGCAAAGTGTTGAAGTCAGTGTTCTCATCCACAACTTGCACCCTAACCCTCCTTCTTCTGCTAATTATATTGTCCTCATCACTTGAACCTGGTGTATTTGCCTCTTCATCAGTGTCTTCATATTCACTCAGGAAATCATTGTTGGTTTCTTCAGCTCCACTTGGTTCACCCCCTTTCTGCTTCTGCTGTCCAGTAAGCTTACCTAATGCAGCCTCCTTTTGCGGTTCTTTTGCAATCCCAACTATCCTATTGTTCCAACTCCTGAGGTTATCCTTAGCCACCCTCCATTCCTCATCATCATTCTCTCCATCAGATCCTACCTTTAATCCCTCAATATCATCCTCACCTTCACCATCTAATCCCTCAATATCTTCCTCTTCTAATTCTGTCTCAACATCAGATGTATCCTCACCATCTGGAATAAATTCAGCATCTTTTGGATCTTGGTCATCACCATCAGGCTCATACCCTTGAAAAAACTCATCCCAACCTATAGGTTCCTCACCTCTTGGATCATACCAAGCAAAATACTCATTAGGGTTCAGTTGTTCAAGGTTTTCAGAAGAATGATTTATTTGGCTTTGTTGAGATTCAGGTTATTGGCTTTGTTCAGTTTCAGGTTGTTGGCTTTGTTCAGTTTGAGATTGATTAGCAGCATTTAATATGGTCTCTGTGAAGGTGTTATCCAGGGTAGGTGATCAGTCAACATGAGTGAGGTGAGGTTCATTTTATTGTGTAGCAGTAGATTCTGCTTGGGTAAAGTGAAAGAATCCTTCTGAGTTGCTGACTGGTTCTGTTGGTGGGGTAACTTTTTGTGTTTCTGGGATCACTGGACTTTTATGCCCCTTCTTCCCTCCTTTGATAGGGGTCGTTTTTTGGGTCTAATACCCCTTCCTTCACTTACAGTTGAGACCTTAGTTTGGCTTTGTGTCTCTCCTCCTTCAATTTCAAGAATTACATCTGGTGTATCTACCCCATGAACTACATAGCAATCAATACACCTATTTTTAAGCACAATCTCTATCATAGTCCTAACCACTAAGTCATTATACACCCTATTCAAACCCTTCTCAAATGATTCAGAATGGGGGCCAAATAAAAAATCTCAGAAATGCTAGAGTATCTGCCACACTTGTTAGCCAATTCCTCTAAATAGAACCAACATAGTTCATCTGCATCCACCTGAAAAGTCCTAGCATCCCCTCCCACAAATTCCATTATTCCCTTTTTATTCTTCTTAAATTGACATCCTTATACAAACAGTTGTACAGGCCATAATTATCAACTAAACCTAGTAATTCAACAACACACCAAAATTATTAAATTAAAACAACAAAATTCAGAGAGTTTTCATGCTCGAAATTCAAAGTTCAACACTTTAAGAAGAAGAAAAAAATTTGAACTTTACTTACCTACAATGGCGAGAACCTTGAGTAGCGCGAAAATCTCCAATCACCTTCGACTTCACCTTGATGTGTTGAAGAAGAAGAAGAAGAGTTGAATTTTTTTACAGCAGCACATTCATGGTGGGCGATGATTAGTTGTCTAGAATAGGGCGAAGAAAACACGCTCATTAACTTCCTCCATTAAATCTTCTGTTCAGTTTTGGAGGGAAGGTTACTTTTACCGGATCAACAAGTTCCAAGTTAATGGGGAGTATTTTTGGATTAATGAGGTTATAAGTTGGATTATATAGGAATAACCCATAGTTGGGATTAATTGTGGAAGATGGTCAATAGTTTGGATAATTCTTGTGAATTTTTCCAAAAATCATTCATTAATATGAAGTCATACGATATCCTTCCTCCGTTCCATAATAAGTGAAACATAGGTATTGGGCACAAGATTTAATAAACATCACTTTCAAAAACCAAAAGGTCATAAAATACCCTTTTCATGTTCAAAAGGAGGAGAGAGAAAAACAAACCACACAAGTTTGTGATGGGTACTCTTGTCATTTTGTCACTTTCTTTTTTCCATTTAAGGTATGTTTCACTTATTATGAAACGTTCTAAAATAGTAAGTGTTTCACTTATTATGGAACGGAGGAAGTCTATAATAAAAGTTAGAAACTAGAAAATACAGATCAAATTGAGAGAAACTTAATTCTAATATGGCAAAACCACAATAGTGGAGCATAAATAACCCTTCTAAATACCCTATTTCACATCGATGTCTGATGCAGCCTTCTAAGAGGGGATCTCTAACGATCTGATGTGGTTTTGATGTAGAACTAGAGTTAATTCAACCGATTGTATGTGAAGTACTGACCACAGTTGCAATCTTGCACAAGATCTTATCAACAAACCAACCTTCAACTGGAGACAGGGTCCAAACCCTGCTAACACACAAAGAAACCAAACTAATACACCCACCGTGAAGGGGTGACTACAAAACCCATAAAAAAGACTAAAGCCATCACACGAGATGAGACTTTTTTGAAAACCTACGAAAAAACTACAAAAGCAAGAAAATAAACTAGAAACTGCATACATGAGAGGGTTTTCCTTGTGTGTTAGAAAGGAGAGGAGGGAATAACTGCTAGGGTTTTTTTATAGATTTGTAATTCGTATTTCTAATAAAAACGAAAAGGATGTAATTAACTACTTAAAATAGTAGGTCCCACAAACAAAATCTATCAAATGGTGGTGATCTAAAAAAAATTGAGTGGTATAAGATAGTCAATTTGAAAAAATTGATATATGTTGGTTAATTATCTAGAAAAAGTTGAGTTTATAAGGTGGTTATTGTCAAATCTATTATATATATTAAAACTTCTGGCCTAGAAATGCTACCACGCTACGTATCACCTTCACTACACAAATAGCATGGCCCGCTACGTCATCATATACACACATAAACCGTCATTGTTTTCTCATTAAAAGTAAAAGCAAAAATGTAAATATTAATACTTGATCGCACACCCTCATATTTATACCACTACTTCAATTTCAAAACTAATGATAACAAAGTAAGCAAGAAAGAGAAAAGTCATGTTAATCGAATATTCTAACTTTCATTGCTCAACTTATTTTAGTTAAATACTTCAATCTCTTATAACACAATTACACTACTATACGAATTTCACAACTAATAATAATTAATATTAACAAAGTAGGCAGAAAAGAGAAGTCATACACTCATACTAATCAAATATTGTAACTCTTCATTGCTCAACTTAGGCTCTGTTTTTTTGGACTAAATTAATGAAAATTCAGTTCAGTTCAGACAAATTCAATTCATGTTCGGTTCAGTTCAGGTTCAGTTCAGTTCAGTTAGTTTTCTCTCACAGTTTTATTCAGTTCAGTTCAGTTTAGTTCAGACAAATTAAGTTCAGTTCAGTTCAAACAAATTCAGTTCAGTTTCATTGATTCCAAAAGGACATAGCCTTATTTCCGTTCAAGACTTCCATCTTTTTAAGTTTTAACAAATAACAAACTCCTTTCCCCAAGTCAGTTATAAAACCGAAGATCCGGCGATCATCAGCTTAGCAACACCCAACCCACCAAATGGCAGCAATCCCTTATCAGCATCACTATCACCTTCTTCACCCTTGCAAAAATCTCGGCATTTCTTCTTCTTCTTCTGTTAATTCTACTCTAAAACCCTCTTCTTTCTTCGTAAACCCATCAATTACATTCATCAAAAAGTCACCCACATTTCGATGCGATTCCCATAATCAACGGAATTGGACCACTGTCGATTATCATATCTCCAAAATTGACCCTATTCAAATCATACCCAATTCTTCTTCTACTTTATCAATGGCTTCTAATTCTGAAGAATCCATTAAATATACTAAGAAAGTTTGCCTTTTTTATTGCCCTGATACCAAAGCCCTTGCTGAGAGAATTGCCGCTCAATCTGATGCTATTCAGCTTCGTAGCATTTCTTGGAGGTAATTTCTTAGTCTTTAATGGGTTTATGTTGTTATTATTATTTAACTAAATTTGAAGATTATTGTACATGGGAATGTAGATTGTAATGGGTGGTTTGTTGTTTTTGGATTGAATAATGTGGGTAATTTTTATTCTTTGGGAGGTGTTATAGAGCAACTGAGCGCAATGAGATAAACGGGATTTGGTCTTAGGTTCTGGGTATCACTCCTACTAGACTTTACCAATTAAGCGAAATGGGTGATTTGGTGGAACCCATGTTAAGTTCTCTTGGGATGTGTACTTCCTAATCATTGGAAAAACAACAATTCTGTGATGAAGTTTGATTAGTGGGATTGATTACCAAAGTGCTAAATTTAGGTTGATTCGGGGGGGGAAGTTAAAGAAATGAAATTCTATTACATATATCTGATTTAGGATAAGGTTGCTTATATGGCATTGATAAAGGGTCTATAAGATGCATTTTTACTGAGCTTATTTTACATATCGCTCTTATTAGAAGCATGCATTGCTTCAAATAAGAGCAAATGAAGTTCATGTAATATAAGAATGAATATGTAATGATGAGAAACTTTTAAGCAGAGAATATCAAGTCCTAAAAATGGTTTGGCATACTTAATCATTGTTCGCACTTGGCAGTATGGAACCTTGATCTTTAATTCTGCTCAAAAGGAAAATCAATAGTATTAACAGTATATGACCAGACTTTATTGTTTTGAGGAGAAACATTTTGAGGTTTTGGCCAAGGGCTGAGGAGGATCCTAAAATTAATCTACCCGGAGAGTCGTTCATCATTGTCGAAATAACAGAAGCAAAAATCTGAAGGGGGGGAGTAACGGGAGCACTTGGTGGGTTTTGATCTGCCCTGACTTGGGACTCTAAATTTGCACACTATTTTGCTTGATATTAGGGATTTGAATTATTATTAGTAGTAGTCAAGATGGTGTGTTATGTTAGACATTTTTAGTAGAATTGTCTTACAGTATCATAATTATTCTGTACTTAGGACTTTTGAAGATGGCTTCCCGAACCTGTTCATATCTAATGCTCAAGGTATACGTGGGAAGCATGTCGCTTTTCTGGCATCATTTAGTTCTCCTGGTGTAATTTTTGAGCAACTCTCAGTGATATATGCTCTTCCAAAGCTTTTTGTTGCCTCCTTCACACTTGTTCTTCCCTTTTTTCCTACTGGCACTTCTGAGCGGATGGAAGATGAAGGGGATGTTGCAACTGCTTTTACTCTTGCTAGGATTCTATCAAATATACCAATTTCAAGAGGAGGCCCTACTAGCTTAGTGACATTCGATATACATGCCTTGCAGGTTTGCAGCCTTCCTGTTGTGCAGCCTTCAGCCCTCTAATGCTCTTTCATGTTTCATACTGATCTTTTGTATTTATTGTCTACATGTTTTAGGAAAGATTTTACTTTGGTGACAATATATTGCCATGCTTCGAGAGTGGAATACCTTTGCTTAAAAAGAGGCTGCAACAACTGCCTGATTCTGACAACGTATGGTCTGTTGGAGTAGAGCCAAATTTTATCCGCGTCTTGAATTATCTTTTCAAGCTAGTTATGTCCTCGAACCTGATTTGTGTGATTAGGAGATTTGTTATTGGTAGTTATGGTGCCTTTTCCCTTATTTCCTTCAGATATCTATCGCTTTTCCTGATGATGGTGCATGGAAACGGTTTCACAAGCAGCTGCAACACTTTCCTATGGTAAATCTATTATCGCAAAAGACATCGCTCTTTGTTTCTATTGTCTTGCTACTTACAATGTTTCAGTAACATAGATGTAGTTTGACATATTGATGCATTTTATTTAATCAGTATCTTAAAGTTTTCCTTGAAAGCTCTCTGTCTGTTTCAAGCTGCGTATTGTTGTGGATAAGCTTTTTTTTTTTAACATATAAACATTCAAACATCAGCTAACACCTTTGAATGTTTATTTCATTTTGTAGCATGTCTGAATGAGTTGCAAGAGTAGTGTTAAATGCAGTTAAAGAGAGGGTTTCTAAATTTAGTCTGTTTTAAAGGCTCTTAAATTTAGTCAGTAGTGTCTGAATGAGATTATGGTAGATCAACCTGTGTGACACGTGTAGCTCTCAAGTTCAGTCAACTGTAAAAGGCTGCTGCTTCTGATTCTGCGAACAAAAGACTAAATTGTGTGATGCTATTGATGTGTATCCCTGTTTTTGTTAAAGAAAGACTAAATGACAAATTGTTTGTTAGCAAACAAGAGAGGGGCAGAGTGTTTAGGTAATACTTGTGGGCCCTTCTTTTTCCTCTCTTGCTTCGCTGTTTAATCATACTCTTTGTTAGGTCGACATAGGTATTACTCATTGCACGAATGATTTTTGATTATCCAACCAACCTCCAGATTGTTTGTGCAAAAGTTCGAGAAGGTGATCAACGTATTGTTCGTCTGAAGGAAGGTGACCCTACAGGACGTCATGTTGTGATTGTTGATGACCTAGTACAATCAGGTGGCACCCTTATTGAATGCCAGGTAGATTCTCTTGTGAGCTATGCATCTCCCACACTTAATCTTACCTCACTATCATCTCAATACTCGTGATTGTTTCTTCAACACAACAAAATAAAATAAAATAGAGAAACAGTAGTGATTTGTAATTAATTGAATGCAGTTACTTTTTCCTGTGTCCATTAGCTTCAAGTTTTCTCCTGTTCATATTTCTTTTGCTGTCTTTCTTTCAACTTTCTCCAGAAAGTATTGGCTGCTCATGGAGCTGCAAAGATCAGTGCATACGTCACACATGGAATCTTTCCGAATAAAACATGGGAACGCTTTCAACCTGATAATGCAGGTATGGGCTTTTAAACTGGAGCAAACTTATTTTACTTGGCAAAGCAAGATTATGTAGAGAAGCAGCTTTATACTGTCATCTCTTTGGATAAGTTTGAATTTAGCTTCGAGAATAGGCTATATCCTAGTTTTCTTGTGTACCTTACTTTTTACCAAAATAAAATAAAATAAAGGTAGTATTATACTTATTGGTATACTGTAGGATATTCTTACGTATACTACCATCAATAGAACTCAATTTATTACTTCATGTTTTTCGAACCAAAATAAGATTTTACTATTTGTTACTTTTGATGTTGAATTGTGGGTATGTTCATCCTTCACAATATGCCACAGGTTGCCCTGAGGAGGGAATGACATACTTCTGGATCACAGATTCTTGTCCCCTTACAGTGAAGGAGGTGAAGAACAGACCTCCTTTTGAAGTCATTAGCCTTGCTGGCCCCATAGCTAGCGCTCTTCAGATTTAAGCATTTGCCAAAATTAGCAAATAATAGCACAAAATAAGTTTTAATTCGCTTGGTGTCATCCAGTGTGGTCAGTTTGACTTGTGGTATGTTGTCAGAATTAGAGTTTGTAATCTGTAGAGATTTTAGATTTTTGGCAGAATTTCAGCAGTTGTGTAAACAACAATGATTATATGACACCAATTTTAAGCTTCAAAAGTATACTTTGTTTGTTGAAACTGACTGAATTCTTGCCGCAACTGGCTCAATCTTCCTTCTATCATTCTATCAGTCTGACTATTTGAGTGGAGGTGACACAAAATTAGCGGGTGTGGGTTAAGGTTTTTCAACCCGTTTGAGTAAGTGGTTTAGTTAAGGATGAACTTTTAAACTTGAATTCAACATGACAATGCATTTACTTCAGGTTGTATAATTAGTATCATTATTGTGGCTTGTAATGGTTCATTCAAACTTTTTTCTTAACTAGATAAACTTTGTTTGCTGTTTATTGTATTTGGTTCATTCCGTATGTACAAGCTGAGTTAAAATGGATCATGTTAATTTGTTTACTCGTATATATGTGTGTGCGATAGATAAATAGTTCCTTAAACGGGTCGGGTGACCGAGTTATTAACGAGTCAGGAAAGAATTGAGGGTGATTCAACTTGTTTATTGATAAAACTCGAAAAAAAAACTCTGACATAACCGACTCTTTTGTCAGCTTGATTACTAAATATTGATGCTACTAAGTACTCCTCTAGCCAAAAGGTAATTATCATTGCTTTAGGGCACAAAGGATAAAAAAGAATACAGAGATAACTTAATTAAAAATAGTAGTATGTTAACTTAAATCTGACTTTTCATTGGGACATTCCAAAAGGGTATTTCCTCCGTTTTATAATTGCAACATAGAGAGAAGATACACAATAGTTTAGGGGATCAATGTGATTAAACAAGAAAATTAACAGAGATGGTAGATATGCCCATGCGCAAGGAGAGAGAGAACACATGATAATAAAAGGTGCATAGCGATTATTACAAACATTGATGAAGTATATGATGACTTAATCTGATACGAAGTATCACAAAATAAAATTTGAGTCATTGCAACTCAAAAGCTTATACGACTTGCAGAATTATTGTTTCTTTGTTACTATTGGGTATGAAATTACATAAACAAAATTTCTGACACTTCAAGTTAGAATAAACACACCTATCACAAGCTTCATTCTTGTGAAAGATGGTAAACACGGAGCCTAAAATTACTATCTCAACGAAAGTGGCAGACTATTACAAACAAGGAAACAAAGAATCTAATTTACACATTTGGATTTGATATACATAAAGCACAGCACACAAGAGAGCTCACTACACTTTATGTGAAATCCTGATATAATTTAAGAGCCTCTTCAGGGCCTCCCCACTGTCAATGGCCTCTCTAGCTCTATCCAGAGCTGCAGTAATATCTTCTGCACCATCACTGCCTAACAAGTGATCCACAATTCCAGCATTTAAGACAATTCGATCATATGCAGGTCCCTTCTCGCCACTAAGTGCTGCTATACCAAGCTCTATGTTCTTCGCTACCTGCACAATTGCCAACAGTTCATGACATCTCAAACGTGTACCTTTGGAAGAGGTCCAAATTGTAAAGAGCTTTACATGATCTTAGATTAAAATTATAGTAAATATACTTTCTCAAGACTTGGACCTTAACTGGGCTGCCATCACAAGCTAAACCAATATATGGTAACTGGGCTGTGTGTGAGCAAGAAGAAAGACCCCCCCCCTCTCAACCCTCTTCCTCCTTCCCTAACAGCTCTCCAATGGTTCAAAGTTCAAACTTCATAGTTCAAACTTGGGTGAAGAGTTGGCAAAAATGTCACGATAACACAATACAGAACCGAACATAAAATACACAAAGGTAGTTTTTTACCTCTTTATTTTAATGGATCAACAAGCGGAACTCAATTTTCAGTTGGTCTTGAGTCACACACATATATTGATATATAAATATATCTCAAACTTTTCAGTAACAAGGCAAATACCTTATGTCCTACTCAAGACACCCATAAGTTGGCCTTGAGTCAAACACATATATTGATATATCCCATACTTTTTTGTAACAAGGCAAATGCCTTTTATGTCCTACTCAAGACACCCATAAGTATTCATATCAAGCCATAACAAGATATACTCGGCCAACAATCTCTCTTTTGCCAACATTATATTTTATGAAAATATTAAAATACTTGATGCTGAAGCTACCTATGTTACTCGGACTCAATACTGGTGTTGGGACACCAGTACATGTCCAAGAGTTCACCTCAGCTATTTTGTGAAAATTTTCCATGATTTTGGCTCAAAATGAAGTGTCAAAGTGTCCATACCCATGTTGAAATTTCGAAAAAGACAGGTACTTAGGTGAAAAGACCCCATTCCAAACCTAGAAACTGCTTGTGAGGTCACAATGTATAGAATACAACATAAAGATTCAATATAAATTCATGAAGGTGTTTCTTTACATCAGATTTGTATGTGTAATTCAAACAAAGGTGGACTATCGGACAGTAATTTCAAGAAAAATATCTGCTGTGCTGATTTGAAACTGCTTGTGATTAGGAAATATTGAACATGCAATCTATGTGGCACAAACACAAGCTTTCAAGTTTCAATCCAGAAAGCAAATAAACAAAGTAAAGACTGATCCCAAGAAAATAAGAATAAAATTTCCAGATAAAGTAAAAACTAAGCTCCCTTACCGATCTATCAGTCCTTGGAGTATCAGAGGGATCAAAACCATAGTCTTTTGCATTCACTTCCAAACGGAAAGTCTCCCGTGACACACCTGAAGCGTAAACAAGCCACCTCTAAGCTTACAAAAAGTTTAATCACAAGGAAAACTGGAATAGCCATTAACAAAGATGAATATTAGACACTAAATAATTGGTGGGAAAAATAAACGACCATCAGCTTCCAATGCAGCTCCATTGACTGATGAGCGAAATCCTGAACAATAGTTGACAGGAAGTCCTTTAGATGCATTTGTTAGCCGTAATCTGGTTGTCATAGAAAGCGCCCCTTCTTCACCCTAAACAAAAATAGCTGAATCATGAAGGTTGAAATTTAACGTGGATTGCCATAAGTAGATTATGTGCCGAAAAATTGGCATCTCCGATCAGAACATTAAGACGAGCATTCTCAGAAAAGTGCTCAATAAAGGAAAATAAACAAACCAAAGCCAAGACTCAAGATATCAATAAAGAGAAAAACAAGAGAACTTTCTAACCTTGACAACTAAACCAGCATGGATGCCTCTTCTCCTCATAAGCATTAATAGTGGTTCTTCATATCCTTCATGATAAAATCCGGCTACAATTGCTTCCTTTCCCCGAGCCTGTTCATGTCATTTAACTTCTTGTATTCTTAATTCAGAATAAGAAATCCTTCAAATGATACTACTAACTATGGCGTTTACAGTAGAAGTAGACGTAGACGTAATAACTAAAACGAGACTTCGTGAACTTCAGAAAACAGCAGCTCCCAATGAAATTCCAAAGGTCATATCAGACAATGCTAATACTAAGATCTCAATCACAATCTACAAGCAATGCAACCAATATATGACTCAAACTCACCCTTACGAACTGCTGAACCTTTTCAGATGTTGCCAGTGGTGGACGTTTCTTTATGTGTTCTCTTAATCCAATCAATGAGTATCTGCAGAAAGTTACAAGTTTTTGTCAGTAGCTTCCAAGCCACCTTAAAATGAACTCTGTGTAACAAAGGAGTGACTTTCCACAGAACAAGCAAATGGTGAACAATCAACAACCGCTTAATGGGCCCAACTATATAGGTTAAGCAGAACATAAATGCTTAGTGACCCCAGAGCCCAGACATTTCAGTAGTTTCTGGTCAGTAAAATGAACAACAACTCTAGTACATGCATGTTCCCAAATAAGTCCAACAATATATTCACGATCCAAGCTCCATAAGGTGTACTATCTTCAAGATACAAGACAAGTAACAAGGTTCAGTGACTACACACTTTCAACTCCACTATACCCTGTGTAGTGACTAGTTGTCAAAATGTGTAAACGGCAACAGTACAAAGGGCGTTCACAGTTCTTCTCAAGTAGACAAATATACATAGAAGTATTACAAGTACTATCACTTACAGAGATGGCCGGCCTTCTCTTAGGCTAACATATGCAAAGCCCACATTCGGATCCTGAAAGCAATAAGGAGAAGTTAATACCATGAAGCCAAGATTAAGTAACGAGCAGGAAAGCTTACATTGTCGGAAAACCATAATATATAGAAAATCATAACCTCAAGAAGTAGTTTTGCTTGCAATGATGTCAAGCGTGTATTTGCCCCCATGAATTGCAGCATCTGTTCTTCAGTCACACCACCCTATACAAAGCTCTTAAATTTTTTTAAAAAGAATAGCAGCGTAAAAGAACACATCCATAGTGTCACAATGCTGTTAAAACCATTTATGCAGTACAGCCACTACTAGCAAAGATCATAGAAACAAAGAGTAAAATCACAAGACAGATTGTCTGAGTCAGATTTTAGGCACTTTCAGATGAAGATTTGAAATAAAAGAGAAACATAACTCAATGAATTCTCTAATGTCTTCGTAAATCTTATCACAAACAACTTACCTTTGGTGGCATCCAATCTACACCATGAAGTAAGCACGATTCACCATAGCATGATCTCACAGCAGCTACAAATAACGTGCTCCTAAAGAAGCGTGTGTTGCCATCATAAGGTTCACCATAATGGGTCAAGGAATCCACATCAGCAACTGGAGGAGGACCTGGTTAACCAGTAAAAGAAAGAGTTAAGGAGTGCATTTCAAATGATGAACCCCATCAACCATTTACCTAAATACCCCCTTAAAGAGGTAAGCATAACAAGCTTCTAATAGATATGCCAAGAAGGGCATTAGCCCCATAAATTGTCAAATGAGGGGCATTACCAACTTCATCATCAAATGCAAGACAATACGCTTTAAGCTCCCGATCTGTTTCCCTGTTCATGCGTTGACCTATCAAAAATGCTGAAAGCAATGACTCGCTCACCCCTGTTGATTTATCTTCAAATCCCAGAGGTAGAACATCTCTTAGAACGCCTTGAACTTCCTCGTATCCTAGATGACCTCCTGCAAGAACTTCTCGTAGAGCACCAACCAGCCTCATTTCCCCAGCATCTTTTCCTGTATATTGTGGTCCAACACAACTTCCCAAACCCATTATAGAGCCTTCTGGATCAGCTATAAATAACACATCATGCGGAAGATTTCGAACTAGCTCTGGCCAAAAAGCATTCATGACGCGCCTTTCTCCTTCACTCCACTGAGTAGCTTCAGGAAAGGCATTCGCCCGGATAGTCATTCCCGCAAAGAAGGCACCAAGCTGAGCTCTGGAAACCTTATCATCATCTTTAAGTTCCCCCTTGGCTGATCATACACAGAAAAACACTGTGAAAAACTTCATTTTCCCCCGTACTTAAGGGGCCAGAGAAGGAGAAAGGATCAAAGAAATGAAATGACATTGTATGGTAGTTCTGTCATGGAATAGATAGCACTAGTGCACTACAATCATTCAGATTTCTAGCAATAAACTTCATAACTCCCATATGCTGGCCTCATCATTACTAAGCTCCCACAAGCAATAAAACTCATCTTCTTTCACCATAGGTGAACCTTTTGTTTGTGTTCCAGTTTTGAATATTTCTTACACTATACTAACTTTGCGGTGATGAACTTTTAAATGTACTCAGCAAATGTATCTACTTCATCTATATAGGCCAATTCTGTGAAATTTACAAAACCCCCACTCGTTCCCTATTGTAATTGACTAAGGGCATGTTCTCTTCGGCATAAAACAACTGAATTGAACTGAATTAAATTATAACTAATTAATAGTAATGATAATAATTTAGGAATTGAACTGAACTGAAAATAAGCTGGGGAGAACAGGCCCTAAATCATTCTCGTAATTGAAACTGCACCTCCAGATAATACGAAGCTACTTATCTACAGAATTTCCGCAATGCAAAGTTCTTCCATAACAAGTAATCTTTTTAAGGAAAGAAAACCAAACACAAAACTACGAGCGAGTTCTCCTCACCTTATATTTGCCGAACTTATCTAAACTGAAATTATTAGAACTTATTTAAGCTTATCTTATAACTTATTAGAACTTAATGAAACTTATTTTTAGCTTATTAGAACTTATCTCAACTTATTGAAACTTACAAGATTGAAACTCAACTCAAGGCGAAGAGAACACACCCTATATGCATCACCATACTATGGGCTGTCCTAACTCCTAACTAGAGGGATGAAGAATTCATCACAATTGATGGGAAAAAAAGATTCAATCCAAAAAGACTTTTTTTTAACATTCCTTATATATGGGTGTTTTGGACAAGGTTCAGATGTGGTCACCAAACTACTTTCATGGTCAATTTGGATGGGTTGCGGCAATTGGAACCCTATCACAGCCACAGAGATGTGGCCGATAATTCATAGATTTTCCAGACTAGCTAGGACGGTATTTCAGGAAGATAAATTCCTGAGATCGGATGACTTTTCCCATCTCTAAGTGGCATTACCATAACTCGTCCCAAGCACCACATCATCAAGAAAAGATGAACATATGTCTCAGAGTAGATTCAATTCATCTGTCAACACTTGAAGATTTGAAGGTAAGTCCATTGCTTATGATTAAAAAAGATATAAGTAGTTTATTACTCTGTTCATTTCATAACAACCATTTAACTAACTTATCTTGTTTCACATAATATCCTACATAAAGTATCAACGCATTAATACTTGTTTATTCAAGCTCGAACTCTCAATGTGGTCCCAATTATAAGAAAATTAAAAACCTTTAATGGCTCGTCAGGTAGGGAAAAATAAAGGGTTTTGCTCAATGCCGCCCTAGTTTTTCTTGGCATCGCCCCGTCTTTTATAGTTTCATACACCTACCATACGTCCATACCCCTTCCCTTTCCTCCCCTTTCCCTCTTTTCTTCCACCATTATACCTCCACCCAACTCCGGTCACCTAAGTTCGTCGCCGTTGACCACCCTGCCGGAAATCTTGATAACTTTGCCTTTTTTCCAGACCCAAATTTGGGCATGGGCGAGAGCCCAGACAAGAAACCCAATAGCAGTAAAAAAAAATTAAGATCAATTGTCATGAATACAGTTACTTCCTACCTCCATAATCATCAATTAACTGCTCCAATTCATATTATCTCAAACTCTAAAGTTCCCTTATTTAATAAAAAGATAATTCAATCCCATAATTACGGTTAATTCTTTCACCTTCTTCTCTAATTTCAATAATTCAACCCCATAATTATGATATTCTTCACCTTTAATATTCAATTGGATGGAACGCTCCAAACTTACCTGTCAAAGTGTCAGCAATCCTCCTCCATTGTTGTTCACATCCCAGATCCCACAAACCAGAATTCGTAGTGCTGCTCCATATATAATTCAATTGCAATTCTATGCAATTGCAGTAACTTCCACAATTCACAAACCAGAACTCATAGTGCTACTCAGTGCTACATATTTAATTCCAAAATTCTATGCAATTGGAGTAACTTCCTCTTACTTCTCCTCATTTCACCTTCAACCTCACTCTTTTTCTTCCTGTCTAAATCTCTATTCTCCAACATCTTTGATGCTCATTTCTCCTTCATTTCCTCCAATCATTAGAAAAAAAATTGAAGCCTCACCATCATTAAAATACATATTGAGATGAATCTAACAAGATCCCACATGACTATATTTTTTCTTACGTATAAGTCATAAACAACAGTCAAAGTGAAACTTGTGAATAGTGAAAAATGTCAAATAGTATAACTTGTGACAATTTGCTATTCATACTACAAGCTACTATATTTTATTAGGGTAGTTTATGTTTTTTAAATTAAAAGGAAATCTATTGACTTTATATGTACTAAGTTTAGTTTAACTCACTAGTGGAAAAACATTAAATTGCGGCGGTCATTAAGTGGCCTATTGCTGCGGTTTCAGCCGCACCGCAATTAAGGGCGCATCAATAGGTAAATTTTATTGTTGCGGTTTTTCTACCGCCACAATATGTTAATCTATTGCTGCGGTTGTTGCCAAAAACCACAGCAATAGGTGATGTTAAAAAAATTACATTTTTATAATTTAAATTTTCAGATTATATACAATGTTAGAGTGCAATTGAATATGGTGAGGCGTCTATACTCTATAGTAGACGCCCCAACATAGGCTCAAGCGTCCATGGTAGGCGCCTATGCCATAGGTAGAGGCGCCTACCATGGACGCCTGAGCCTATGGTGGGGCGTCTACCATAGAAGCCTCACCATATTTTTTTTTATAAGTTCTTTTTCAATTTTTGGGTTGTCGGCGATAATGAAGCTTGCTTGAGAAGTTGATGTGTCGCCGGAGGGGTCACGCTCGCGAAAATGTCAATCTCCCTCAATGAGGAACGAGAAAGAGAAGGAGGGAATGGGCAAAAATACATAGAGGTATGACCTCTATGTATTTTGGGTGTATTTAGGGCGATACTAAGAAAAACTAGGGCGGTGTTTAGTCGCTCAAAAAATAAATGGTGGTAATCGTAATAAATTCATTAGTGAATTTGTGAGGAATGTGGCATAGCAATATCCATAATAATGCTTCCATCCTCAAATACCTCTTTATCTTCATAAATTTCGATCCCCATCCATTATCGATCTAGAGATATGTCATTGAGAGGTAATCATAATTGGTGAAGAAAATCACATGTTCAGCGATGTAATTTCAGTACAATACGCATTGGCGTTAAACAATCTTTACAAAAATAATACTACCTCTGTTTCTTTTTAATGTACATAGTTTGACTTTCACGCTTGCCAACACACAACTTTAACTAGTATTATCTCAAATTATCAATAAGTAAAAATTATAAAAAAATTGATAGTTTGAAAGTTTATATTGAGAAGAATCTAACAAAATCTACACGAATATGTTTTTCCTTATGCAGAGATCACAAAGGATGGTCCAAGTGAAAAATATAAATAGTGTCAAAGTACAAAGTATATAAATTATAAGGAACAGAGGGAGTACTTGTTACCATCATTTATTAATAAGTGAGTTAGCTTTTACTACTTTATAATCGAACGACATCACTAAAATTCCTTTCCATGATCATGTAACCTTCCTACACAATACCATTATTACTCGAACAAGTGTATTCATTTCACTAAAGAAACTCCTTTCACTCAACAACAATAACAACAACAACAACAACAACAACAACAACAATAATGTCCGAGCCTTAATCCCATTAAAATGAAGTCGAACTGCACGACTCACTCGAAAAATTGGAAAAAAAAAACACTACATTGGATAGACAAAAAAAAGCAAAGAATTGGACCTGATTTCAATATAATATCCAAGACCTTAAAAGCTTGTTCTTCAGTAAGAGGCTTAGTCTGAGTAGGACCAGTGCAAACTCTGCCTTGAGCTTCTAGAACCGTCTGATTTGGCCTCGGAAGTTCCGAACTACGATACGTCGTTGACAACGCAGGATTTCGAACGTTATCTTCATCAGTAAACCCTAATTTCTCCATTTTCATTGAATCAATCGTCGTGGCATTGATTGTCAACCTGCATCTCATGGGACGGTAGTTTTTCACCGGAATTAATTGAAGAAATTGAGGTTTACTGGTTCTAACGGTAGGAAATTTCGCCGGCGCCGGCGAGTTTAACGGATATATGCGATCGGGATTTAAGAGTAGTTTCATTTTTTGAGATTTTGGTGTGCGCTAATGCGCCCCTGGTTTATTTTGGCCTAAGGGAAGGTCCGAAATTGGGAGATTGATATTGATAGAAATAGAATACAAAGTTTGTCAGTTAGAACTTAGGTGTGAAATACTACGTCGTGCGGTGTAATACTGCTAGCAATTAAGTTTTCTTGTTGAAATGCACATTGTAAGGCACAATTGTAGTGGAATGAGAAGACTTATGAAATAATAAAGTCGAAATAAAAAAATCACATACCTTGATGCACTGATTTATATAGGTAAACTAACAAATATTTTTTTCTTTTTAATTATAATAATAATACTATTATAACTACTATTAGTGTTATTATTATTAACATTGATACGTTAATTTTTTAAAATATCAACTTGATTCAATTCAAACATAGGTTTTGAGTTTTAAAGCGGATATTAATGGCGATAGTAACGAAATTTTGTCATTTTGGATTGACGGCTTATCAATTTAATCAATCGATACGTTGATCTTAATCAATATCGAGCTATCAACTAATTCCATATCATAAGTTTATATATTTACTTGAATTTAACTTAATCCAATATAGATAAAAAAAGGAAAAAAATAATATTAAAAATAGTTTCTTAATCGAAAATATGTTAGCTTATTAATTATGATTTATAACTAAACTTATTTTAAACTTTATAAAATAAATTAAAAATTAAATATAAAAAAATAATAATTTTAAAAAATGGAAAAAATTTTTTTTTGAAATTTTTATTTTACACCGATGTTTTTTATATACACTACACTTTGTTCAATCAATCCAATTAGATGTTTTAAGTTTATAAAGGAATATAGATGGCGATTAACTTATAGTCTTATATGATCACTTTAATTATAGGATCATACGATGAAGATTGCAATTCTAAGCTAGACGAATGATCAATCTTACAATTTTATTATACGACTTCTATTATTTTAATCTTACCATTGCTAACTATCAATTGATCAAGCTTGAACCACATCATGTAGTCATCAGTAATTCATACTATTTTAATCCCCTTTACGCCATATGATCACTTTAAAAAAAGAATAGTGTAATTCTCCCTTGATTCCGTTATTCTCATTAACTTAATATATATAGTAATACAACCCTAATCATCCACGGTATATCTCTATATAAGATAACTTTTTATAATTAGTCAATATTTATAGTTACCTAATTATATACATTAGCGATGCCTCGATATTCGACCTCTGCACTAGAGCGTGAGGCGCACTGACGCTTTGAAGACCCATAAATAAGATTATCACCAAAGAAGACACAATACCCAGGATATAATTGATCGATGAAGCTTGTTAATTATATGATCATGTGACTAAGACTTTGATTTGAAACAACTAATTAATTGATCGACGCAAGCTTGTGAACCATATGACCAGATCACTTGAAAGATTATATGATGAAGATCGCAATTTTAAACTAAGCGATTGATCAATATTCATATTTTTCAATTTTAATCTATCGTTAAAAATGTTTTTTTTTTAAAACTTTTTTTACCCTTAATTTATTTATTAAAGAGAAGATTTGATCTTAAACTAACTGATTGATCAATCTTATAACTTTATTGTACGACTTTTATTATTTTAATCTAGCCATTTTGCCGACTATAATTTGATCAATTTTTAAATATTTATTTTATTTTTTTTTAATCCATACTATATTAATCTTTTTATTAATTTTTTTTTTTTTTTTTTTGTTTTTTTTTTTGTTGAGGGGGAAGGGGCAAAAGGCCTTGGGTGTACTAAACTTTGTAGTTAACTTATGAAGATAAAAAAAAAAGGTTTTGTTTTATAATGTGTCATATATGTTAATTTATAAAAGAAATACTCCCTCCGTTTTTTTTAGATGTAACATATTGACTTTGGGCACTATTCATCCAATACACTTTGACCATTAATTGTTATTTATACATAAGAAAAAATGTAGTCATGTGGGATCTTGTTTGATTCGTTACGGTCTACCCTTTCAAAATATATTTTATTAAAATTTTTTTTTTTTTTTAATTAAATTTGAGATATTACGCAAAGTCTCACAAAAGTGAAAATTCCAATTATACCTAAAAAAAGAAGGAAGTAATTTTTTAGGTTAAAAAAAAATAAAAAATATTTTTAAGAAAAAGGTAAAATGTAAAAAATTATTTCCTTCCTTGCCTTCTTTTGGAATGCCAAGGTCTTTTAGGTTTTTTTTCACTTATTTACTTTAAGTAAAGTTTGTTTTAGTAAATTGAAATGTACATTGATAATAGTGTTGTATCATTGATTGAAAAAAAAAATTATTATCTTCCCCTAATTTTGTTGGCCGGGGGATTGTTGTAGCTCTCATAATTTTTGACAAAAATTCGGATGGAGAATGTAAAGAGTCTTTATTGAAAAGGCTTCATGTCCCCAAGACATACATGTCATCAGCCACGTCATGTGGGTAGGCGACCCACTGGGTTGCTCTAGCTTTGTCCCAATTGTAGTGGGTGAGAAGGAAATAATAAAGTCGCTAAAAGTCACAACCTTGTGCACTGATTTATTGGTACTACTTTCGAGTATATTAGTTACTAGTTGGTGGCTCTTGCGATGTTTGGGTTGTTGTGTGTCTTATATTTGGTGTTGTGATGGATAATTTTATTTTAATGTTTAGTGTGACGAAACGGAAATTAAGTTCGGGCTTTCTTGTGGTTTGTTGTTTTTTTGGTTTTTGATTTTCAAAATCATATGATACATGTCCTATAATGAATAAAAAATTAGTCAAATTAATTGGGAACATGATGATTTTGAAAACTTACAACTAAAAAGTGAAAACCACTATTTCTGGTTTCCTGTTTTTGGTTTTTAGTTTTCAAAAAAACTAAAAACTGAAAACAAAAAACGATAACGAACAGGCCCTTAGATTTGAAGATTGTTTTCTTGATGATTCAATAGTATTAGTGGTATCAAAGCAAATTATTAATTATCTAAGTTGATAAAGTTTGGGTGATCCTTTATGTGGCTGGAATTAGAAATTTGTTTTCGGATGAAAATCGATGGATATAACTACAAGACAAACAAATACAATGTGTTGAAAGTAACTACTTCCTCCGTTTTTTTTTTACATGTTACACATTTGAAAAAAACCCGATTATCTAGGCAAAATTTTAATTGAGTATTAAGCAAAAGTAAGGGTGGGGGATTAACGTGAGCGGGAAGTTGGGGACCATTGCACATGGGATTGAAGGGAAGGGAGGAGAGAGAAAAGAGGGACCACTGTTCCATTTCCCTCTTGATTTCCCACGCCCAAGTGGAGGGAATCAGAGAAGGGGATTTTTTGGCACCAAATTAAATTCCCTCCAAAATGTTTACTTCTCCAAATTTTCATAAAATTCAAATTTTTGTCAATTTAACAAAGAGCCCTAAATACCCTAAAAAAACAAAGAGCCCTAAATACTCTCTCTTCTATATATACACCCAACATTTAATGAGGAGTTTTTACACAAAATGAAGAAAGAGAAAATGTTAATCACCTAGTATTGTTTAGTTACATTAGAAGTTAAGTCTACCAATTAGTTCACTGCACACACAGCACATAGAGTAGCCATTAATCACCCAAAAAATTTACAGACTGAAATTTCCAAAAAAAAAAAACTTCAAACTTCAGTCTTCTTTTTCACATTTAATCTAGCAAAATGGAGTCAGATGATGAGGAAGATGCAGGTTTCTTTGGCCTTCAAGAGCTCCTGGAAATTAAAGGCATGGAGGATGACTTGCTGCTACATGAAATAGGATAGCATTATAAAAGTGACGATGACATTTACACAGACAGTGAAGAAGCAGCCACAGAAACAGTGCATGAACCACAGCAACAGCAACAACAAGTTCAGCACCACCAGCCACATAGAGAAACACAGATCAATGTAAGCTCTACTAAGAAAAAACCAATGTTATGTTTAGAAAAAAGGAAAATGTTGGTTGATGAACTTCTTACCTCATAAACAAAAAGTTAAACTTACATGGGATTTAAAAAGAAAATTAGCAACAAAGTATGGCATACATAGGGTGACATTAGATAGAATATGGAAAGATGCAAAAAAATAGAGAGAAAGTGGGAAATCCATAGATGTTAGAAGCAAAAAAATAGGCAGATGTGGCAGAAAACTAAGAGTTTATGATGAGGCATGGCTTCAGTCAGTCCCACTTCATCTAAGGACAAGTATTAGGGCATTTGCTGGTTATCTTAAAGTCCCCTCATCCACTGTGTATAGACTGCTGAAATAGGGGAAGCTCAAAAGTCACACAAGCAGCACTCACCCAAGACTTACAGATGATCACAAGCTTCAAAGAATGAAGTGGGTGTTGCAACACATATTACCAGCATCAAGGACACAACCACCAAAATTTGTTGACATGCATAATGTTGTTCACATAGATGAAAAGTGGTTTTATTTGAGTCCAGATATGAGGAGATTCTACTTGCTCCCTGCTGAAGATGACCCTTATAGTTGCTGCCAATCTAAGAGGTATAAGATTAAAGCTATGTTCATGTGTGCAACATCTAGACCTATTAAGGACAGTGAAGGGAATATTATACATGATGAAAAATTTGGTATCTATCCTTTTGTTGAGTATGGGAGGGCTAAGTATTCAACTAAAAATAGAAAAGCGGGAACCTGACTGACAAAGGCAATTGAAAGTGTGAACCTGGCAGTTATGAGGGACATGATAATCAACACTATCATCCCTTCCATCATAAGGAATTGGCCAGAGGGTGTGTCAAAAGACATTTACATACAGCAAGACAATGCAAGACCACATATTCATGCAGATGACCCATCATTTAGGGCAGCAGCAACTCAGAATGGCTTCAATATTCAACTAATCAATCAACCACCTCAGTCTCCTGACTTAAATGTGCTAGACTTAGGATTTTTCAGAGCAATTCAAGCATTACAATATAAGTCTTTTCCTAAGAATCTAGATGATTTGATTTTGAAAGTGCAGGATTGTTATGATTTCTTTGACCCAGAAGTATTGAAGTACACTTGGTTGCAATTGCAGTATGTCATGGTAGAAATACTCAAATGCAAAGGAGGGAACAATTACAAGAACCCACACCATGGCAAAAGAAAGCTAGAGAGACAGGGATTACTTCCAGAAAATGTTACAGTTGAGCAATCAGTCATAGATGAGGCAGTGGCTTATCTCAATGAAAGGTTCATTAATGTAGGTGAAGCTTTTGACTACCTAGATGTACCAGAAGAGTAGTATGGGGGAGAAGATGCAGGTAAGTTTTTGCACAACTTTTTGGTGTATATGAAGGAGAAATGCAGGGGGCAAGTTCTTGGTATATATGGTGTAAGCAGGTACAAGTATATAACAAGGCATATAAACAGGTATATAAGTAGCAACACTTTTGGGTTTACATGATGGACAAGATGCAGCAACACTTCTAATCAAACCAGAATGTTTTTGGGTATAGCTTTTATGTTCTTTTTTTTGTTGTGTAATTTGTTATGTTCAAGTACTGGTTTGTATAAGCAGTGTTGCAACAATTATGGTTGAAAATGAAAAGAATTATGCTTTATGTTCACTTTTATCATTAAAGTTTTCTGTTCAATCAATGGCTTTAAAGATTATCATGTCAACAAGTTGATGGCAGTTGTGTTTATTTAAATCCATCAGGGAGAATTGCATAGCTCATTGAGGAAGTAAATGTGATTTAAATGCTCAACTTACTGGTTTTACACCAATAAGGAGCAAATCATCCATTACTCCTCAAGCCACAAGCATGAGTCCCTTCATCATTTGGATTTTATGTTAACATAAAAAAAGGGATTCTTTCAATATCCAACACAAACAGAAAAGCGGGACTCAAATAACTCAGCAAAATTTCCCACACATTTGGGTTTCAGGATGCTTTTGTGACATCATTAGCCATATACCTCACCATACAAACCAGGGACAACCAATTTAACCAATGGAATTCATCATCCAACCTTCAATTCAAATCAACAGGCAACCAAATAAATTCAACCAATGGAATTCATCATCCAACCTCCAATATAAATCAACGTACAGGCAACCAAATCAATTCAACCAATTAATATAATGAGGCAACCAAATGAATTCAACCAATTCATATAATGAGGTAACATATTCAACCAACTCATATAATCAGCCAACAAACCAGTGACAATCTCTTCAACAAACCAGTGAAATCATAAGGCAACAAGTCATCAGCATACCACTAAGTAATAATGTTACCAGGGGGACTCATATGCATACCCACAAGTGTGATTCATTGTAACAACAAGAGTGGATCATGGATAAAGGGGACTCATAAGCAAAGTCACAAATATTAACATAAATATTTAAAGCAAATTAAACGAAATTAGGATGATAGAACCTCAAGGACTCATATTTTTGGCTTTACGCCGTAGTAGGAAGCAATGGAAATCCGGGTCCAATTCAGAGCTAGTACAGGGGCTCATAGGGACATCAAGATCATCATCATCAGCTTTGGATGAAGCCACAATGTCTTCAATCACCTCAAACACTTCAAAACCCCCGTCATTCTCCACATACATGGCATATGTGTTGCCCTCATCATCATACACATTAAAATTTGTACTAGAACATGCCCTACAATCCTCCTTCCCCTTCACCTCTTTCTCCTTCCCCTGTACCTCTTTCTCAGCCCCCTTCACCTCTTTCTCAGTCCCCTTCACCTCTTTCTCCTTCCCTTTCACCTCTTTATCCTTACCTTTTTTGGAAAAACCCTTACGGATAGAAGTTGACAGATAGTTTTCAGGAGCCCTCAATGCGCAAACAATCTCTTGGGTGGTCCTCAAAACAGCCTTACCCTTACCTTTTTTCCCGTCACCCAATTCCTCATCTTCCTCCGCATCAACCACTACCTTAACCTTACTCACAGAACAGGGTCTAGGCCTCAACCTCCTAAGTCGACTTGTTATTGGTGGTTGGGCTAAGATCTTCGCTTTGGGGGAACTCGCAGGTTGTGGTAGGGATGATGAGGGAAGAAACTCCCTTGGAAGACTAGTGGCCTTGAAAAAATCTTCAACAACAACACCCAAAGCCTCCAAAGCATAAGGGTGAAGCAAATTTTGAGCATCACCACTGTTGTACAGTCTTCTGGGCCAAGGAGAGTTGGCTTCGAAAGCATGCATCAACTCTTTGATGACATCAGACTCATCAGCATCATTCGTTTGAAAGAGAGCATCAACAAGTGGGTGGAGATCTGGGACACTACATTTTCGTTGAAAATTAGGGTTTTTTAGGGACTACGAAAACCAGATCTACAAACTTTGAGATGTTGAAGATAAAATCGAAGTGAGGGAGTGAGGAATTGAGGTGATGAAGTGTAATCCCCCGTAAATTTATGAATTTTATAAATATACTTTAATGTATATTTACATATAACTTAGTATGTTTTAGTATTTAAACGATTTATTTCTTCAAAGGTTGACTATTTGAAAGTCAAAAGAACTATTTTAATGATTTTAAGTAATCAAATATTTTATTTAGTCATGCTTTGAAAAATCATTTTATAACTAAACTAGTGGAGTTGAAGAAAAAGGATTTTAATATTGGGTTAGAGGAGCCCAAACCTTATAGCTTTTCCTATGGACATTCTCATCTAACTAACCCATCAAAGCCCAACTCTTTATTGGACCCCTAATGGAGGAAACTATAAATACCCTTATTTACACAAATCCCCACACATTAAACACAATTATTTTCTCTCTC
Organism: Beta corolliflora; assembly: GCA_947648045.1. Classification (NCBI taxonomy): domain Eukaryota; kingdom Viridiplantae; phylum Streptophyta; class Magnoliopsida; order Caryophyllales; family Amaranthaceae; genus Beta; species Beta corolliflora. The sequence continues at coordinate 134,902 of CANSZD010000969.1, read as the reverse complement.
TTCCTCCCCCTATTTTCGGCTTCTTTCTCTCCTTTTTTTTCTTTTCTTCGGTTTTCCGGCCAGCCACGGTACCCGCCCACTGGCGCCACCACCAACCGACAGCAGCAGCCGGCGCAACGCCGTCACCCTCCTCCCTTATTGCCGCCGATTCCTCCTCCTCTTCTTGTTGCTTTTTTCTTCCTCCTCAAGTTTTATTAAATGCAAAGTTTGTATTTTTAGGGTTTCTTTTAATAAGTTTGTGTTTAAAAGTTGTAGTTTGATGATTTAACTATGAATCTAAGATTATATGATTTGTGTAATGAAGGAATAAAATTTCAAATTTACTTATTTTATTTAAAATAGGGTTTTGAGTAGTAAAGCATGGATGTTTAGGGTTTTGGAAGTTGGTAATACATAGTAGTATGTTGTAGTTTGTGAAATTGGATTTTCTTATGATTATAGGTATGTTTAAGTATGTTTAAAAAGAGTTTTAGTATATAATATGTTGCTGGAATTTTTAAATGGGATGTTATGATGGAGTTTTTATGATTTAAACATGAGTTTTAAGAGTTTTAATCAACTAGTGTAGTAGTACTATACTAGGAGGTTTTACTAATTAAGTTTTAATGATGGGATAGGTTTTTAAAAACTTTTAAGAAGGGTTTAAAGTATTTCATTAGTGCTGGAAATTTTTAAAGTATTGATTGTCGGATTATGTTGATTATTTTAGGCGGAGATTTCTCTTTAGGCGACTTTTATGGTTGTGAAAGTGGCCGCTCGATTTGTCTACACAAGGTACGTACATACCTATGTGTTGATTAGACTAGTATCATGTCCTAAGGATGAGAATTGAGTAGTATCATGCATAGGGAACTATTTTTAGTTCATATGTGATTTCTATTAAGTTGGATTTGCATGTGTTATGCCATTGTGTAAAGCATGTTGGTTATGATATTGATATTATATTTGTATGGAAGATTGATGCAAGCATATGGGATTTGGGAACTTTATTTTATTAATTCACATGAGGGATTAATAATTATGTTGGTTTGGATCATGATTAAATCGTGTTGTTCCCTTTGATTTATTTAACTACTTTATGAGGACCGAGGGCCTTATTTGGTAAGTTGATATTTTTATACCTATGAAAGGTTGGTTGGTTGTTGACTTGGTTCAACACTTAATTTAAAGGTTGTGGATTTAATATTGGAATTGTTCTTGGATTGTAAGTTGTTGATCACTTATCTAATCCTAAGATGAAAATGGAAGTTTATGATTACTTGATGATTATATTGTTGTTATATTTGTGAGTCATAACAAGTAATAAATTATTAATCATGTAAAGTGAAACGTGGATAGCAACAGCTTTAGACTTGTGCACGTCTGAAGTGTTGGACTAGTATGAGTTGGAGTACATGGTGGTAGCCCATGGCTTTTCTTGGGACCGGATTGATCACCGTGTCCTAATTTTATTTTAAAGGTTCCTCGATATCGTTGGTCATGGGAATACGGAGTCGCGCCCGTATTTCGTCTTCTAAATTGAAAACTGGTTTTGGTTTAGACAACTCGTTCCATTGACTATTCCATCTAAATTAATTAATCTATTAGTTGTGAAGTTAGTTCAGTAAGGGTAGTCTGCAGTGTTATTATGTTATTATTTATTCCTGCTTATTATTTATTAGTATCATGTTAGAATTGTTTACTATTTGTTATGTAGTACTAACTTTTGTTGATTACGTGCTTTGTGTGTGTATGTTGATCATGGCTATGTCTTATTGATCCTGTGATGACCTTTTTGGTGAGCAGTCTCTAGGGATCAATAGTGCATCGTCATTTGCAGGTTTGAAGATGATGCATTATGGGTTCGGGATTGGAGAGCTTGTGTAGATTATTTATCATATTTTGACTTTGACTATTGTCGTTGACTTTGACTATTGAGGTTGACTTTAACTTTTGTTGGTTTGACTTTTAGAGTTGACTTTGTGGTTGACTAAGTTTTATCTCTAAAGTTTATTTATTATGTTTTCTGCTGCAAAATTCTGAATAAGCCGATACGTTTTCACACAGGCGATAATACTTTGATAATTCTCTAAGTTTTATATTGAAAAGGTATTTTAGAAAAGAGAGAATAATTGTCGGGGTGTTACATGAAGTGAGAATTCAAAGTTTGTAGAGGCGATTTGAGGACCCAGAGTGATGAATTTAATAGAGAGAAAATGGTGGTGAGGAGAGAGAAATTGGAGGTGAGGAGAGAGAAATTGGAGGTGAGTTGAGAGAAAATGAACGGATGAAGGGAGGAGATGAAAATGAAAGAGTTAGGGTTCTGGGAATTTATGAACATTAATGGTGGGGGGTTGATTCAATGAAAATGTGGTTGGGGGGGTTCAATTCTGATGTTATTTATGAAAGGTAGTTGGTGGGGTTGATATTTTGGTGGGAATTGTTTAGATCTGAATAGGTTAGGGTATGTTTTAATAGGATAGATTAAGGGGGATTTGTTTTTGTTAATGGGTATAAGTAAGGGTAAGTTGGTAATTTAACAGCTACAAACTTACTAATTTGGGGAAGAAAAAAAGTGTAACATGTATTTTGCAACACTCCATTTAAGGAAAGCGTAACATGTAAAAAAACGGAGGAAGTATTTGATGGCAGATCCAATAATTTAACGGCCAACGCACAACTCAATGTTCATATTCTCAATATATGAGAATCATTTTATTAACTTTAAAACAGTATAATTACTCATACAAGTCTTACTAATTGTGCTAAAAACAAATTTTGGGTTCTTATTTCGTTTTTTAGCTAATTCGATGAACATATGAATTCATTGTTACATACTCCCTCCGGTTCCTAAAGATCTTCCCTCTTTTACTTTTCACGCATGCCAATGCAAAACTTTAGACACTAATATCTTTAATTGTGTATTTGAAAAAATTATAAAAAGTGGATATTAATAAAATACATAGTGAGATGAATCTAACAAGATCCCACATGACTATATTTTTTTTTACGTATAAGTCATAAACAACAGTCAAAGTGAAACTTGTGAATAGTGAAAAATGTCAAATATGTCAAATAGTATAACTTGTGACAATTTGCTATTCATACTACAAGCTACTATATTTTATTAGGGTAGTTTATGTTTTTTTAATTAAAAAGGAAATCTATTGACTTTATATGTACTAAGTTTAGTTTAACTCACTAATGGGAAAACATTAAATTGCGGCGGTCATTAAGTGGCCTATTATTGCGGTTTCAGCCGCGCCGCAACTAAGGGCGCATCAATAGGTAAATTCTATTGCTGCGGTTTTTCTACCGCCACAATATGTTAATCTATTGTTGCGGTTCGTTGTTGCCAAAAACCACAACAATAGGTGATGTTAAAAAAATTCAGATTATATACAATGTTAGAGTGCAATTACAAAAAAAAATAACTAAAACCAACAATGTAATGCAAAATTGAAGTCGCACATTCAATAAAATAATATTTTTACAAACCTTAATTAACCAACAACAATAAGAAAAATGAACAAAGAAAAAAACGAAAATGAAACTAATTACAGAAAAAATGAAAATGAGACTAATTACAGAAGAAACGAAAATATAACTAAATTATAGAAAAATATAACAGAAACAATAAGCAGCTTCATGGAAACAAAACTAATTACAAAATAAATGAATAAAATTAACTGAAACAGTAACGACGAGCCACGAAGGACGGCGAGCCACGAGCGAAGACCATCGGCGCCTGAGAGAGGCGAAGACCATCGACGAGCGACGAGAGAATAGATGATGAAGAACCACGAGATGATGAACCACAAGAAGAAGAACGAGCGGATTCAACAGTGAGTAGATGTCGGCGAGGAGATTCGAAGATGATGGAGAGTAGGAGAGAGGAAAGAGTTCAGGAGAGAGAACGAAGAGAATTTGAAGGAGTGAGGAGAGAGAACGAAGGAATGATGAACGGCGCCCACCAACTTAACAAAGAAACCCTAGCTGGGTGCTTCTTTTATTAATTTAAAAAGTCTATTGCTGCGGTTTTTTATAGGAACCGCAGTAATAGGTTCAAATATTATTAAAAAAATAATATTTTAATCCATTGCTGTGGTTCTTGGAAGAAACCGCAGCAATAGATTTCGTCAGACCTGGTCAATACAGTTTGAAATGTTACCGTTGAGGTATATTGCTGCGGTTTCAACCCAAAACCGCAGCAATAGATTGATTTTTGATTTTTTTTTATTTTGACGCGGCTTATTGCTGCGTATGGGTAAAACCGCCGCAATTACCGCCGCAATTAACAATTATTCTACTAGTGACTATCTAGTGTTACTACTTTTCACTAAAAGTTACCTACATCATATAGTATATAATTTTTTGGGTTTAGTAATTAAGAAGTTGCACTAAGTGTTGGTCAGATGTTGGTCAGTCCTTGTTAAAATCCGTTGGTCAGCCGTTAAGAGGATAAAAGGTGGTCCCGGTAAGGGTGGTCCCGTTGGTCCCATTTATATACATCTACTTAACTGCTTTATGCACTAAAAATATATTGCTTTAAGATTATGACTACTTTTTCTAGAAAGTTGTTCTCACATTTTTTTTAAAGGTACGATAAAAGAAGGTTAGGAGACCCTCCGCACGAGGGGAGCTCCAACCTTATCGTTTACAAGAATAGAAGAAAGAGCTGAATTAGTACAACTTTCAATATTAAACTGAGAATCAACTAAATGTCCCACATTGGCTATCCAGTCGACTGTTTTATTTGCTTCCCGGTAGACGTCACGGATAGTCCAAGAGGTGAAAGAAAGTAATAGAACTTGAATATCTTTGATAATATGAGCAATCTGCCAAGGGGGAGACCACAGACCTTAACTGCATTGATGACCAAAAGATTATCTTCTTCAATGTAAAGGTGTTGAATGTTGCTTTGAATTGCGAGACGGATTCCTTGATGGAGCGCATAGGCCTCGGCAGTGAAGACTTGGGAAGAACCAAGGTTGAAGACTGCAGCTTTGTGGAGATGACCAAGAGAATCCCTGATAATAACACCTGTTGCTGCGGAGTTTGCACGAACCGAACCGTCGAAATTAAGTTTGAAGAAGGGGTTGGGAGGTGGCTCCCAAGCTATAAGGATGGAGGAGGGGTACGCTAGGTACCAGTTCACAGTTCACAAAAAGGGGAGGAAAAGAGCTGCAACAACAAAGGGTGCAACAAAAGCAACCAAGAAGAGAAGGACTACTGCATGAAGCCGACTAATGTTTTTTTTTTCCTTTAAGGTATTGTGTTTAGTAACTTCTTAGCCTTGTAAATGTATTGTTTGGTGCAAAGCAGTAAGTGCTTCTTGGTTTCATAGAGCAGGTGATTAGGGTTAATTAGTTAGGAGAAAAACCATAATACATACTTCTTCCGTTTTTAAAACTTGCATTGTTTTCTAATTTTAGCGATTCCCTATTACTTGCGTCGTTTTTGTTTTTGCAATTACATTCTCTCTTTCTCTCTCGTAAGTCGTAGCACATGGGTTTCTTTTTTATCTCTCTCCTCTCCTTGGTCCTTGTGCAAACACAAATGATGCAAGTAAAAAAAAACAGGAAGTATATTTTATGGAGAACACATGCAGTACTTAGCTACTGATTTTTCATCCATGTAATGCTATTGTTTTTGGTTAAAATATATTTGAAATTTTATTTTTGACAATTTAGATGCTTCTGTATATTAAGTTCCAGTTCTTCATTACAAATAATAGCATAACAAAAATCACACAATGCCTACGTAGCTATTCAATGATGATTCTGAACTCCTAATTGTGAAAATTGTCCTACATTTGCAAGTCTATTAGGGACTCTCATGTATAGAGATTCAAAATTTGAAGAGGATGTGTCAGTTTGTGAGTTCATTACATTCTACTTTTGAAATATTATGGTATAAGATACAAAAGAGATAAGGAGGTTGCAAATGATACCGTTGGAGGTGTTCAAATAGCAACCTAGCTAAGTGATGCCCGAACAATTACTTTTCAAAAGTTTGAAAAACATAGGCATGCATTACAATTCTTTCATACATTATTGTTAAACCTCAGGGGTATTTGGTGCATATTCAGAAAGCCCTATGGGCAGTTGGTGCAATTCTAAAACAAAAGGATACCTGGTGCATTATGTTAAACCTCAAGGGTACCTGATAAATAGGCTGTTTTTTATTGCTTAAATTAGTTTTCAGCTCGAGCTTAGCTGAGCATATAGTATACTACTTTCTCCGTTCTTTTTCTATTGCAAAAATTACTACTTTGGGTAGTTTCACATCTATTGCAACAATTCCACTTTTGGTATAAAAAGTAACTTTAGTTGACAATATTACCCTTATTGTATCTTACTAAAACCATAATTACTTACTCACTTTGCCTCATAAAGTTGCTTTTACTCTCTTAAGGATTGATTTATCTCCTACTTTAGTTAATTAAAGGGTTACCTTTATTCTTAACTACCCATTTCTTCCACATCCTTAAAAACCGTGCCCAAACTCATTGTTGCAATAGAAAAAGAACGGAGGTAGTATATACGAAAATATTTATTGCTAAATACTCCCTCCGATTTCGAAAGATCCTCCTTGTTACTGTTACTACAGATACCAAGGAGGATCAATTTGTGTGGGGTCTGAGGTGGGTAAAGTAGGAGAGAGAAAGGGGGTTAAGGAAAATAAACAAATAAAAGGGGGTAAAGTAGGAGAGAGAAAGGGAGTAAAATTGAATTAATAGTGTAATGGTGGACCATATGATAGGGACATGAGAGGGTAAAAGGGGAAAAAAATTGCCAAATAAGGAATAAAGTAAAAGAGGGATGATCTTTTGGAAACGCACTTAAACAGAAAAAGAGGGAGGATCTTTTGAAAACGCACTTAAACAGAAAAAGAGGGAGGATCTTTAGGAACCGGATGGAGTAAAAAGAAAACTTTTTTTTTCAATTGATTATATTTGAATATTATGATTTAAATTTTCACAATCATTTCAATTCTTAACAAAATAGATTTATCAATTACAACTCAAAAGATTATCTAATATTTCACATAAAAATAGAGATATAGCTTTTATTTCAATAGAAGATTTTTTTTTTTGACAAGCAATAGAAATTTTTTATCTCTCTAGAAGCTTACAAACAATTTGCACTTTTTTTAAGGAGAGAGTGACATGTTTCATCTCTAGAATTTTTATAAATTTTTTGAAGCAAATCTCTAGAATTTGCTCTAATGTTAATAATAATTTAACTTTTAGCTAATAAAATGAAAATATTAGTTTAATAACTCCCCATTAATACAGACAGCATACATAAAACATGATAACCTCATTCCCATTCGTAACGAAATCCAATTCAAAAAATCGACGATCAAACCAAGAAAATGGCGGGAGCTCTGGAACTACAAATGGTGGAGAGAGAAACTGAGAAATCGATAATGGCGACGACAAGATTAGAGCATAATCAATGGCAATGGAAGGTTCAATATGCTCGTTGCTTCACCTATCCTTCTTCTTACCTCTCTAAAACCACCACCACCACCACCACCACCATTACTACTTCTCCTTCTTTTCTCTCTCCTCTCAAGCGAAGTCAATTCAGGCCGTTTTGGATCTCTTCATCCGGACCTTCCACCGTCTCTCTCCATCCTTCCGCCGATGGCGACTCTGCTGCTGATTCCATGCTCACTGTCTCCTTACAAGGAACTATTATTGTACGCTTTCTCTCTCTAGAATGATTAATTTTTCGTTAATTTGTAGCTAGGTTTAATTCGGATGGTGATTTTTAAGTTTTTCTATTGTCGATGGATTTCAGTTGATTACTAGGTGATTTTAAAATTCATGTATTGTAGTTGAGTTTGCGTTTGAGACAGATTTCTGTTCAATTTTGTCTTCATTTCTTATGAGAATCAGTATTTAGTTTTAATCTGGATGATCTTTGTGAATTTGCGATCGATGATGGATTTCGGTTGGTTACTGAACTTGACGAATATTGTTGAAGCAAGATAGTTGAATTTGGTTGCTGGAGTTTTGTTTTGCTGTTGCGAGACATTTGCGTCAAGTTTGTCTTGATTTTCTTGTGCAAGAAGAAGTTAGTTGTGTTTTATGATTAATAATTGAGCTAATTTTTGTTGCTTTGCAGTTGCTGAGTGATTTCTGTTAAATGTATTTGGACGTTCTTTTCTGTGATTAAGTCAGTTGTGTTTTGATGTTTTCTGATTAATAATTGAGCAGATTTTTGTTGCTAGCATGTTGCTTTGCGGTTTAAGTGATTTCTGTTAAATGTATTGGACGTCCTTTTGTGTGATTAAGTTAGTTGTGTTTTGATGTTTTCTGATTAATATTTGAGCTATTTTTTGTTGCTAGCATGTTGCTTTGCGGTTGCTGAGTGATTTCTGTTAAATGTATTGGATGTTCATGTTCTTTTCTGTGAGTACTGATCAGGAATTTTGTTGAACTCGGCCTCAAACTTTGAATTTTTAATCTCGGTGTAATTGAAGAAGAACATATTCGCCAATGGTCATATTTCTGTGAGATGACTCCCAATAATTATTTTGTTTGCATCTCGAGCATACTTTGCCTTATTTGGTGGTATATCGATTCAGATTATGTAATATGTCCGTTTTGAGCTTTAGATAGTAGTAGATGCTTTGTTTATGAGATAGGTGAAGTTCAATGGTTCACGGTTATTGTGGTTGATATATGAGCTGAGTTTTTTTTGTTCTGAAGTTTCTTCAGATTCACCTCATCAAATTAACCTGATCTTCTGTGGCTTGTTGATATTTTGATTGATTACTGAAAACAAGGGATCTTATCTCAAATTTCAGTGCTGTAGTGATGATAAGAGTTTAATTCTTTTTTTCCTCACTTTCTTTTCATCTTTTGTGTTGAAATTATGATAATTGACCAAATTTTTGGATGAATGTCAACTACAGATTTTGGCTATTTTCACTATTGATTAACTAGTGATGAGCAATTGAAGCTCATAACAAAACTTGTTCGATCAATTAATTATCACATTTAATGTGAGGTTCTTCTGGATGTGCTTATAGGTTGTGTACTTCAGCATGATGTTTACTTAGCAAATCTGAGTATTAGCAAAGTCGAGTACCAAAAGTTACTCAAGCCATGTAGTTGATTGATTATTAGTTTCTACTTTGCAAGTTGCTAGAGCGGCTAACTTGAATGTTGCTTCACACAAATTTCTTTTTCATTACTTTATTTTTTCCTTTTTTGCAGGAAGAGCACTTCATCTCCAAGCTGCACTTTGTCTGGCCTCAGGTGTCGTGTCTGTCTGGATTTCCTACTCGAGGTAGCCTTGTTGTCCTAGCGAGCTACACTGATAATTTAGATGAGGTATGCTGTTTCATTGTGTGTTTCTGGTAGATGGCTATCCTTTTTGGATTAAGTGGTTCTTCAATGTGAGTGATATTTATTACTGGAATCAGGAATATGTGAAAGCAAGTCCCTTTAGTTTAAACTGCAAAAAGGATCCGGATATTCTTTTGCTAAAGCAATTGATTAATTGGGCTTCCTCCCTTGATCAAGAAGTATCAGTTAGCAGTTTAGAAGAAATCTTTTCCATTTTTCCACTATAGTGCTTTTAGATTTCACATTAAAAAGGTATTATTATATCAGTTTCTGTTTATATGATAAAACTTAATTCAATCATGAAGTACTAGTAAACATCAGGAACTGAACTCATGATCGACCTTGATTTGTTTCCATCAACAAATTTGCTTGTTTTTGCACTGTTTTTCTGTCTCAAACTTCTGAATTTTTTTGGTTATTTGCAGAAGCAGAAGTTTGCCATGCGATTTTCAGGAGTCTCAGAAGTACAAGACTTTATTACCTCATTGGAGGTGCAATCTGAAACCAAGTCTTTTCAATATGATGAAACTGTATTGAGGAAATGCTTTTATCATTCAAGACAAACTTGTCGTATTTTATTTGCAGGATATGCTTTCAAATAAAATTCCGAGTGGACATCTAGCTCTTGATGTCATTTCTGCAATATCTTCTCAGTCTGACTGTGTTCCTCCATATAGGTAAAGTTATGCTTTACCTACATACTTGAATGATTCTTAAGCACCAAGGAGATCTTGACTGCAACCAAATCATTTGTAGACCTGACACATCAAGCGTGAGGAACACCATATATGATTCTCCCGCACCAAAGAACTGGGATAACAAAGATCAGGATTCACTGACCCAAGATACAGTTGCTGATTCTCAAAGCAATTTTGAAGCATTTCCTCCTCGTTTCACATCGCTTGTGTCCAGTTGCTCTGCTGAGCTCGAACAGGGTATTCCTTATGTCCTGAAACTGAAACTTCATGCTCCTTTTAACAGTGCATTAATGTCTTTCCCACGCAGGTAAACAAGCTCTTGCTCTTGCAGCTGAACCTCAGTCATTTGATCTGAAAGCTCAAATTTCGGTACGTGTTCTTGACTGTTCTTTCTATCTTGATACTAATATGGAGCCTGTTATCATGTTGTTGAAGCAAAATTGAACACTTGGTATAGTTTTCAGTATCTGACTATGATCCCTAACACTTTCTTCTGGTTCTTTTTCCTCAACTTACATGTCCTTGCAGAAATATATGCAAGATGCATCTTTCCTTGGTAAGTAGCTCTTTTGATTTGCTTTTGGTGATTCCATTTCGCTTTTCGTCTGTTTTTCTACTGTAAGCCATGTCATTCAATAAAGCGTTCGGCAAGAGAAATACTCAATTTGTAAATTTTTCGTGCAATGATTATCCTGGCCCAGTAACATAAACTACCACTTTTAATTCATAGGCACATAACATGTTTAAGCAATATGCCTAAGCCTAACTGATGATCATAAAATTTTCCAAAAGTAGATAGCAGTTAGAGATAGTTGCTTCAACTCCTAGAGCATAGTTTCTTTTTATCACACTATGTGAGTGAGTCCCCATATGCTAGACAAAACATGGTTATTGGGACAAATTACTTGTTCAAGATAGTTGAAAAATGTATCATAACTATAAGGTGTTATTCAGCGCTGAATTCCTCTTAGTTATCACCCTTGACGTTTTCGCTGTGAAGATTTATCTGCCAGTATGATTCCATATTCAAGACTTAATCCACTGCCTAGAAAGCTCCGCGACTTGTTTCACTATTTATTAGTTTGTGCTAACTGCTGCTCAATTAATCTATTTCAGATATGGTGGATAAAGTGAATGAGGTCATCACTGAACTTGGAGGTGACTTTTTGATGTAAAAGTCCTAGGAGCTATGTACCCAAGTCACCTTATGTATAGAGTATAGTACGTCTGCTTTCAGTTAACCGGATAACAAAAGATGGCCTTGCCATAACCTCAACGTTGATTCATGCTGTTCTACACTGGGGTATATAGCAGTATATTCTTATGTGGTAATCCCTAAACATTGAAGTGAATACATAACCTCCATTCTACTGTTGCTTGGAAAAAGATGGAAGAAATTGAGTTTCTATGCATCTGATCAATGTTTTACTTGATCTGAAACTGTATCTCAAATTACTGTTCCTTTCTTTTTCGATTGTAAGCAGTCGAGTTTTAAACCTGAATCTTAGTTATCAGCTATTATTACCTCATATACAATTACCAATTTATCAGGCATGCGTTTCGATTTTTTTTAAAAATGATGAGAAGGAAACTAACTATACCTGTTAGGCTGTTACACTGTAAATTTCTTTTTCAAATGGTAAGGAGATGATGAACCTTGTCTACATCTGGACTCTTACAGTTTATTAATCTGATATTTGCGAGTCATATGCTTGAGACTGGGAGATAATGGAATTCCTACTCCAAAACACCACACTGGGCAAAATTTGAACCCAAGACCTCAAAGATTTAATGTAAGACTTTTACCAAGTGACTAAGTACTACCTGGTATAGTGTATTCCTTTCACAGATGTTCCAAATTACTTGGCATATGTTTTCTCATTTGCTAAACGACGCCATTTTTTTTCTTATTAACGCCATTTGTACATGTATAATACATGTACTTCACTATTCATGTACTCACTATTCAAAGACACTCCACTCCTCTCTCTCACTCTCCTACTCTTTCACTCTCTTCACTCTCCTTCTCCTTCACTCTCCTTCTCCTTCACTCCTTCACTCTCTCACTAGATCTATCTCAAGAACAACAATCCGGCCCGGCGAATTTTCTCAGGCGACGGCGACGAAGCTGGGCTAACTCCGGCGTCGGCAACTAGTCCGGGTGCACTCCGGCAGCAACGGAAATCGGCTCCGGCGGCAACAAAGTGCGGCTCCGGCGAGACTTGGGTGACGGAGGAGACGGCATTTCCGGCCAACTGAACTCCGGCAAAAACTCCGGCGAAAGGTTAGTGTGCAAATGCGACAAAAAAAAATGGGGCGCGTAAAAAAGGCGCCTGACACCAGTGGTTGGGCGCCTAATTTAAGCGGGCCACCTGAGGTGCAAGCGCCATTTTTAGGCGCCCAACTTAATTTTTTTTTTTTTTTAATTTCTGAAAAAAAAAATTGTGTTGTTTAGAAATTATTAATTATAAAACTTTGTTAATTATGTTGTTTTATAGTAGAAAATTGCATATGCTAGAGTAGAAATTGGTTTGTGTAATGCTGAAAATGTTAAAATTGAAAGGAAATTGCATGGGGGAGGGGGCGCCTATTTTAGGCGGCGAAGTTCGATTTTTTTTTTTTTTGGGTTGTAATTTCTGGAAATAAAAATGTTGTTTATGAAAATATTTTTAGTTTAGAAATGAAAGGAAATTGCATGGGGGAGGGGCGCCTATTTTAGGCGGCGAAGTTGTAATATTTTTTTTTTTGGGTTGTAATTTCTGGAAATAAAAATGTTGTTTATGAAAATATGTTTAGTTTAGAAATTAATAATTAAAAAACTTTGTTAATTATGGTGTTTTATAGTAGAAAATTGCATATGTTAGACTAGAAATGGGTTTGTGTAGTGCTGAAAATGGCGAATTTGAAATGAAATTGGATAGGGGGCGCCTAATTTAGGCGCCTCAACCACAGGTGGGGCGCCTAATTTAGGCGCCTTCACCAGTGGTTGGGCGCCTAAATTAAACGCCCCACCAGTGGTGGAGGCGCCTAATTTAGGCGCCCAACCACTGGTGAAAGCGCCTAAATTAGGCGCCCCACCTGTGGTTGAGGCACCTAAATTAGGCGCCGCACCTTACGTGTGGTTACTGTAAGGCGCCTAATTTAGTTTAATTATTAAAAAAAAATATTTGTAATTTCTTTAGTTTAGTAAATTATTATTATGACATTTTGTTAATTATGGTGTATTAAAGTAGAAAAATGTGTAACTGCGAAAAATTAATGAAATATAATATAATAGATGGTTAATGAACTTTAGAAAAATAATTAGAAATCTTTAAACGCATAAAATTAGTGTATGTAAGTGATTTTTCATATTATTACATAATTAATATTAATGAAATTTTATACTTATAATTTAAGATGAGTGGACGAGACAAGGGCAAAGCTAAGTCATCTTTGCCTACTGCTTCGGGTCATCGTCATCCTCATCAGAGAGGAGTGACGATCTCATCGATGAAGGCTAGAGATGACCTTTTGAGGAGCACTCAGTCTTCATCAGGCGCAGAAACAGAGGAGGTACCGGAAATTCCTCCTTTGTCCTTTGCAATGCCTACTCCGATCATTATGAATGTTGGGGCGTAGATACTCACCCACCTTGGACAGGCGATCCGATGGCGGGGAACGAGCAGCAAGAGGCGGGTGATTATTATGATATATAGTCGGGAGGAGCATCCATCGACGGGCCCAGAGGAGGGTCGTGCTTCTAGGGGATGCAGACCACGTACCTCTCGTGGTCGGTTTGCACGTTCTTCAGATGGAGCATCGTGCAATGCTGAGGGTTCCGGGAGTAGTAGGACGGCCAAGAGGAAGGTGACGGAGGATGACACTACATGGCTAGTACGTGACGCTAGGCCAGGTGGGCCGGTGGATGGTAGTGTCATACCGAGTTTTGGAAGGCACATAGCGGCACGTATTTGGGCTGGAGAGGACGAGAGGACTATGTTGAAGTGTCATAACCGGGAGAAGACGTGCAAGAAGCTTCAGGCATGGTACGCTGGTATGAGTTCCGAGCTTCAGGGGATGATACATGCTACTGGATTGAGTCACTTGCCTGATATTATGTTTGATCATTTGGATCAGCCGTGGATTGGGCCGTTGTCGGGAGGTGGTAGCCGGATACAAACTCTTTCCACCTCCCTTTCGGAGAGATGAGTATCTTGCTCCACGATGTGAGTTCTATTCTCCATATCCCATCAGATGGATTGATTGCAGGTGACTTTGGTACATGGGATGACGTGAAGAGTTCATGTGCAGAGCTCTTTGGGATGGAGAGGAGCGCCTTTTTGAAGGCGCATTGGGCCGGTGGTGGTGTATACATTGATTCTTTGATACAGAGATGTTCTGCTGTGGATCGGAGTCCGACCCACCAGTATCGAGGTTATATGCTGACCCTCCTTGGTGCCACTCTATTCGTTGATAAGAGTGGCAACCGAGTCCGTCCGTTACCACTATCGTTTTTGTCATGTCTCCCGAGGGATGTGAGTCGGTATTCTTGGGGTGCGGCTACATTAGCGTACCTATATAGGCAGCTTGGTATAGCTAGTCGTGTTGATTCAGCACAGATATGTGGTTGCCTCACGCTTTTACAGGCATGGATTTACGAGTATTTTCCTATGTTCCGACCGAATCGGACTAGGAGGATGGTTCCTGTGGGATCTGCTTCGGCAGTTTGTTGGGATGTTCGGCATGAGAGCAGGGGGATTGACCGCCTACTGATTATTCGACAGGCATTGGATCAGATGAATGCCATGCAGGTTGATTGGTTACCATATGGTATATGTCCGGTATCGGCTTATCCTCGGAGCACGTACTACGGGTGGCTGCGATACTTGGATATTGTTGAGCCGTATATGTCCGACCGAACTATACGCCAGCTGTCCCTCATGCCATCTTGGAGCCGGAGTCTTGCTATAGGCCTTCTGTAGGGGATAGGTACAGGGTCGATTTCTCATTTCTAGCGCAGCGACAGACGTGGTCAATATTTCCCCGTTCTTCACAGCTTATGTTGGGTGCTCTGACGAAGGCGGCAGATCCATCCCTCTCGACAGATGCTTTCTTGCAGTGGTATATCACCTACTCCCATCCTTACATCATTAACCCGACTGAGTTGCCTGATGGTGATGTTGATGGTGGACACGCATCATAGTATGAGGCGGGTTTGGTGCCAGATCGGGTATGTTATATTCTATAGTTGATTGAAATTAAGTGTTTACAAATTATATATTAAATTCTAATTGTGTTGTTATCTACTAATATATGCGAGTGTTGGCCGAGATGTTCCTGTTGATGGAGCCGTTTGTTGAACGGGACACTAGCCATCTACCTGCTGATTTTCGAGGCTTATTTGACGGTCTGATGGGGTGGTATGATACATGGAACTGTACACGTGGTGTGGCCCCACGCCGCAACCCTCACCCATTTCCACCCCCCTAGTCCATCTATGTATTTTCGACGATTTGTATTCTTATTTTCATTTCAACTATTTTTCAATGTAATGGGATTTGTATTTATATTTTCATGTAACATGGATGATTTAGTTATAGTTATGCCTATGATGTGTAGTTTGAATTTCATTGTTTTTTCTACTATTACATGATTTAGTTATATTTATGCAAATGATATGTCGTTTGAATTTCATTGTTTTTTCTACTATTACACATAATTACATTTCGACTATATAAATTTGGTGTTCCTTTACAATTGCTTATTGATTAAGTAGAATTATACATTGACATTAAGTAGATCATAATAAACATCTTTAATAGATATTTATATTTTAGAACATGGATGATTTAGAATTGCATATTGAAACGCTGTAAAATTATACATTGACATTAAGTAGATCATAATAAACAACTTTAATAGATAGGACAAATTTATAACATAATAATACGTACATTAATATTTACAACTTATTTACGTGTTCCCATAATGAACATTCCATGAATGAATCCGTGATGTGTAACGATGCTCCCATCCAATTACAGTATCGTCTCTCAAATTATACCACTGTGCAGTAATTGGGGGCATCGGGAAATCAGGAGCCAAGTGTAGGCGGATATAGTGCTGATGAAACGCTCCTAGGTGCAGCATAACGAACTCATAACACGGTCGATCCACATTTGTTGGTGCAGTCAATGGTAGAACAGTGCAACAACCCCACAAAATACCTCCCGGTCCCACTGTATAATACATCACAGCGCAGTTGTACAACGTAGCAATGGCATACAAATCTGCAACGGACTCTAACCAATGATCTCTACCGCAAGGACCTTGGGTGTGCATGATACGGTATCTCGCCAGGTCCACGTAGTCTCGTCCTCCATAAATATCCTCATAAACGTTTCTCATAGAAATCTCGTTATAAAGGTGTTAACGAGCGTGTGGCCAACGATCTTGCCCACCATTGAAAGTGTCAGCTACACACCTGAATCCGCAATTCCCATCACCTACGACGTCGTTCCATGAGACTAGAAATGGGAGGATGGCATTGGGTATGTTATCCTTGTAAGGAAAAGGTCCTGGTTGCGTTTCAATTATCTCCGCTGCAAATGTATCTGTTGCACTTGAATCTGGTATATAAATAAGAGTTAGTTAGGCACTTCACACTAGAAATGGTAAATAACATAGCAAATAAATCTTCACATAACTTAAAAAGTAAATATATGTACCTCCATCTCTAGTAGATTGAGTCGTCGGAGTTGTACGAGTACGACTACTAGACCGTGATCTATCCTGAAACTGGCGCTGCACATGTTCGAACAAGCTCGGGTCACGTCTAGTAGATGATGAGCCACGAGGTCTACCTCATCCTCTGGGTGTAACTGCTGACGAATAAGGTCAACTATACCTCTCCTAATTGCCGGATCGCACTCAGAAAGTTCGGCAAGTAATCCCTGAAGGTATTCAACATCCTGATCACACTGACTAACATAATCTGTTGCATTTACACCATCTCCCATGACCAAAGTCTTGAAGAAAGGATGAATATGGTCAAGATACAAACCTCCGTATTCGTTAATAGCCAACTGTATCGCACATGCGCATGGGATAGCAAAAGTAGACAGAAGCCGACAACCACAATAATCAAACACCCCATCTCCTAAGTTGAGGCGTTTAGTGTTTTCCAACTTCAGCAAATTCAAACAGTAATGTGAGACATGACCAACCACATGAGAAAAAAGGTTGTACCATATGTTGCCTACCAATTCTGCCCCTAGATTTCTCTAAGCCATCCCTGATCTTGATCATTTGGCTATCAACGAACAAATTTACACGTGACCAAAGTGTATCCAATGCACAAGTGGAAGTTTGGAGCCAGGCTTTGAGAGCTGCATGTGCACTCTCTACTCTACATGTCGTTGTGTTCCCAAAATGAAGCATGTTGTTGGTCCATGCTTTCACAAACTTGGTCTTATGGGGATTCAACCACGTTGTCTCAACATAAGTAATAACGGGTTGCTTCCACGCCCAAGCGTCCTTCAAATTTGTCAATGCAACCTCATATTCATCCTCTGTGTTTGCATTTAGCACATTCCACCAATGACCAGCACGAAAACGCTCTCCAAATGACTTGACCCCACATATAGTGGTAACTCGTGCCTCCACATCTTTGTTAATATGCCATGTACAAAGAAGATGGGCAGTATTTGGAACAACTATACGAATGGGGCTAACTAAACCCAACTCACGATCAGTAAATATGACATTGGGGCTCACATGATGCCCAAGTACATTACGTAGGCACTCTAACACCCAACGGTAACTCTGTGCAGTCTCATCCTTCACTATGGCATAGGCGATGAGGAAGTTCATATTTGTCGGTGCCACACCAACCAACTCAATGCAAGGCATACCGTATCGATTCGTCTTATACGTTGAATCGATGCCAACAACCCAAGGATATGTACGAAATGCGTTCGTACCACCAGGATGAGACATGAATGCATGAGTAATAACTCCATCATCATCTCGTAATGACCATGACACATAGTTTTTCAAGCTAGCAAGGTGCAGAAAATTTTCAGCTGAAGTCCGCTCTTCACGACCTTCCATCTTGTAAAAATACCTTTCGTTGTATATATGCTTTATCGTTTGGTGAAGATGGGGGTATGCCTCATTACGGCGACTTGAATGTTTCTCGGTCGTCTCAGATCACTCATTTGTCGAACCATCCGCCTAGCATCATCATCGAGCCCACTTGTCCGTCTGTGGCCCTCCGCATATACTATGAATGCGTGGTTGTGAAACCCATATTGACTTTTGGGAATCCACACACGCCATTGCTCCCCCAAAACCAAGTTAATCCTAAATGGACATCCACAATACTTTGTTGATGTATTAGGCCGTTTCACCTTTCTTGGGTCTACCTTATCTCCCTTGTATCTTGTCCCCCGAAAACATTTTAAATAGCAAACGCGGGGACCATTAGCATTCTTCTTATACGAGTCAATAACCAATTCAAACCCTATGGGAACTGCTATTTCATTAAGACGATCAGACGCCTCTTTAACCATATTGAATCTATCACTTATCATAAATCTATTATGATAATTAACCCCGTCTCCATCATTGCTCGAGTATGGAACCTATTAAAGACCATACAAGTCATAATTCAGCGATAAACTGCAAAAATAACACTGGCAATTACTTGGACATGCGCCCTAATAAGACGCCTGTTATATATTTATTAAGCAAAAACTATATAACGGCTATATGTTCATGCATTTTTATTTTAAGGTGAGTTTAATAATTATTCTTATATGAAAAATAATATTATTTACTTGTAGTTTTCACTATTTAAATCATTTATGTCTACTATATTATAACTACTCTAATATGCTAAAAATCTAAATATAACTATTCTAATATGCTAAAAATGTAGATAAAATGCATATAATATATCATGTTCCTACTACATATGAACGTAGTCAATTCTATCATGTAAATTTTACATATATTCTACATTTCTACTTCATATGAACATAGTTAATATCATGTAAACATATTATTCAAAATGTACATGTCATTTAGCAAATGACTTTATTAACCATGCTAAAACTACATATATTACAAATTTAAACCTACAATCTTTCAATAAAAACTATATTAACCATGCTTTTACAAAAGACAAATATCAGATCGTTTGACCTGCTGGTCAGGCGCCTAAATTAGGCGTTTGACCAGCTGGTCAGGCGCCTAAATTAGGCGGTTGACCATCTGGTCAGGCGCCTAAATTAGGCGGTTGACCTTCTGGTCAACCGCCTAATTTAGGCGACTGATGCCCTTTTACCGGCAAAAAAAATACATGCTCAAAATCTAAAAATAACTACTCTAATATGCTAAAAATGTAGAAAATATACATAAAATATATCATGTTCCTACTACATATGAACGTAGTCAATTCTATCATGTAAATTTTACATATATTCTACATTTCTACTTCATATGAACATAGTTAATATCATGTAAATATATTATTCAAAATGGACATCCAAATGACTTTATTAACCATGCTAAAACTACATATATTACAAATTTAAACCTAAAATCTTTCAATAAAAATACAAAAGACAAATATCAGATCGTTTGACCTGCTGGTAAGGCGCCTAAATTAGGCGGTTGACCGCGTTGACCGGTGAAGCTCCTAAATTAGGCGGCTCACCACCGGTGTCGGCCGCCTAATTTAGGCGCTTCACCAGCTGGTCAACCGCCTAATTTAGGCGACTGACCAGCTGGTCAACCGCCTAATTAAGGCGTCTTATGACCTTTTAACGCCAAAAAAAATACTTACATTGTCTGCCATGAAGCCGGAGTATGTTTTTCTCCTTGGTCACCGCCGGTCAAAGTTGGTCAACGTCCGTATTTCGGTGGTCAAAACCGGAAATATTGAGAGAGCATCAAAGTGAATAAAAAAATTTAGAATGTGGGGATGTGTGGAAATGAGGAAAGTGAATAAAGTAAGGGAAAGAGGAAAGTGAATGAAGTAATTATAAGGCAAACTATGTATAATGTACAAAAATACATGTATAATACATGTATAAATGGCGTTAGTAAGCAAAAAAATGGCGTCATTTAGCAATCCCCTATGTTTTTTGGCAATTTATCTTTTTGTACTTTTTAAAAAAAGTTTGATCCTATACACCAACTTTATTCACTTTTTTCTCTCTTCTTTTACAATATTCTTGCCGAAAGCTAACATAATAAGTAATTTGGGACAGATGGAGCAACTAACGTGAAAAACTTCTTTTGTTTTAAATAAAAGTCAAAATGACATCTACAACAGAGTAAATCTAACAAATACATATCAGTACAGGTGGTAAAAAGTGACATGACCCATTAATTCAACCCGAACCCTTACACGAAATTAGCGGGTTTGGGTTAAGGTTTCCCATCCCGTTTAAGTAAGTGGGTTGACCCGACACGACCCATTTATTAAACGGGCAGGGTTAGTTTTGAACTTTCTAACACAAATTGGACATGACAACCCGTTTAATACTTAAATTTCTATGCTAATGTCAATATTATTAGTTTTGCTTGTAATAATTTCAACATATTTTCTTAACTTGACTCGAACTCGATATGATATTAGTGGGTTCGGGTTGAGGTTAACAACCTGCTTAAGTAAGCTGGCTAACCCAACACGATCCGTTTAATAAACGAGAGTTAGGGTTGAGACTTGAGAGAGTTCAACCCATTTACTAACTCTACATATATATCATACTAATTTATATAAATCCCCACCTAGAAAAACTAATTTGACACAACCTGACCTGTTTACCAACTTATCAGACTAAATCATATAAATCCCCACCTAAATCTATAAAATCATGTTACGTTTATCTCTCCTCTCCCCTCTCACCTCTTCCTCCTCAAAAAAACCCTAACCCTTTTCTTCTAGTTTGGGGTTGCCATCATCCTTTCGATGGTGGTAAGCCCTCAATTCTTCTTTTTTCTTCTAGTTTTCATTGTTTTTGTTATTAATAATCTTCCATTCTCTCTCTTTTTGAGAGTTTTCTACCCAATTTTTGGGTTCTTTCTCTCCTTTCATGGGAGTTTGGAGCTTAGTTTTATTCTCTTCCCACTTGGAAGTTTAAAAATTGGTATAAGAAGTTGTTCCTATTGGTTGAAGTTCAAGACCATTAACATCGAAGTATTCAAAATTCAGATGCGGTCAACATGGTTAAATCAAGAATTTTCTTCCCCAAACTATGTCAGAATGATAGACTTCCCCATCAATAGCTGCGTGATTCAGCAAATACAAGGGGGTTGCACTGTATTGCTCGATTTGGTTCATTGTAGTTTCTTCGAAGACGAATTTGATTTGATCTTGTCTGATTATATCTTGTTTTTCTTTAATACTTATTGTAGATGACGTTTGGTCTTCAATTAATGAAATTTCTATTCTCTTTTAAAAAAAAAAAAAAAAGTATAAATCCCCACCTCGAAAAACTATTATTGATTTTTTTATGGTGGATGGAGATCTAACACTTTTATATATTCTATATCATATCGTTGGTTCATTATATAATAGAGGTGACAATCAAGTGGAGTCGGGTTAGGTTTTGGTTGACCTATTTATGTGAATAGGTCAGAACCCCTAAACCCGAACCCGACCTATTTGTGTAAATGGATAGAAAATTAAACTTGAACCCTGCCTATAAATAAGCGGGTTGACCAGAGCCTCACCTGTATGACTTGATTATTTATTTTGAGTTATTGAAGCTTATGTCTGCCAAAGGAGGAACGAGTAGAAAAGAAGGGAAGAAGAAGGAGGATGAGGAGGAAAAAAGAGGAAGAAGGAGAGGGAGGAGGAAGGAGATTAAATGATGGTGGTGGCGCGGCTGGGGCTGCGAGAGTGGAGGTGGCGTGGGGAGGGGGAGGCTGCGTTGGGTGGGGGTTGTAGTGGTGAATAGGAGGAGGAGGATAAAAGAGGAAGAAGAAAATGGAGGAGGAAGGAGATTAAAACAGTGGTGGTGGTGGTGGCGAGGATGCTGCGGGGGGTGGGCAGTGGGGGTGGTGGTGGTGGTAGGTTAGAAAAAAGGAAGAAGAAGTAAAGGAGGGAGAAAAAAGGAAGAAAAATAACACAATATAAATACAGGCTGTGTTAGATAAATATGGGGTGCAAATAACGTGACATTAAACAAAATCTAAATATTTTACTCAAACAATAAATATATAAATCAAATCTTAAACGAGTTAGATGGGTTATTTTCGGGTTGTTATTTCCAACCCAAAACCTAACCCAACTAGTTTTGGGTCGGGCTTAGGTAAACCTAATTACTTAAATGGGTTGAATTTTCTTTTTAAACCCATTTATTTCGAATTAGGTTTGGGTCGGGTCAACTTTTGCCAACCCTATTATATAACGTTCATGAAGAGGACCATAGTTTGTTATTTTTGAAGTTGAGTTTGATATGATTTAATTGGTTGTAGATGAATAATTGAAATTTGTTGTAAAATTGTATTAGTCCTATCTAATAAGCCAACTTCTAGTAGAAAAACTAAAACATAAAGTTGAAACTCATTATGAGAAGAGAGTTAGGCTCTGTTCTTTTGGACTGAATTTTAATTCAGTTCAGCTCAGACAAATTCAGTTCAGTTCAAACGAATTCAGTTCAGTTCAGTTCAGACAAATTCAGTTCAATTCAGTTCTGTTCAATTAGTTTCCTCTCACAGTTTTCATTCACTTCAGTTCAGACAAATTAAGTTCAGTTCAGTTCAGTTCAGACAAATTAAGTTCAGTTTAGTTAGTTCAGACAAATTCAGTTCAGTTCAGTTCAGTTCAATTTAGTTCAGTTCAGTGCAAAAGAACAGAGCCTTAAAACCCAATATACGGGTAAAAAAGTCGTCCTAGTAGAATATGATTGGATATTAGTAGAATATTAACATTTTTATTTGACGGGTAAGAACATTAAAATTATATTGACCCCATACGTGAGTGACCCTGTGCGAGGGAAGCCCAAAGGGAATTCATCTTACCACGGGGTTCCCGAAAGGGGGGCCCAAAAAAAAAATGTAATATAATAACCCAATATTGATCAATACGATACGAAGGGAAAAATAAATAAGGAGAATTGAGGCTTGTTGGGCCTCTGGGTGAGTGACCCTGTGCGAGGGAAGCCCAAAGGGAATTAATCTTACCACGGGGTTCCCGAAAGGGGGCCAAAAAAAAAATGTAATATAATAACCCAATATTGATCAATACGATATGAAGGGAAAAATAAATAAGGAGAGTTAAGGCTTGTTAAGCCTCTGGGTGAATGACCCTGTGCGAGGGAAGCCCAAAGGAAATTCATCTTACCATGGGGTGCCTGAAAGGGGGCCCCAAAAGAGAAAAAATGAAATATAATAACCCAATATTGATCAATACGATACGAAGGGAAAAATAAATAAGGAGAGTTAAAAAATTCATTAATGAAAATAACTTTAAATAAGTAAAAAACTAGTTTTAATAAAATAATCACTAAATAATTTCAGTTTAGTAAAAATTAAACGCAATGTATATGGCTTTATTAAGACTGAACTTGTTTTTACCAATTTTTTAATCTTTCTTTTTTCCCCCTGATTCACGAGCCGTGTCCAGCACATCTTAATTAGGGGTGTAAGTAGATTGGACTGGATTGGACTTTGCCCGTCCAAAGTTTTTTGGACTCGAGAAATTGAGTCCAAGTCCGATCCAAATATTTTTTGAGTCCAGTCCAGTCCAGTCCGATAATTATTTCTTGAGTCCGAATCCAGTCCAGTCCAGTCCGATTATTATATTATTTTTTTTCCTCCGATTTAGATTCAATTATTCATAACGTTTTTTGAGATGATTGAGCATTTGACATCTGATTCAATTATCAATGTCCACAAATTAGATTGAAAGCTTAAATTAAAGTAAAATACTATGAATAAAAAGTTGAATTAGATGCCTACTTTGATCTAAGTTAAGAGGAAGCAGAGAGACTGATAATATAATCTGAGAGAGAAATAGAGAATGCGAGAGTCGATACAGCGAGGTAGAAAGAAAATGAAAGAGTGAGAGGAAGTGAGTAGTGAGGAGTGAAGTGAGATAGAATTAGTCGGCTACTAGCCTACTCCTGCAGTACTGCTAGTATCATTTACTTATTTAACAAATGGCGCCAAGTGAAATTGTCTGGCGCCAAGTGAAATTGTCTGGCGCCAAGTGAAATTTTCTAGCGTCAGTTGAAATATTTAGAGAGGGAAGGTTGAAAACTCCAAAATTTTAAAAATAGTATCAATTATATATATTATATTAAAATATTTTTGGACTGGACTGGACTTATTGGACTCCAAAGGGGTGAGTCCAAATCCAGTCCGAAAATATTTGGACTCGAAAATTTGAGTACGAGTCCAGTCCGAAAAATTTCCAGTCCAGTCCGACAAGTTTGGGCTGGACTGGATTGGACTCTGGACTTTTCGCAGTCCGCTTACACCCCTAATCTTAATAATGTAGAATATTTGTATTTCAAGTGACAAACTCGTATCGTATCTAAAAAGGCTATCTATATACTTCCTCTGTTCTTAGTCTATTGCAACAATGAGATTTTTACACTAATTACTCACCACCCTTTAACTATCTCTTGCGATTTTTACGTAAGGAAAAATATAGTCATATGGGATCTTGTTAGATTCGTCTCGATTTATACTTTCAAAATATCAAATTTGTATAATTTTTAGTAAAAAGTAATTAAAGATATTAATAGTTAAAGTTGCGCATTGGCAAGAGTGAAAACTCTATTGTTGCAATAGAAAAAGAACGGAGGTAGTACAACCGAAAAAGATAAATATACAAATATGATATTTTTATTAAAAAAAAAAATCACGACACTAGATTTAGTGATTCATAATATACTTCATATAGGTATCATTTTAATTTTAAAAGATTGTTATATATACCTAATTTTATAAGAGAACATAGAGGGCTTGATGGTTCCCTAAAATGCCTAAAGTACCTTTATGTAATTATTTAAGTTGCTAAAAAATGTCATTCTTTTTGTGATCAAGTTAAAGTTTAAAGGTATTTTTTTTACCAATTATGTTTTCTGTTTATCAACCATGTATGCAAAGCAGGCTCCATTTGGTTGGGTGTAAAACATTTTCAGTGTAAAATGATTTTCACGGAAAACATTTTACAATGAAAAACGCAATTCCAAAATTAGTTTTCCGTTGTTTGGTTCCATGTAAGAAAAATGATGAAAAGAAAGGAAATGAAAGGGAAAGTAAGGAGGTAGTGTCTGTCAAAAAAAAAAAGGAGGTAGTGAGAGGAGTGTACAAGAGAGATAAGGAAAAGGAAGGAAAACAATTTTCCATTATTAGGAGAGTAATTTTACTCCTAGGGAAAATGGTTTTACACTCTTTTGCAAACCAAACAATGTAAAATTGGAAATAGAGGAAAACAGTTTTTCAGGAAAATATTTTACGCCCTACCAAACGGACCCTAGATGGTGCACACGCTAGTTTATAGAGCTTGGTGCGCAAATGTACATGGATAGCAAGCCAAATTTACATGGATAACAAGCCAAATGAATATATATGAATAACGACTAACGAGCCAAATAAACATATGTACATCTCTAATTGGTACATGTTCATTGGTATTGATCTTTATGTACATAATCTAGTCATTCATGTTCACCGTATGGCATGATTAGTAGAATA
This sequence comes from Beta corolliflora, assembly GCA_947648045.1. Classification (NCBI taxonomy): domain Eukaryota; kingdom Viridiplantae; phylum Streptophyta; class Magnoliopsida; order Caryophyllales; family Amaranthaceae; genus Beta; species Beta corolliflora. The sequence goes on along the minus strand of CANSZD010000969.1, from coordinate 109,153 downwards.
GTACACCTAATATGTTAATCTCCCATCTCGGACATTAACAGGTAATTTCCCCAAAATCTCCCCTCAAAATTTTAATTTCCCATTCTTCTTTTATTTGCATCATCGCCACAAAGCACACCACTGTAAGGATCAGAAATCCTTGATATACTTCTCAAACTCGAGAGCTTCAAATTGCTCTCTAATGGCGTAAAATAGAATTCCCAACAAAAGGAGTTATCAAAATTTACTTCTACACCAATCTTCAAATTTTAAGCGTCGAATAATAGAATTCGCCAGATCCCATTTTCTTCTCCTTCTTCTTCCTCACTGATCTGAATTTCTTAATTTTCAATATTAGGAGAGATAATTTTTTTTCTAGGGTTGCTGCTGAGTTTCGTCAATCGAAGAAACCATGTCGGGAGCGGCCTCAGCGCTGTTCCTTCTAGACATAAAAGGTAGAGTTCTCATATGGCGGGATTATCGCGGCGATGTTTCAGCGGTTCAAGCTGAGCGATTCTTCACTAAGTTCATCGAGAAAGAGGTTTTTGCTGATCTATATTTTTCGATTCTGTCTTACATTGAAGTTTAATTTTGATTTTTAGCAGTATTTTCTGGTTGATCTGATCATATTGAGGCTTTTTTGCAATCTTGAATGATCAATTTGGATGTGTCTTTTTCATCTTTTAGTTGTATTATTAGGTATTTATGCATAATTTGGTTGTATGATGAGATTATTTTGCTAGGAAAGCTTGATTCTCCTTGTTTTATTTGATATAGATCCCAATTTGGATATGTGTACTTTGAATTGGCTTACTGTGATTTATGCTTGAATGAAAGTGAGACGTTTGATAGAATTAGGACAGGAGATGTGATTTGAAGTTCTATGATCTTTTGAAGATGTAGCATTTTGCTCACATTGTTTGATTGGTGGCGCACATTGTTGTCTATCTTTACATGTGATCATAGGTCAATGAATTTGAATTGAGTTTGAAGAATTCGAATGATTTGCTGTCCTTTGTGCGGGTTCTGTTGTTTAATCTAATTGTGAATTTTTTTATATCCGAGTATTTTGGAGACTATGTATAATTATCTATGTTATTTAGAGCTCGGACAAGGGATTTGGTTGCATTGTTTGTGAGTTCCAGCATGACTATATACTCGGAGTTGATTATTATTATTATGATTATAGGATTGTTTGAAGTGTCAAAGTATGCTAACATACTAGATTTTGTCGGAGATAAAAGGGAACAGTAAGTGGTATAGAGAAATAAATATGATATCTTCGGAGGTGGACTAAAACGCAACATATTGGGATATGGGGTATTTTGGTTTCCCCTGATTAATTGAGGGATTATTGGGGATTTATCTGGCTAATAGGTTGGATTTGTGACCATTTTTGATGCCTGGAAGTGAACTCTTTTGTCCAGTCCTTAAGAGTAGCAGAGAGATTTTTCTGTAAGTGCCAATGTGCCACAGCAGTTGATACTTCATAGTTAAAGATTGTTTGCTCAAGTTTGTCTTTTGGGTTTACTATATACTGCCTACTTTTTTTGCCTGGTAGATGGATCTCACTGTTCATTTTTTCCATTGATGTATTTTTCAGGGGGATCCACAGTCACAAGATCCAGTCGTGCACGATAATGGTATTACATACATGTTCATACAACACAACAATGTGTATCTACTTATTGCTGCTAGACAAAACTGCAATGCTGCTAGTCTTCTTCTCTTTCTCCACCGTTTAGTTGATGTAAGCTCCATTGGTGATCATTGTACATTGCTCTATGTTTGGTGCATTAGTATCTTCTGTTTCTGTATGTTGGTCTTCCTTTGTAAAAGTTCTGCATTTCTTAGTAGATCTTTTATCTGGGAGCAATCTCTCTGTGCAGGTTTTCAAACATTATTTTGAAGAACTAGAAGAGGAGTCTCTCAGAGATAACTTTGTTGTAGTGGTAAGAGGTATTTCCTCTCTATTTAAGACAATACTGGTATAGTCGAGATTGATGGGGCTGATACAATGTGTTATCTGCAGTATGAGTTACTTGACGAAATTATGGATTTCGGTTACCCTCAGTTTACTGAAGCAAAGATCCTTAGTGAGTTTATTAAAACTGATGCTTATAGGATGGAAGTCACACAAAGGCCTCCCATGGCTGTAACGAATGCAGTTTCATGGCGTAGTGAAGGAATAACTTACAAGAAGAATGAAGTGGGTTTGAATTCCTATGATCTCATTTTTTTTCTTAAAAGCATTGTAACCTGCAAATATTGAATTGCTTTTCCCTTTCATTACAGGTATTCTTGGATGTTGTTGAGAGTGTTAATATACTTGTAAACAGCAATGGCCAAATAATTAGATCAGATGTTGTTGGGGCATTGAAGATGAGAACGTATTTAAGGTGCATTTAATGACCTTATGATCTGCCTTGTTTCCTTTCAGCATAGTTAAAAAATCAGCTCAAATTTTCGTTTCCATAAGAAACTTTGAGCATTTAATTGTAAGCGTACAGCCCTTTGAAAATTCACACTGCAGTTATGCTTTAGTAATGTATGCTATTTAATCCATCATTTTTGGTTATATTTATATTTTTGGATTTGAGGGGTGGGGTTGTTAATATATTATCTTACTGTTTGCATGAGATTTCTGTTTCCCTGATAGAATTAGAATAAGGTCAAAAGGTCAGATATTGCTATATATGTGTTATACCCCAAAATTTGTTACAATATGTCTGCGGGCAATTTTATTTTGACTGTTATATTTTTTTATTGATCCTTGTAGTCACATCTACGAAGTCTAATATTAGCTTGAGCACCCTTAAAGGGGCGTTTGGTTCGAAAATTTCAGGTATGTATTTGAAATGGCTAAAACCCATACCACCCTATGAACCAAAGGCTCCCCGAAGTATGGTTTCCAGAAAAATGGATGGGAGAGAGAAAATCTATGACAATTACTGCTCATTAATAACTTTTTATATCTTGTAGGTGTTTGACTGTTTTGTTGTTAAGTCCAAAACTGATTCTGTCTTTTCTTGGGGGTTGGGGGGCAGGCCCGGTCCTGACAATTTATGAGCCCAGGGCGAGATAAGACATAAGGGCCCTTTACTTCTAATAGTATCATTAGTAAATTTTGATTTTTGCGTAGTACATAGTATTACGAATAAAATAACTTGACAATATAATATCTATTTTTATTTTTTTGGTCTAACTTTTGAAGAAACAATTGACGAAGTTATAAAAAAAAACTATGGAAATATAGGGAATTTTATAAAGAGGATATAAAATGTGTTTTGTGATTGAAGCTCACAATTTATACGATTTTTTTGAAAATGTAGGGAATTTTATAAAGAGGATATAAAAGGAGTAATATGTACATCTCATACGACTCAATTGGAGTCAGTAATTTAAAGATCAACTAATTTAGCTCAAAAAAGGTCTCGGGTTCAAGACCTAATTTTGAAGTTCAAAAACTACCTAAAAATTCCGACTTAATAAGTTAGCCAATAGAGAGAAACAAAATTGCTATTTACTCATTTTTTTTCATGAAGCTATAAGAAAGTAGTAATAGGAGAATATTTAGAATAAAAATCAGGAATCCATTTTAGAAAATCGAAATGCCCTGTTAGGTGATTGAAATAAATTAAATGCTTGGGGGTAGTACAGTACATGATTTTCCCAATATATGGGTAAAAGTAAAGTTGCCTAGGGAAGTCAAACTTAAATAGTAATGCTAGGACCCCTAGCCCCTAGGACAGAGAAGTGGCAGTAATAGCCCCTAGGGAAGTCAAACATAAGTAGTATTTCTTATTGTGCATGACAGCTAGAGCCTAGAGTATGTTAAATTTTTTATCTTTTTATGCTTTGGGCGTTTTGGACCCCTTTAGAGTCTGGGCCGTGGGCGGTTGCCCCTCTTGCCACCCCCCAGGGCCGGGCCTGTTGGGGGGTTTGCAATGTTTTGTTCAGTTAGCTTGATATATCAATCAACAAGAGCGACTTTTGGTACATGGCTTAATTCTTCTGTGATGAACTTCTATCACTTTATTTCGATGATGAATGTAGTCTCCGCACTGCTTGTCTACTTACCTATGAATTAGGGGAGCTCTTTAATATCCCTAAGATTAAGGGAATCTTTTTATTTTTATCCAGCTTCTGTCATGTACCAAATCTAGGAAGTCACTGGCCGCCGTTGGTGTAAAATGTCTATCTTTGTTGAATAACTTGTGAATGACAAAATTCCATCGTACAAACTTGACCCTTAGCTGTTAGATGTTACATACTAATTATCCAATATTCTCTGTGGCAGTGGGATGCCTGAATGTAAACTAGGCCTGAATGACAGAGTTTTACTGGAGGCTCAAGGACGAACTACTAAGGGGAAGGCTATCGACCTGGACGATATTAAATTTCATCAGTATGTCTATGACTAAGTTGTAATAACTACTTTTGCTACTACTCATGGTTTATGTTAATAATCTGCAAGCGGAAATATGTTGAGTAAGTTCTTTATTGATCGTGCTATCGTCTTTGCTATAGGTGTGTGCGTTTGGCTCGTTTTGAAAATGATAGGACCATATCATTTATACCTCCTGATGGATCCTTTGATCTCATGACATATAGACTCAGTACTCAGGTTCACTTCTATGTTTTTCTGCACGCTCTCTCTGCTTTGCCTCTTTTTGAAGACAGGACATATCCTTTCTTCATTTATAATGTTTTGGATGTCGTTTTGCTTCAGGTGAAGCCTTTAGTTTGGGTTGAAGCACAGATTGAGAGGCACTCAAGAAGTCGTATTGAAATAATGGTGAAAGCAAGAAGCCAGTTTAAGGAGCGAAGGTATAGCTATAATTATGTTTTCTACAGGTCAATCATGTATTGTGGCTTTTTTTTAAAAAAATTTCTAAATGGTATACTTCCTTGTTCTTTTCTATTGCAACATATGAGTTTTCACGCTTGCCAATGCACAAGGTTAACCATTAATATCTCTAATTATGTTTCGTTAAAAATTATAAAAAGTTGATATTTTGGATGTATATATCGAGTCGAATCTAACAAGACTGTCATGATTATGTTTTTCCTTATGTAAAAATCATCATAGATGGTGAAAGCCTGAAAGGGTACTGTGTAAATAGTGTGAAAACTCTTATGTTGCAAACTTGCAATAGAAAAAGAACGGAGGAGGTATTTATTTGTGTAAACTGTATGCTATCTTAATTTTGTGTCTGTATGGTCCAATTTCTATAGCACTGCAACAAATGTTGAGATTGAACTTCCAGTGCCAGCTGATGCCACCAATCCAAATATTCGCACATCAATGGGGTCTGCTTCTTATGCCCCTGAGAAGGATGCTTTAGTTTGGAAGATAAAATCTTTCCCTGGTGGCAAGGTAGAAACTTGTTGGAAATTTAAGCTGTCTTTATTATTTCTTACGTATAATCCCATGGTGTTTTCCAAATATATACTCCCTCTGTTTCTCATAGTTCATCTCACTTTCCATGTTCATCTTTTCTTCATAATTCCTCCTACTTTTAATTTATGTAAAAACCTTTATTTTCCTCGTTTACCCTTTCTTACCCTACCACATTGGTCCCCTTTGGTCCTTTAAATTATTCATGTCTCCAAACACCTTTCTTTCTCTTACCCAGAAGTTGAAAAAGACCCACTTTTCACATTTCCCCACATTCTTCTTGGTTTCTGGTGCTATAATAAGTGGGAGAACTTGGAGGAATAGAGTGAGTATTTTTTTTCTGCAATCTGTCCTTGAATTTTTAGTAATGAACAAATCTCAGGAATACATGTTGAGGGCAGAGTTCAGTCTTCCTAGCATCACAAGTGATGAGGCAACTCCTGAAAGAAAAGCTCCTATACGTGTGAAATTTGAAATCCCGTATTTCACAGTTTCAGGAATCCAGGTATCAAATGTTATGATGATTTGGAAAAAGCATGCAAAGTTTCTTATACTTGTATCATGGTCTGGCATCCTGTTTTGTTTGCTTGTGACCCTTATATACTTGGGCAAAGAAGGAATTATAGATCGCCATAATAATAGATTACATAGTTGTCTGGTCTATATTTTCTGCACATCTAACTTGGTGCTGGGCTTGTGACTTCTTAAATATTTAGGCGGAGAAGGAGGTATTGATTTTCATCATACTTGTTTATACAATTACTAGCTTTCTAATCCGTGAATGGACGGGCTAAAATATACTTCCCTGCGTTCTTTAATATATCTAGTATTATCTACCATTTCTAAATGGCACAAAGTTTAGGATTAGCTAATACGAAAAATATCAAATTGTATGAAACCCATGTGATGCATTAAAAAGTAAGAAATGGTAGAAGTATTGATAAAGGTAAGAGAGGATTGGTAGAAGTATTGATACAAGTAACACAGAGAAGGTGGATTAGTGGGGCCTCAACTTACCAAAAGAGAAATCATAGAAGTAAAATTAAACAGCCTGAAAAAGGAATATGGTAGAAATATTAAAGACTAGTGGGAGTAATAAATAATACTCTCTTTGTTTTGCAATAGTAAAAAGGCAGTGCACTACTACTTTAAGGCTATAAAAGGTATCTATTACTCATAATTGTAATCATATTCTAAAATTAAATAAAATTTTAATATCATCTCATAAAAATCTTTATTCTATAGAAAAGCTTAATCCTAATTGTTCCAAAATAGTGACAATTCTACCTATATTAAATTCTTAATTTTTTAAAATATTTGACAAAATTATATTCGGTAGAAATTTTTGTACGTCTAATATTTTCAAGAACATAAATGAAATACTTTTGTTTTTATTTATTTATAATCTTTAATTTATGTTATAAATGGATGTCGTTTTAAAATACTACCTTTGTTTCTTTTTGATCTATACAGTTTAACTTTTATGCTTACCAACACACAACTTTGACCATTAATATCTTTAATTATGAGTAAGTGATAATCATAAGAAGTTGATATTTTGAAAATATAAGTTAAAACAAACTAAAAAGATCTCACATGACTATATATTTCCTTGTGATAAAACATAAACGATGGTCAAAGTGAAGTATGTGAATAGTGTCAAAGTACAAAGTGTGTAGATTAAAAAGAAACGGAGGGAGTACTTCTCAAACTACTTGTAATGGTACACTAATTATAATCTTTGAAGTGTATTTTAAAAAGCAACCATCGATTTACTCGACTTTATTATATCAAGAGTTTATTGTATGTTAAATACTATTTTCCACTTATCCTGAAGTATATATATATATGTATATATATATATACATACATACATATATACATACATATATACATATATACATACATATATACATATATATATATATATATATATTGTTTTTTTATCCCAAACTCATTTATTATAAAATCATTAGATTATGACATGGCTCACTTAGTTTGTGCGCTCTGTGTGCTCGTGAAAAGTCCCCCTAATATATAGATATAAAGATGTTATATTTTTCTTCATATCTTGATCACGGATGTTCATCTATGTTTAATCTATCAAATTATAAATATTTAAGATATAGCTCAATGTGATTATTGTGATATCATTACTGGTGCAAGTCATTGCCATCATTCTTTCATGCCTCCCTTGTAGTTGGATTAGTGAAAATAAGTGTTTCTACATTGACTTCATGAGGATTGCTGTGTCTATTATTAGCCATCCTTTCACACATGACTCGCCTTGAATATATTATGTTAGTAAATATTGATTATTTGGAATCTGGAAAAAATTTCACTTTTATTTCTGTTATCTTCTTCAGCGTGAATTATATTCAGTAAGGTTCTGGTGTTATCTGTCTGGAACCAAACTGGAGAATGCAAATTGGCTTCTTTGGTTATTTTAATCCTATCTCTGTTTTTTTTTTCATTTGACTTTCGACCTCATAAAATATATTTGATCTGCAACATGGTCAGATTATTAGAAAACTTTTGGATTTTGATAATTTAGCTTGAGTTGATAGCAAATTATTCTAGACGGCCGTTAGTCAGATAGATTCTTGCCACTGCACAAACTCTATTTATTTCTGGTGGTGAGAGTTGATAATGATATAATGATAATATGATATGCTATGAATAGGGGTGCTAATCGAGCGAGTCGATCGCGAGTCGATCGCTAGCAGGCCCTGCTCGACTCGACTCGAAAACTCACAAACCCTGCTCAACTCGACTCGAAAACTCGCAAACCCTGCTTAACTCGACTCGAAAACTCGTTAAGCTCTTGCTCGACTCGTGCTCGTTAATTTTTTTTCCAACTCGGCTCGAAACTCGACTCGAGCTCGACTCAAGCTCGATAGGCTCGACTCGAGCTCGATAGGCTCGATAAGCTCGACTCGAGCTCGATAGGCTCGATAAGCTCGACTCGAGCTCGATAGGCTCGATAAGCTCTACTCGAGCTCGATAGGCTCGATAAGCTCGACTCGAGCTCGGCTCGATTGCTCGCTAAGAGTGAATAATGTACAATTAGTTTTACCTTGTTTTTTTTTTTCAAATCATTAGAATTACTACAATTACCAAAACATTTTAAAATTATTCAAGTTCTTCCATGCATCCTTGCCTCCATTTGATTATTTTAAACAAAGGATAAAAATTATCTCTAAAACAACAATATGATCATAAGATACAATTACACAACTCTTAGTCTCTTACATAACAAACATCCTATTACAAAACAAATTTAAAACATTCAAAATCCCAAATATTTCTTCATAAAATACTCCATTACAAGTTTGATGCTTCAATCTTCTCCAAAAGTCCAAAAAACCTACAAACATTCATGTACCAAAAAATTAGTAAGGATCTCCATTGTTTTGAAAAAGCACACATGATAGAAGTATTAATAAAATCTATTACCAACTTTAGGGAATTGGAAGAATGATTTCTTTAGGCTCATCTTCAATGTTATTCTACATGACATAAAATAAGTTAGTATATATTTGGTAAAGTAGAGGGGCGGCTCAACAGAAACAAAGTAAACCAACAACAAGAAATGGAAAAAACATAAATAAAAACCAAATTAAAGAAAGTGAAAGACATATACTTAGGAAAAATAATAATAGTCTTACTTTGTTTTTCCTCTTTACTCCATGGAGAGAGCGACACCAATCTCCACTACAAATCAACATTTGCATGGTCTCCGGAGATAATGAAGCTCTATAAGGATCAATGACTCGACTCCCCGCACTAAATCTAGCTTCCGAAGCCACGGCTGTAATAGGAACCGCCAAAATATCGGCGGACAACCTAGACAAAATGCGAAACTTCATGGCTTTTTCTTTCCACCATACTATAGGATCAAACTTTTCACCCACTTGAACCATTAGCACTCCCTCCTCAAGATACTCATCAACTTCGGATTTTTGAGCACCACCTACCTCCGAAGAGGCCACAACTTGTAAAAGTTGAGTCAATGCCGTAGTGTTTCTTTCTCCAACCTCAACTCTAACACCACCTTCACATTCACCACTATGTTCCATGGTAGGAGGAAAATATACACTAGCATACTCATCAAATAGCTCATGTAAAGTTTCTCTAACTCTACGCATATTATCTCGAACTTCTTCACAAGAAAACATTGAGGGAAATGTAATTTCAACACCTTTCATTTTCAAACGAGGATCCAACACCGATCCTATTGCCATAAGCAAGTTACATTCACCCCAATACTTGTCAAATCTATCTTTCATATTCTTTACCATACTTCTAACAAAATCATTAGAAGAATCCATATTCTTATCCAACATCACTTTAATCCTGTAAACCTCACTAAGAAATAAATTAGAAGTTGGATATTCGGATCCCGATATAATGTTAGTAGCATCACAAATCATCATTGCTTGGACAATAAACATATTCTCTATCCTCCATAGAAAGTCTAGAAAATACCTGTCTAAATTTGATTGCACAAGCTAACATATCATAAGTTGAGTTCCACCTAGTCTTGCATTCAAGCACCAATCTTCTCTCCTTTAAGTTGAATTGTTGAACAAGCTCCACAAATTTTTGGAACCGATACTCACTACCATTGATGTAATCAACGGTATCATGAACATTCTTGATGATTGTCTTCACTTGCTTTAATCCATTTTGAACCATACTGTTCAAGATATGCGCACAACAACGAACATGGAACAACTTCCCACCAAATCAACCTCTTAGTCAATGACAATGTTTCTTTCAAGATCTCTATGCATGTGTCATTTGCCGTTGCATTGTCCACTGAAATTGTGAAAACCTAAGAAAGAGGTAAAACCTAAAATGAGTAAAATGTAAATATAAGCTAACAAGTATGTAGAAAAGTACTTAAAGAATTAATGAACTTACTTTATTTTCAATGTCCCACTACTTCAAACACTTGAATATGCAATTGGCTATGTCTCTTCCTTTTCGAGGAGGAGGTATATGAACAAAGCTCAATATTCGCTTTTGAAGCTTCCAATCATGGTCAACAAAGTGAGCCGTAAGAACCATATACTCAATTTTTTGAGGCTTTGAGCGCCATAAATCAGTGGTCAAAGAAATCCTATCTATGGTATTTAACAAATCCTTTAACTTCTTCTTTTCAATCTCATAAGTTTTGAAAGCATCATTTCTTATGGTATGACGAGACACACTTTTCCATTGTGGAATTCCTCTTTTTAACATCAAATTTAAACCTTCTTCCTCGTCAACTGAAAATGATTTTTCATGCATGACAATCCAATGTGCAATGCCTTCTCTCATCTTTAACATGTCTAATTTACCGTTATGCAAACCACTAACAAAAGAAGAATCAGGTGTTCCAGCACTAGAATCAGATGGCATAAAATTAAGCAATGTACTTTGCCTTGATTTTTTAGGACATTTATCTAAGTGACGCTTATAATGTGTAGTACTACCAGACTTAAGAACTTTAAGTTTAGTTTTACAATGCTTACATCTTACAAACCATTATTTGTTAATTAATTCTGGGTCACTTAAATCTTTCCAAACACCAGATTGCCTTGCTCTCTTAAAAGGACCCGATGGAAGTAGATCATCGTTACCTTCACGAGTGTTAATTGGTGGAGGTACTTCCTCTACCTCGGGTTCTTCTTCATCTTCCTCCATCTCATCATTGAGATTCACAAAGAACTCCTGAACAACATTAGGATTATTAGGAGCGGCAGTTTCTTTGTCAACATTACTAGACATATCTACATTTAAAGGATGATAGTATTACATTAATACTACATTACTAGATAATAGACAAGTAAGACAACACACCACTGACCACACACACCACTGAACACACACACCACACACACCACTCCACACTCGCACACCCACACTCCACACTCCTAACTCCACACGCCACACACCACTCGGCACACATCACACCACACGCCACACACACCGCCACACATCACACCACACAACACACGACGACACATGCACAACACATCGCACAACATACAGGCTATAGCACAACACACAGCACAACACACATCGCACAAGTGGATACTAAGCGCACAACACACAACGCACAACACACAGCGCACAAGTGGATACTAAGCGCACAACATACAGTCTAAATTAGCAAACAAGTAACAATTTAACAAATATTCATAATAAACCATAAATTGTCTAAATTCATATCAAATGTAACAAGTATTACATTCCCAACAACAACACAATCTAAACTAAATTAAAAAACGAAATAATAAACCGAAATTGGCAAACTAAATAAGAAACGGAAAAAAAAACGAAAAAAAAGATAACATGTGTACCTCTCATATATTAGTCGAAATACACCAAAAAGTTGCCGGAAAACCGTGAGTTTTTGCACCGGTGATAAGGTGATGTTGATGAGCCAAGAAGACCGAAGTGAGAATGGTGATGTACTGATGTTGATGAGCGAAGCCGAGAGTCCGAGAGAGAGAATGAGTGAGCGGTGAGCCAACTCGCCAACCTTCAAGTGAGAGAGAGGAGTACACGAGTGAGGAGAGACGGCTGGGATGGGAATTGGGGGGAAGTGAGGGACTAGGGTTTTCCTTTCAATTTTCAAACAAATCTTTTCTTTTGTGTATTTTTTTTTTAAACTTATGTTACTAGTTTAATCATGACATGGACCATAAAGTAAAAATGATTGGGCTTGGTAAGTTGGTCCATATATCTCAAGTTTTTAATAAACTTTTTTATTAAATAAAATAAATTTTTAGAAAAATAATATTTAAAAAAAGTTATCGAGCTGCTCGAGAGCTTAACCAGTCGAGCAGGGTCATGCTCAACTCGTGCTCGTTAAGGTTTCGAGCCGAGTCGAGCTCGAGCCGAGCTAACTTGAGTCGAGTTTTGACCGAACGTTGACCGAGTTGCTCGATTAGCAGCCCTAGCTATGAATTTGAAAAAAATTACTGGGGCAGTGGTTTTGTAAAGAGAAATAAATGAATGTATATGGACTATGGATTGAGGATTAGGACTATCCTATTTGTTTTTGTTGAATATGAAGGAAAGAGTTGAGAAAGGGCAGTTAAAGAGCAGGATGAGAAAAACACGTCCATCAATACAAGGAAAGAGTGCATGCTACAATGTTTTTTTTTTGAGGGGCTCACAAAGAAAGACATGAGGCCTTACGGCCCATTTGGTTAGTGGTCATAAATTGTGGTAATGGTTATGTAATTTAGTGTAAATTTGTACAGAATTGTAATATCAATACCCATGGTAATAAAATATCATCACAAAACATGTTTTCCTTTATAAATTTCCATTACCACCCAATACCACATTCCCAAGTGGTAATGGATGATAATGAAATTTTAGGAAGAATATAGATGTTTGGGGGATGAGATAACATTACCATGGGTAATGCTATGAGATTTTCTTTACTATGTTATACTACAATGCATTACCATTTTCACCAATTATGACCACTAACCAAAAGAGCCGTTAGCATACTGATTCTCCGATGTGTCCATACTCCATACCTCATATGAGATATAAATTTGAGGGTCCTGTAAAATAAAGTAATTGAACAATTTTGTTCAAGAATTCAAGAAAATTGAGAAGCAAAAGTCAAAGAGATTTGGTCTAATACCTTGTAAATGGAATTCTTTTTAGGATAGAGGGACTAATATGTAGGGCTGTTCATACTGATCCGATACGATTAATCCGATCCGCAATCCGAATTTCGGATCGGATAATCCGAAATGAACAGCCCTACGTAATATGTGAATCCCTTCTTCCATAAATTCTTCATACGTAAGGTTTATCCATTATCTTTATATCCATTAATATAGCACCGTTTTATTATTTTCAAAATTAGTTGACCTTGAATTTCAGGTGATTAACCTTAGCCTTAAAATTGATTATCGCCTTTTTTTACTCATTTGGTCTATGTTCTGCTCTCTTCTGCTTAGTTACTGCTGTTCTACTGTCATGTCTTTACTGGTTCTCATCCCTGTGTGGCGTGCGCCTCTGTTTTGTTGCTTTCTCTGCTTAATGTCTTTGAACTTAAGGTAGTCATGATGATCATGAACTTTGAATTTTTGATTTGCAGGTTCGTTATCTTAAGATCATTGAGAAGAGTGGATACCAAGCTCTGCCATGGGTGAGGTACATAACAATGGCTGGCGAGTATGAGCTGAGGCTAATGTAACTATGAATTCTCAACTGGTGATCCAATTGCTATAAGGTATGTTCATCTGTACTTCGGGACAAAAATTGGAGAGTTGGACATGGAAGAGCGTCAGGCAAATTTGGTTTCTTTCCATGGGCCGAGGAGTCTCTTGTGGCACGTCTCCATTCTCGAGCTGATGAGTCTGCATTCATCATCTTTAATTTGTTGCATACACTTGAGAGTTTGTGATTGTGAAGAAAAGTCTGCCATTAGCATATTTTGGTTTAATCTTTTGCTAGTTCATGTGCAGAATTTTCCGTCAGTGATGTGAAAATTGTGCTCTGTTGGTAGTTTAAACTGTGAAATGAATTTTTGCACGTCTTTCAATTTATCATTCCAGGATTAGACTGTGATGTGGTGTTTGTAAGAGAATATGAATCTGTTATGAAATTTGTAATTTTACCTGATTTTATCTCTTTTACTGTTGTCTTCTGTGTACTTGAATTTGAATTGTGAAGACATCCTGACATATTGAAGTATGTGAAACACATATTCCTCCGTTTACCTCCTCAGTCATATCTTTAATGGAAAGTTGGGAACCCATGCCATCCTTTTCCCCTTCTCGACAAGGTGATCGGCTATCACCTTATATATTCGTCCGTTGCAGTTTGCGTGGAAGTGCTTCCCTCCTTTGGAAGTCTATGTTGAGTAGCTACACTCTTTCCTTGGACGACCCTACAACTAAGGCAACTATATTTATCTGCACACTTTGTTAAGAGGAAGTCCATATCTGTTGCATTTGCTCCAGTTCGGTTGTCATGGGTGTATAAATCATGTGATAGCCAAGAACAACTCTGATAAAATCCATGTATTTGTTGATTAACAGTGAAATGAAATGAACATTTTAGAGAGAAAATGTAGAGAGAAAAGAAGATTTCTATTGATGTAATAATGAGAGAATGAAAACTATTACATCATTTCAGGTGAAGATCAGTTTATATAGTACTGATCAATACAAGAAGGAGGTTAGAGAGTAACTAACTCTATAACAGAATTGTAACATAATTAAGTTGAGCTGGCACAAGGAGAAATAATCTCCTGTAGCTGCAGTACTACATTAAGGAGGGTCATAATCCTCAATAGCCCCCCTCAAGCTAGGAAGGGATTGAGAATAAAGCATTCCTAGCTTGGAACTTAGCTTCAAATGTTGAGGAGAAGGCAAAGCCTTGGTGAAGAGATCTGCTAATTGCTCTTCAGTAGGCAAATAGGACAGTTCTATGAGTCCTTCCATAACCTTTTCTCTTGTAAAGTGGCAATCTAATTTAATATGTTTGGTCCTCTCATGTAGGACTGGATTCTTCCCAATGTGAATGACTGATTGATTGTCACATAATAACTTAATAGGTTGTAACTTATCAACTCTAAGTTCCTATAATAGCCTAACAAGCCATGTAATTTCGGATGCTGCAGCTGCCATAACTCTATATTCAGCCTGAAGACTTTGACACTGTTGCTTGTTTTTTAGATTTCCAGGATACTGGTGAGGACCCAAGTAACATCACATATCCTGTGACTGAACGCCTAGTATCTGGACAAGATGCCCGGTCCGAGTCGGGCCCGAATATGCTCGAGAGTGAGTTGAGATGTAGCAAGAAGAAGGATCCCTTGATCAACGATGCCCGACAAGGTATCTCATGACATGATGTAAAGCTGTGTAATGATGAATTCTAGGCTGATGCATATATTGACTAAGTGTCTGCACATCATAGGATAAATCTGGCCTTGTATGTGTTAGAAAGTTTAGTTTACCAACTAAGCTTCTATACAAGGCAGGATCAGAAAAGAAGTCCCCTGTGTCTGCTGCTAGCTTTAAGTGAACAGGAAGAGGTGTCTTAGCAATCTTAGACAAATCCATATTACATTCTTGCAACAGCTCTTTAGTGAACTTCTTTTGAGTCATTATAATTCCCTGATGAATATGACTCACTTCCATTCCCAGGAAGAATGCAGTTGCCCCAAGTCTTTAATACTAAAGACTTCATGTAAATGTAGCTTCAAAGCTTGAATAGCAGCAGTATTTGTTCCAGTTAATATTATGTCATCTACATAAACACCAACAATAATGACTTCTGATTCATCTTTCTTGAGAAACAAGGAGTAGTCATTCATGGATTGGCTAAATCCTTGATGTAAAAGCTCTGAAGTTAACCTTGCAAACCACTGTCTTGAAACCTGTTTTAGACCATACAGTGATTTCTTCAGTTTGCTTACAAGGTTTTGAGGGTTGGGAATGCCTTCAAGCATTTTCATGTAAATCTCTTATGAGAGATCACCATGCAAAAATGCATTGTTGATGTCCAACTGAAATAAAACCCAGTTTTTGCTAGCTGCTATTGCAAGGATGCACCTTACTGTGGACATTTTAATCACAAGTGAGAAAGTTTCCTCAAAGTCTACGCCATATTGCTGTGTAAAGCCTTTAGCTACTAGTCTTGCCTTCAATCTTTCTATAGTACCATCTGCTTTTAACTTCACCTTATACACCCACTTACACCCAATTACTTTCTTACCCTTAGGTAGAGTAGTAAGCTCCCAAGTGCCATTGACTTCCAATGCATCTACTTCCTTTTTCATGGCTTCTATCCATCCTGGATGTTGCGAAGCTTCTAAGTAATTTGCAGTTTCAGTGACATTAGAAGTAGTAACAATAGCAGCTTGTAAAGAGGTAGGAAGTTCATGAAATTTAACAACATTGCACCAATGAGAAGAGAAGGAAGGAGCTGCAACATAGTCTGTGAACCATGCTGGTTGTTTGTGTATTCTGGTAGAGTGTCTAAGAGTAGGAGGAGGAGTAACATGAGTAGGAGAAGGAGAATTAGAATTGTGAGATAAAGGAGGAGAAATGACAGAAGGTATAGGAGAATTTATGGGTGAAGAAATAGAAGAAGGGGAATTTGGAGAAGGAGAAGATGGAATATTGGCATTTGTAGAAGAAGGAATAGGTGTGTCAAAAGCAAAAGAGTCGGGTAAAGTACAAGAAATATCAGGGGAGAAAGGTGTTTGTGATGGAAGAAAAATAGAAGGAGGAGGTTGGGAAGGTGTATGAGAGTGTAGATAAGGTAGGTGTTTTTCATGAAAGGCGATGTCTCTGCTAATGAGGATTTTGTGAGTGGCTAAATCCATTACTTTGTATGCTTTCTGATCAGGAGGGTACCTAAGAAAAATACAAGCAGTAGCTCGAGGATCAAACTTACTTCTGTGGGTTTTGAGAGTAGAAACAAAGCACAAGCACCCAAAAACCCTTAGATGGCTCAAATCTGGTGTATGACCAAACACCTATTCATAAGGTGTAGAGAACTGAATGGAACTGAGGGGCATTCTATTTATCAAATGTGTAGTTGCTAACAATCACTCTCCCCAAAGAAATACAGGAACATGAGACTGAAAGAGAAGAGCACTGGCTGTCTCCAACAAGTGTCTATGCTTCCTCTCCACAACTCCATTCTGTTGTGGAGTATTAGTACATGTCTTTTGATGTTGTATACCATATTGCTGATAAAGTTTCAGCATAGAACCTTCACAAAACTCCTTTGCACCATATGATCTCATACATTTAAGTTTTACATTGAACTGTGTGTGAATGTAGGGAATGAAATTAGCAAGAATAGGGACATCATCAGACTTAGCTTTCATAAGGAAAGTCCATGTATCTCTGGAAAAATCATCAACAACAGTCGAGA
Source organism: Beta corolliflora (assembly GCA_947648045.1). NCBI lineage: Eukaryota > Viridiplantae > Streptophyta > Magnoliopsida > Caryophyllales > Amaranthaceae > Beta > Beta corolliflora. The sequence goes on along the minus strand of CANSZD010000969.1, from coordinate 91,857 downwards.
ATTGATTATATCCATCATGTGTGACAACAAGATAAGGACCCCAAGTGTCAATATGTAACATCTCAAAACAATAACTAGTTTTGATTTCACTACTAGGAAAAGAAGACCTAGTTTGTCTAGCCTGTAGGCACACATAGCAAATATCATCACAGGTACTAGAACTAGAAATGTCATGGACAACATGATGTATTTTATTAAAAGGAAGATTGCCAAGTCTAAGATGCCAGAGCTTCAAAGCTTCACTGTCTGCAGTACAAGCTCTGCTTGAAGTTTTATTCTTCTGTATAACACTGTAACCATCACCAGTAGCATAAAGGCCTGATTCCAACTTACCAAGAACTAGGGAATTGCTGTGAGAATGTCCCTGGATCAAGCAAGTATCATGAGTGAATACAACTTCACAATCAAGGTCTTGACATAACTTGTGTGTGCTGATCAAATTGAATGTAAGACCGGGCACATGAAGAACATTGTTAAGTTCTATGCCATTCCGAAATTTAACCACTCCAATATGCTCTACGCTTGCTTGCTTTCCATCAAGCAATTGTAATAGTGTTGTGATGCTTAGGAAATGGTGCAAAAGAATCAAATAGTTCTAAGTTGGAGCATATATGATTAGTTGCCCCACTATTAATGATCCATTTATCATTTAAGCATGATAATAAACATATACCTGCCATATGGACTGAGCTAGGAGTTGAATTCACAAGATTCTGTGAACTCATAGATGAAGAAGCAACATCAGGTCCAGAAGCAAGATGAGCAGCAAGATTTGCTTGTGAAGTATTGTTAACAAATATCATCATCTTTTGATACTGTTCTGTAGTGAGATGTGCTTGTTCAAAACCATCTCCTTGATCTACATCATCATCATCTTCATAAACAATTGCAAGCAATTCTTTTACCTTTACCACCTTTGAAGTTGGCAGGATAGCCATGGATCCTAAAACACCTTTCAATGGAATGTCCGGGCACTTTACAACGATCACGGTAATAAGATGGCCTTCCATTTATTATAACCCCTACCAAAGACCGAATTATAGGGAGGTTTAGACCAAGAACCACCAGAAGGAGGTCTATAAGGAGTATACTTGTATTGAGAAGGAGCTTCAAATTTCTTGTCCTCTACAAAAAAAGCCATAGCTGAAGTAGTGTGTTCTCTAGTAGAAGTGACACTCCTTTGCTTTTCTTCTTGAATAGTCTATCGGCTAAGGAAACATTAGGTAAGGGCTGCATCATTAAGATGTTAGTTTTGACATTTGCAAACTGTGTATCTAACTTCATAAGAAGTTGAACTAATCTTTCCTCTTGTTGATGCAGTAAAATTTTCTGAGTGAGATTACAAGAGCAACCATTACAGGTGCACACATGAATAGGTTTCACACTATTGAGTTGATCCCAGACTTCTTTGATCTGAGTAAAGAATTCTGCTATTGGAGTAGTGGATCCTTGTGACAAACTATGAAGAGCTTGCTGGATAGAGTATAATTGTGCACTAGAACTCTGAGAATATCGTTCCTCTAAGTCCTTCCAAATTTCTCTTGTAGTAGAGAAATAAATCACACTCTTAGCAATTGTTGTATCAAGAGAATGCATCAGATAAGATATGACCATAGAATTGCATCTCTCCCAAGCAGAGAATGCAAGATCATTTTCAACAGGTTTAACCAAGTTTCCATCAATGAATCCAATTTTATTCTTGCAAGATAAAGCAATTCAAATGCCTCTTTGCCATTCAGAGAAGTTATCACCAGCAAATTTTTAGAAACAAGAGAATTTGCAGGATTTTCTGATGGATGAATGAAGTAAACACTAGAAGGATTTTGTGTAAGAGGAACATTTGAATTAGAATTAGAATTAGTTTCAGACATTGTGACAAGAATTCTATGATCAGAAGGAAGAAACGATCAAGAATTATGAAGAATCAGATGAATCAAATCACTGTTAATATCAACTAGATTTCAGTGTAAACAATTTTCAAAGAAATCAACAGATCTTCAAGCAATCAATTAGAATTCAGTAGAATCAACAAATTCAATTTTAGAGAAGAATGAATCAATCAACAAGAAATTGTTCGAGTCGGCGGAAACAATAGCTTCAATTCAGAGAAGAAGAAATCAATTAACAGAAAATCAATTCAATTCAGAGATGAGAAATCACACCAGAAATCAGATGAAGATAAGAACAAAAGTTCAGCAAAACCTCAGACAATTTCGCTGATGAAAGAGAAGAAATCTGCGACATTTTCATCAAATTAAACCTCGAAAAATGTCGTAACAGGAGCTTCAAGCTCTGATACCCTGATAAAATCCATGTATTTGTTGATTAATAGTGAAATGAAATGAACATTTTAGAGAGAAAATGTAGAGAGAAAAGAAGATTTCTATTGATGTAATAATGAGAGAATGAAAACTATTACATCATTTCAGGTGAAGATCAGTTTATATAGTACTGATCAATACAAGAAGGAAGTTAGAGAGTAACTAACTCTATAACAGAATTAAGCAAAGCTGGCACAAGGAGAAATAATCTCCCGTAGCCAGCAGTACTACATTAAGGAGGGTCATAATCCTCAACAAACTCATATGGCTACGCAAATTCTAACATGGTCTCACTCCATTCCTCATTCCAAATCCAAATCTCCAATGCGATTTTGGCCTCACATGTTGATTTATATCTTCAATTGGTAATAGCTTTCTTCTGTGTATGGGAGATCTGGAACCACCTCATCTACACCAACTAGAGGCGCGTAATAACACTAACTATAGAGTAACTTTTTTCTTTTTAAGAATCTTGTCGAGTAATAATATTTTTTATTCTTATTTTTTGAATCTTGTCGAGTAATAATAATAATAATAATAATAATAATAATAATAATAATCACTTGGTCTCGTAAGAAACCATAGTGTTTACATTTGTTCTCTTCAGCACTTCTACCAATTTTAGTAAGTTTCTTATAAGGGATTATATGTTCCAAGATTTTATACACAATTTAGTCTTGAATCCCGATGTTCTTCCTTAACTCGACAATGTTTATGACCTAGATCTAGAAGTTCCTTGTGATCATTTGACAACAAACTCAGGCAAATGCATGTCGCTTTAGGGCGAAAATCTAACCACCTTTACATACTTATCACTGCACCTGGGACTAGGAAGCATTACATCACTGAGTAGGGATCACTCTTTGGGAAATATCATAATGGTTCATGCTCATGAAAAATCTGTATACGGGGCTGGAAGCACCAGAGTATGCATCAATAGCAATTGATCGTGAAGTATATCAAGTAGTAGACCCGGTGGATCTAAATTTTACACTAGTTGTCACCTATTGCAACCCTCCTTTTTTATTCGAGTTTGGAATCGACAATGAGTAAGTACTTAATGCCGGAGCTTGGTTTTTGTCAACTAAAACAACACCCTGGTTTTTGTCTCCCAGTTCGCGATAAAATGACCTTCCCATGAAATTTGGAAACAAGATTTGCCTCCAAAACTACTGTCTTTTGTGGCAGATATTTCATAAGATCGTGTTAGTACTGACATGTTATTATTTGCTCATAAAACTATCCCTCTTTCTACTAAAACAACACCCTGGTTTATTTGTTGTTCTTATTCTACGGAAGTTTTTGACCGTGCCATTCTGAAAAGTTGGTCACGTAGCTAGTTATTTGCGTCTTCAAACTACAGACAAAACTTTTATCATGATCATAAGCATAATAAGTCCTATAGTCCCTAAGCTTGGCTTTCTAATCCGGAGTTTATGGAAAGGAGAAAATAGTTCTATTTTTCGCGATGGAACTCCTAGCCCTACTCATATTGTTAATAGAGCTTGTGTCTCTTATAGGGAATGTTGTGTACAGATTAACATTCATTTTTATCAGCATTACGGTGCTGCATTATCTTCTCCGTCTCTGCTGACATCACGGTTGTCTACTTACACCTCTTGGGTACAGTTCTGCTGTCTTTGGGTTATAATTAGACTCATGAGGTGCTCTTATCTTTAAGGATCTTCCGCGATTTCAGAATTTATCGCTGAATTTGGACATTGCTCATTGGGAGGTTGAAGGTGATAACTTGGCTCTCATTAATGGTGTTCAAGGTTTTTATGAATATCAAGTTGCTTGGCAGATTGCCACCTTGCCAGAGGATATTCATGTTCATCATTTTCGTCGTCATGTTTGTTTTGATTTAGTTCTGTTATCAGAGAAGGTAACTGAACGGCAAATTGAATAACTAATTGATCATTTAGTTTCTCAATATTTAATCTTATTATTGTGTTCAGGTTCTGTTTGGAATGAGATCCTTTCGTACTAATGTTTCAAGAATTCCCCTCGAGCGTAGAAGTATTTGTTTTTCTTTGCATAAAAATAGGAGCTAGATTAAACGAAAGTAGTAATTAATTAATACGCATCGGAGAACAACAAATAAAGGCAATTAAGAAGAGTCTTTTACAACTAGAGAAACTTGACTAATATTAATCCTATATATGAATAAGTTACCCAAAATTACAAAAGAGAAAATCATACCATAATTCTCAAACCAAACATCACTAGCTAGTTTGCAGGATGATCATGTGTCTACACTAAATTGCTGAAATCAATAGATCTACACCATTTATCTTATTTATTATCGATAGTGCAGATCTTTTGATTTCATATTGTGGCCATTAGAGGCTATGAGATAATTAAACGAAGCACACCATAGCTTCTAATATCTCTAGCTACTTTTTGTATATCATGCACATAAAAGAGTAGAAAGCCTCTCCAGAAATTGATTGAAGGTGTCATCACTCTCCAGCATGCTGACCCGTACATACTTTGAGGAGACTCCAAACTTTGGTCCAGCCCTTGTTCGGATTTTCAGCTCGTTCATCAGCTTTTCAGCATCTTCACCCGATTTTAACTCCATCCACGCATATGCTGCAAGCGGAGCACGAAAGCAAATGATCAAACAAACAAATTATTTTGCTCTTTGATATTATTACAAATGTTCAATTCTGAGTTTTATAAACTAAATCTGCGTTTTCAGCTGCAAATTTTAAGTAGAGTAGGATGTTTGTGTGAATACTAGCTTAAGATGTCCACATCTATCTAAGAAGTAAGAATATTAGTCTTTTAAGCTAGGGCTTTGGAATATTTTGATCAAATTTTATGGCTATGGATTTGTTGTATATGTGATCTATTCAGATTTATCTTAATGTGTATGTTTTAATAAGTTCAATATGTTATTTGTTACTAATACATAGTAAAAGATATATATGGTGAAAGTTAGTGTTGGAAACCCTGTAAATAAATTGTTGCTATTTATATAGTACAGAAGAAGTATATGGAGTATACCTGGATTGGGATGAGTGGACTTGTTCATGAAGTCACAGTACTCTGCAGAGTAATCAGGCAGGTTGAAAGCACCACAGCGATTGACTGCAGCTCTGAGCTTCTTCCATCTGTCAGCCAACAAGCGGTGGCTGAACTCAAAGAACCCTTCTTCTAAGGGTTTTGATACCTCAAGCTTACCATTAGGAAGGTGCGCCTCATAGCTATCAGCAATAAAGTCGAGTATCGTTGTTGCTCGAAGTTGCCCTTCATGGCAAGTTCCAATGGTGATCAATGACATCAGTTTTATCATCCTTGCTGCAATTTCTTTGTCCTTCACAATCGCCCACCTTCAATTATGAGTTCCATTAGTCATAATGAAATCTTAATTACTATTCCAAAAAATATCTAAGCATCATTTATTTTTTGGCCAAATGTACTTGTTGGTTTGCACATTTGAGTTGTCCATAATCTGAAGAAAGATGAGGGTTCATAATAGAATGAAAACACGTAAAGATAATGCTTACCCAACACGGGAACCAGCATGACCAGTAGCCTTAGATAAGGTGAACAACATAACATCATAATCAGCTGGAGCAGTGATGGGTGTGTATTGTGGCCAGTAGTAAGCAAGGTCACATATCACCATCCCACCTTCCTTCTTCACCACCGGCTCGCGGAGCGTACCATCCGGGTTATTTGGAGTTGTCACCACTTCAATGTAGGGGCCATCCTCGTTGAAGCTGTTGGCATCTCCACGCCATTTGTATACCTCTGATTTCTCTTCCAGTAATGCCTCCTCATAACACTGCCAAAAGAGGTAAATGAGAATTTCCTTGGCATCATCTACTTCATTTTTACCTTGTCTCATGAGGAGCAAAGATTCAATATTTGTAATTCAGGACTTAGAATTATGCACTGTATGTATGATACTGCTTGCCTGAACTGTAAATATATCATGAACACGTATAAATTGATACATCTATTGAATCATATATGCCTGAACTACTACTGAAAGGATAATAGTGAGTTCAAATCTTCTATCTCATAAGTTGTGTATCACGTGTGAGCCACGCCTTCCTCCTATTAGTTGATTATTATCTATTTAAAATTTTAAATTATTGAATGGTGGGTAATCATCAATATATATATATAAAGGAGGAACTTTTCGGGAGCTTAGGGAGCTCCTCAAGATTTCGAGCTCATAGAGCGCGCCACGTAGGATTGCCATGTCATCAATTAATATTTTTATTTTTTTACAAAAATAGAGTTCTAGATGATTTAAATACGTATAAAGAGATTTGGATAAGCGAAAATTAGAGTTTGAATTTGAATCAACAACCTAAATTATTATATCATGAAAATTGTGTATAACTTTTGCTACATAATTCGGAATATTATAATTTTTGTATCATTGGAGAGCATTCGAAATATGCTTCGAAATAAGATCCATTTACAATATAGTTGTACAACTTATGAAATATAGAGCGCCATGTAGGATTGTCATGTCCTTAATTTTTCTTTTTATTTTTTTTTCTAAAAATAGAGTTCTACATAGATTTAAATACATATAAGGAGTCTTGGATAAGCAAAAATTAGAGTTTCGTTTTGAATGAACAACCTAAATTATTATATTAGGTAAATTGTGTATAACTTTTGCTACCTAATTCAGAATATTATAATTTTTGTACCATTAAATAGTGCTCGAAATATGCTTTGAAATAAGATCCATTTACAATATAGTTCTACAATTTATGAAATAGAGAGCGCCACTTAAGATTGCCATGTCATTAGTTTTTTTTAAATATATTTCGAGCTCATAGAGCGCGCCACGTAGGATTGTCACGTCATCAATTTATATTTATATTTTTTACAAAAATAGAGTTCTAGATGATTTAAATACATATAAAGAGATATGGATAAGCGAAAATTAGAGTTTGAATTTGAATCAACAACCTAAATTATTATATTATGAAAATTGTGTATAACTATTGCTACATAATTCGGAATATTATAATTTTTGTACCATTGGAGAGCATTCGAAATATGATTCGAGATAAGATCCATTTACAATATAGTTTTACAACTTATGAAATATAGAGCGCCATGTAGGATTGTCATGTCATCAATTTTTATTTTTATTTTTTTCTAAAAATAGAGTTCTACATAGATTTAAATACATATAAGGAGTCTTGGATGAGCAGAAATTAAAGTTTCGTTTTGAATGAACAACCTAAATTATTATATTATGTAAATTGTGTATAACTTTTGCTACCTAATTCAGAATATTATAATTTTTGTACCATTAAATAGTGCTCGAAATATGCTTTGAAATAAGATCCATTTACAATATAGTTATACAATTTATGAAATAGAGAGCGCCACTTAAGATTGTCATGTCATTTAGTTTTTTTTTTTAAATATTTGAAAAAAATAGAATTCTACATATATTTAAATACATAAAAGAGTTTTGGATACGGGGAAATTAGAGTTGCGTTTTGAATAAACAACCTAAATTATTATATTATGTAAATTGAATTTAACTTTTGCTACCTAATTTAAAACATTATAATTTTTTTACCATTGGAGAGAGCTTGAAATATGCTTCAAAATAGGATCTATTTACAATATAGTTTTACAACTCATGAAAATATATTAAATTAGATGCATTGTAGGACATTATTTAGTCTTTTTTTTTTAGATAAATATAATAATGGCTATAAGGATTAAGTATAGTGTATTATATGTGATTATAACATTTGATTATAGGTCCAATTTACAGGATTAAACATATTATCTTTCAAAACCTCAACCTTACTCAACCAAACTAAAACAATATAGTATTGCAACAAATTTTATTGACTAAAATCTATAGCGATAAAGTTACATATATATAATTAGAGTTTTGGATTATGTAAAAATTAGAGTTTGATTTAAATAAAACAGCCTTAGAATATTATAAAGAGCTCCACCTAAGCATGCCATGTCATTCTTATCAATTTTTAAGAAAGTATTCTTTCTCTCCTGCATCTATTAAATTATTACCCTCTACTTTCTTAAAGTATCATTCGCGTATTATTCATATTAAAACTGTATTAGCTATTGTTAGTCATACCTGTTATTGGGATACCATTTAATAATAGACTTAGGGCCTGTTCTCCCCAGCTTATTTTCAGTTCAGTTCAGTTCAGTTTCAGTTCCTAAATGATAATCATTACTATTAATTAGTTATAATTTAATTCAGTTCAGTTCAGTTCAGTTCAGTTCAGTTGTTTTATGCCGAAGAGAACAGGCCCTTAGCTACAATATTCAATTGAATATTAAAAATTATAAAATTTATATATCAAAATAACAAATCTAGAAATTATAGTATAATGACAAATACTTTCTCCGTTTTTTTTCTACTTCAACAATTGGTTTGGACATGGTTTTTAAGGAAATAAAAAATGGGTAGTTTAGCATAGAGGTACCTCTTTAGTTAACTAGAATATGGGACAAATAAATCCTTATGAAAGTAAACGCAACTTTATAAGGCAATTCGGGTAATTAATGATGGTTTTATTAACATAAAGTAAATGTAATATTGTCAACTGTAGTTTCTTTTTTTACCAAAAGTGGAATGGACCCAAAAGATGAAACTATCTAAAGTGGTAATTGTTGTAATTGAAAAAGAACGGAGGAAGTATGTAAATACAATGATCTTGAAAAATTCTCATTTTACAACAACACAAAATCAACAATAATATTAACAAAAAATATACAATAAAATAAAATAAACAACAACCCGTGCAACGCACGGGCTTCAAACCTAGTATTAATAATAAATCAATAAAATAGAGTGACACACAAGTGGTACACAATTTATGGGACAAAAGATTTGTATTTGTACATTCAACAAATAACTCCCTATTTATCATCAGTTGCTTTTTTTTGGTTGCCTGAGTTTTATAGAAGGTAAAGTGGGGCCACAAGTAATTTAAAAAATGGGATACAAATTTGTATTACTAAACTTGCTTTACAATTTATCATTTTGAAACTGTACCCTAAAAATTGTAAGGAAAAAGAATGAGTGATGACTTCGTAACCTAACCAGATATAACTTCTCATATAACATTTCGTCCTATTTTTATAAAATTCCAAATTACATAAAAAGTTTATATAATTCAAAGTACCAATATTACTGTAGACACATAATCGTGTCTCCCCATTTAAGGATCCGATGATGAAACATACCGCGGCATTAGTTGGAGCGACTCAACGGAAGAGCAATCTAAAGAACCAATCCAAAATGTGTTTTGAAATGATATTCTAAAGCCCAATTAATTGTTCATGATGATTAATTGTATTTCAAGCCCATAAAATGTTTTAAATCCATTTTAAAAGCCCAATCAAACATTTATTATTTTAATAGATATTTTTCATAAATATTTTATTATCTTTGATAAATAAATCAGATTTTTAATCCGTAAAATTCCATCTCCGGAATTTTAGGGATAAAAAAGGTATCTTCGAAAGACGCGTCATGGAATATGCTCGAATATTCCAGAATATGCGCCGGACGCGGGGGCTGCGCTCAGTTCGTCTAGCACATTGGCCATATCGCGTCAGGCGCGCCAATGAGCGCCTGATACGTAGATTTTGTGACTCACACAGAGTCCTGCGTCTGACGCAAGTTCTGTGTGAGACGCAACTTTCTTTTCTATCTTTTCAAAACGCGTTTACACGTGTCTATCTGTGATTGGGCTGGCTGCGTCAGGCACACCAATGTGTGCCAGACGCGTGGCAGTGCGCTTGCCACGTAGGACTGCGCCAGGCGCAGGTCTTGCGTGGAGCGCACATCTCCTTTTCCCTATAAATATCCGTGATTTCTCGAATTACGGACGGTTTTTCATATTACTATTTCACGAATACAAAAACTTACGAATACCTCTACAATACACTTCAAATTCTCAAATACTCAAACACTCAAACACTCAAATACTTTCAATACTTTCAATCAATTCTTAATCACACTGCGTTCTTGGTTTCACGATTGCTCCGCCTAAAGATCGTTGCGCTCCTCAATCTAAGCCGCATAGGTATAATCCTGAGGATCCTTAAATTCTATATTTTTATATTGAAGTTACTAACCACTTATTTCATGATGTAGATGTTTAATATAAAATCGCTCTACTGTATATTCTTCTAAACCTTTCTCTTTTTATTTATTTTTCATATTATTATCATGCCTGCCTGAACATTCTATGCATATTATCATGATTGTCCTGCTTTACTGCTTTTATCATCCTACATGTTATTTTTGCTAATCAAAGACCTAAAGAATTGTTCTAACATTAATCAGATTAATTTGGACAACCTGTTAGGTTCCCTGTAAATTGATTGCCTAATAACATATCACTAAAAAATAGTCTTTTTATGTGTATCCTAAACCAATTTAGACTAATTATATTTAGGGTGTTTAAAACATTATATGATTATTCTTTGGCATAAAATCTGTGATGAATCGATATTTAGTAGATGCCAACTCTGGGTGAATGTGGTTCATTATGACTATATTTGTATCCTCAACCCCGAACTCAATCTTTGGTTCATTTTGACCATCTATGGAGTCAGGACGGGGAAATCTACATTGGATAATTTGTCCTTGCGGTTTTCCCATATCCAATTAGGTTTATGATTCTTCCTAAAAAGAATTGTTGGCGACTTCTTTCAATACAAAACAATTTTCAATAAAACGTTTACAGTGGGGTAGTCAAATTTAATACGCGCTCATCCCGTGTAGGCGAAATAAAAACACGCCTACAATTACTAATATAATCACCAACTCATAAACTGAGTTATTTATTCAACAAAAATGATTATTAGTGGCAATTTTTACTTTCTCTTCTTATAATTCTGACAAAAAAATATGAAAGAAGTGGGTCGGCCGGCCAATTTGGCAGGATGACCATCAATGCTTCGCCTAACTATACACATGACCATGTGCTCATGGTTGTTCATATAGAGAGCAAGCATCAAATTTGCATGTGTTTTTTTATTTTATACTTTCAAAAAAAATTCCTTTCATGATAAATATTCTCTTCTACTCCATTGCTTTTCTTCATCTTCAAAGCTTCGATATAATTACAGACATAAATGTGTTGTTGTAGACCAACACTCATTAAACATATATGTTGTCGGTCTATTCTACAATAACTGTAGATTCTACATTATGTAAACACATTAATTGCATGGCCTTGCAAATGAGTATATAAGTAATAAAATTACGTATATATCGGACATTCGGACCTATTTTAACATATACTTCTACTACTTTCTCAAGCACTTGAGATTAGAATTAGATTCTAGAGATTTAGAAACTTTTCCTGATAAAAATTAAAGTTTCTTAATTAATTTACCGAAAAGAAAATAAAGTCTCTCCAAATTATTTATATTATTGCTCAGGACGCCAAGGATTATATATTCATTATTCACTAAAGAAAAAGGTGAAAAGGTGGTAAAACAGTATAAAGGTAGCAAAAAAAGAATTATTCTCCAATCATATTTTCAATACTTGGTCTTTTGTTTAGAGGGATGGGAAAGCATATAAGCTAGCGCATTATCAATAATGGGGTAATTAGGTAGTAGAGTCTTACTTAATAAGGCACGAATTGTTTATTAGTTTAGAATAAATGATAAGGGTTCTTTCATTATCATTTTACTAGTCTTATATGCATGCGATGCGTTCGAAAACATGTTGAAAATTAAATTAATTGCTAATTACATCTAATAAATCGGAAATTTTGAAACTTTTAATCAGTTTATTTCACTAAATTGAGAATTTTTAATTTTTTTCAAAATTTTAGTTCAGAGGGAAGTAACTTATTGTCTTGTAAATTTTCATTGTTTTTTTGTTGTGCTTTTTTATCTTTTTATTTTTTTTAATTAATTAGGTAGTTACATCCTTTTAAATTCCTTTTTCTATTTTTTCGTGTCCCACCCCTGTTGCCTTATATAATAGAGATGTTTTTAGTATTTATGAAAAAAAAAACTGAAATAAGGTTCGTAAAAGGAGGTTACTAGTTTTTTTTAAGCTAAACCAGACTACTTAAGTATGAACTAGCCTTATATGCACTCAACGCTGTGAATTGTTATTTTATTTTATTTTTTCAAAAAGTTGTTGTTCAGTTTAGATGTAGTACTTTTCCCCCCTTTTTTTCGTTTAAATGAAGCAGTTAATTATCAATTTTTTTTTTCCTCAAAAAAAAAAATTATCACCTTTTTTTTTTCCTTTTCTATTATTTAGTGTCCCTCACATGTGTTGCCATATATAATACACATCGTTTGGAAGTTACCATGATCCAACATACTACTATATCATTAGTCTTGATAGAAAAAAGAAAGAGAAAATATTAAAGAATTATGGATAAAGGTAGTTAAATAATTCATGAAAAAGTCAAAGAAATAAATTTTCCTTCTTTTTCTTCTAATTTTTTTTGCCTTATTCTTGTTTTGTTTTTTTTGGGTGTCAAAAGTTGGAAGAAATGAAACATGGTGCATGCAACTGTTTAGAATTAAGTAAGCAAAGGTGGTAGCAACAGACCCGGCTTGTTACACGTATAATAACAAGTCACTCATTCCTCTCCCAAAAAAAAAAAACAAGTCACTCATTATCTCTAGCCTTCCACACAACCTATATTCTCGTTTCCATATGATCAATTGAACTTACTAATCACTTCATAATCTGACAGATCAGGCTAATTAACTGCATAAAATTTAAATTATTAGAATTATAGGAGTATTAAAATTTTAATTTATTATGAAAAGCATACAAGACCGTGGGTAAATAAAATTCTCATGTCCATAAAACTTTAATTACAATTGAATACTTCCTCCATTTTCTGTAGTTTGTATTATTATTCCCTTTTGAGATCCTATTTTTAAAAAGCTCTGGCCATTTTTATTTTTATAAAATACAAATATAGATATTGATTATAAAAGTTGTACGTTGAGAAAAAGTAACCATTAAAACTAATAATACAGGGAGGAACCGCATGCAAGTTTCATGATGCACTATTTTCAGGTTGTTTAAGTTGTAATTTGGTTGGTGTGTTCAATATAATTACCTATTACTTAGAAAAAAAAAAGGAATCACATGCAAGCAAGGAGTAAACTAACGTGTAGAAAACAATCTCAAAACACAACTTTTTTGTTCCTTACTTTATTTCTAGTTAAAAAAATCCAGGGTAACTTGTTGCTAATCTTATCATCATGCAGAAATATAGCAAAATATAAATTTCAAAAATAAAAGATTTACCGAGTAGTAGGGTTCAGCACAAACAACGGGTATGTGCTTTTTCTTGAGAACACTATTATTAGTTGTAGCGTTCACAGTGGAGGCCAAAGCACGAAGTGCAACGGTGAATAATTGAGATGATCCTGTACCTCCGATGATGTACCGCCCTTCGGTCACCGCGTTACCCACCATGCGATGTATCCGGTGCACCGCGTTGCTGAACTGCGGCAGCTGGTAGAACACACCGCCTTCGCCGTAATCACCGAAGTAACTCATAAGCTCCGACGCCTTTATGGTCACTTTGCACTTGTCATCCATCTTTTTCCAATATGTGTAGTAGATCTTTGGGTCACCCCTGCATTCCCAAAAAAAATTGAGAAATGCATATTGATGTTTAAGGAAAGTTATTTTCTAAAAAGAGGAAAATTTTTGTAATTTTCTTCCTTTTAGGTTGATTTATTTCTCTCTCTCTCTCTCTCTATATATATATATATATATATATATATATATATATATATATATATATATATATATATTATTCTAAACTTTTTATATTTTAAACGGAAATTATGCAAATATTACAATTATATGATGGCATATGATGGCAAGTCAAATAGAAAAGAAAATACTTTTTTAGGAAAACATAGCAAGAAAATAATAGTAAGCGAATGCAGGAATTAACTTCCTTAAACGGTGGCAATTTTCTAAGAAAATACAACTTTCACCCCTTTTCCATATTGATGTGATTTTCTTATATATTGAAGAACGTTTGTCCATGCATGTCACCAGAAAGGTGCTTAGAATGTGCTGGAGAAGATGCATGTCACTGCAGATTTGAGCATTCATTTGTTGATTTTCTACCATAATTATGTGTATAACATAGTCACATGATATATAGATAACATATGTAATTAATCTAATTTAGTAATATGGCCTCACAATAAAATTCCGAAATCACATGATATAAAAGAAAATACATTTAGTATTGCATTAGAGTTTAATTTATCACAGAAAAAAGTAACATAAAAAGCTAGTAACTTAATAAGCCGATAATTCACATATTTGATGCATGCATGCATTATTGGAAGCCATTAGAAGTACTTAGATATTTTTCAACAAATAGCATAATACTGTGTTCCATGTACAAAGTTTTTAACTAATCATTGTAAAGATGTTTTCAATGATCACAAGTCGTGAAAAAGTAACTTATCATATGATACGTGGTACTACTGTAACACTGAACTTTAAAAAAAAAATATATATATATATAAAAAAAGCATGTGATTAAGAAGTAGGAAGAAATTAATCTCACCGATCAAGGCTAATTACAACATCACTGTTAGACGAAGAGTGATTATTGTTGTAGCCATTGCTTTTAACACCATTACCATTGCAATTAGCATTGCCATTAGCATGATTAGCTTTCTGCTTTCCTTCTGTAAGACACATTTTCTCTCTCTTATTAATATTTCTCTTTTATATGCTAAGTTGAAGATGAGGTTGACATTGAGGCTCTGATCCTATATATAGGGGAGAAGGTGTGAGGGAAGTATAGTCAGTTACTTCCTTAATATTTAATGGTTACCAACTGACTTTGGCTTCTTTCTCTTTTTTTTCTTTTCCTTTTATATTGTGGGTATTTTTTTTATTCTTCTTTGTAATTTTTTTATGAATTAAGATCCTATTCAATTTATATTAATTAGAAGCTTTATAACTTTCCAAATCTCACCTGATATGCTTGCATTGTTGTATCCGATGTGTGATTTGGATACTGCCAAACTGGGAAATTGTTATGGAGTAACTTTCTTTTCTTAAAAGTGTGAAAAAGATCGATGGGAGATTTGTCTACATTATACATGGTACTCAATTTACTAACGTTTAATGAATTATATGGAAAGGAATTGAAGATTTATTACCTTTTCTATGAATTTTGACTGAAGTGTTGCAGAAAACGTGACAGATTTGTGTAACACGCTGGTGCAAGATGTAGTGGTAAAAAAGCGTTATCGAACGGGTTTTGGGTTAACCCACGTTGGGTGCGATTCAGACGGGTGATGTTTATGCCAACCAATACCAAGGGTCAGGTGCTGGACGGGTTTGGTTCATCTGGGGCGGTCACATTTGAATCATCGAATTGTCGGGTGCGGGACAAGTATGGGTCGGCCATTTACAAGTCGATCCGTTTCGGGGTTTGAGCGCCCATGAATAGGTTTTAGCCGGGGTTGCACACGTCAAGATTGGGTTTCATGTACACTTAGGTTGAGTCAAGTTCGCTCGGGTTGAATCGATTAAGACCTAATTGGTTCAATCATTGTGAAGCATCGATCGGGTCCATTCGCTATTGATCGTCAATTCGGGTTTCAGTTATTCTCCGTGTCGGGTCATCTTTTTCTATCATGTATTTATCTTCTTTATTAAATACTTATCACTTTTCAAATAGTTTTAAGATCGAGTTATCATACATTGACTACTAGAGAGGTATGATCAATTGCAATTTTAAGATAGAGTACTTACTAACTTGTTAGTTACTTAGTTGTTACTAAATACAAATACTAATTAACAGACAACATATTACAAAGTTAACATGAAACTAACAACAATGAGTCAATGAGTCAATTAGTCATTAAGTATTTAGACATTAAGTCGTAAATCGTAATATGAAGCAAAAACTCGTATACTATAAGGTCTGTTACTAACTAATCAAGGATTGTTATAACTCATATAAATTCACTTTAGTGAATATAATCGAATTGTTATGTAGATGAGTAATAATAATTGTATAAGTAATGCTATAAGTAGTTTAACTTATAGAATAATAATAATAATAAATAAAATAAAAATAATAATGTCTATTGTATAAGAAAAGTAGCAAAATAAAGTGTGACTGGGACTTGTGATTGGCCAACCAAAAAAACATGGATTATTATTCACAACCGTTGAATTGCTTGACTCTTGAACCGAAATAATTTTGTAGATGTAGAACAATAATTGAATTTTAGTAATTTTGTTGGGTTTAGTCGTCGAAATAGGTTGGTTTGAAAAATTGGATTTAATCAATCAGATCTTATTTTATCTGGTTAAACCGAGTTCTAGTTGCGAATTCAGGTCGGTCATAAACAAATAGGACTCAATCGGGTAATTTATGGGTCTAATCAGGTTTCAGGTTAACTTCATGTTGGGTTACAGTCAGGTTCGGGTCTTGTATTACCGTGTTCAATCGGTAACGGGTTTGAATACAGGTCGATATGGTCAGTTCATAATATGGTCTTGTCGGGTGCTGGTCAGGTCTAGTTGATCTCGTGTCGGGGTTTGGTCACATCTGGGGACTAACCCTCTCAGGCCGAACCAGGTTCA
The DNA here is from genome assembly GCA_947648045.1 of Beta corolliflora. Classification (NCBI taxonomy): domain Eukaryota; kingdom Viridiplantae; phylum Streptophyta; class Magnoliopsida; order Caryophyllales; family Amaranthaceae; genus Beta; species Beta corolliflora. The sequence goes on along the minus strand of CANSZD010000969.1, from coordinate 74,919 downwards.
GGTCGAGTCGATATCAGGTTGACCCACGGGTCGGGTTTGTTTTTGACACCTATAGTAAAATGTGTCTAAATTTGTTTTTTAGCTGATAATTTGAAGTTCCTTTCATGGAGGGGTTTTTTTGACATGATGGAGGGGTTTTTTAAGGGATCACAAATTCTTAGAAAGACGGATTGACGTTATCTTTAATGTCAGACCAATTAGTTAATCTTAGTAAATTTTCACTGAATCTAAGAAAAATTTCAAGGAACTACCTTTAAACTTTTTTCTTCCTTCAAAATACTACTTTTTATAACAAATTCTTTCAAAGTACTACCAGATGATGGTTATTGCTAAGTTTGATTGTTTATTCCACTATTCAGCACATGTACTTGGTAGTCATATAATCTTCTGCAACCTTCTCCCCACCATTTGTGACGCCATTACCGGTACTTTTCTTCAGTTGGTTTGTGGATTCATTGGACCAGGCCAATTCCTCCAACTCAAGCTTCAAATGGTGTTGCAAAAGGTCATGTACGTGATTACCACGTGTAAGTCAATGACGAAATTAAATGGTCAAACTAAACGGAAATTGTTATCTGGTAGTATTTTGAAAGCGATTTGTTATAAAAGGTAGATTTTTGAAATAAATAAATTAATTAAAAGATAGTTTTTTGATAAAAGTTTTTTTTTATATTTTTTATAAAAGGTAGTTCTTTGAAATTAATCCTAGATTCTATTAGTTACGCATTTTAACTAATTAGTTAAGCCAAAAATCATAATTATTGAATGACCATAACTTTTAACTCAAAAATCACAACTTTTATCTTGAAAATCATAACTATCAACCCAAAACCATAAAATAAGCTATAATTACTAACCCAAAATCACAACGATTAATCCAAAACAATAACTATTAAACTAATAACTATAACTTATCATCATAAAACTATGTATAACTATGTCCAAAAAGCATAACTATCAACATAAAAAACATAACTATTCATCTGAATACCATCATCATTAACCGAAAACTAGTAACCAATGCAAAACATAACTATTAGTCTAATATTTTGAACTATTTACCAAAACCATGACTATTAACCAGAAAACCATAGCTGATAACCAAATGCCATAATATTACCAAAAAAGTAACTATTAATATGAAAATCATAGCCCAAGTACCATAACTATTAATCCATAACCATAACCATAACCATAACCATTAGCTTAAAAACCATAACGATAACCTAAAAGTTATAACTATTGATCCAACATCATAATTTTCAAACTAAAAATCATAACTATTAATGCAAGACCACCAAAGGCTTTGATTCATTAGTCACTGTCAATAGGCTTTTTGGCGGTCCAATTTGACCACCAAAGCTTATGATTTTCGGTAAAAGTACTTATGATATTAGGTTAATAGTTATGGTTTTTTGGTTAATAGATATTGGTCAATAGTTTTGGTTAACAGTTATGATTGTTGGATATAGTTATGATTTTAGGTTAATAGTTATTGTTTTAGGGTTAATAGTTATGGTTTTGGGTTAGTATTTATGGTTTTGGGGTTAATGGTCATAGTTTTGGGTTAAATATATTAATTTGGGTTAATAGTTATGGTATTTTAGTTGATATTATGATCTTGCGGTTCATAGTTATGTGATTTTGGGGTCAATAGTCATGGTCAGTCAATAATAATTTTTGGCTTAACTAAGCTTAACTAAGCTTAACTAATAGATAAAGAGTCATTTTTGTAAAAGATTTGCACCGCTTAACAATGGTTTGTCATTTTTGTAAAAGATTTGCACCGCTTAACAATGGTTTGACGTTAATCCATAAAGTTAGACTGTCTTACCAAAGACTAGTTTGGACCATAATCTGTTGTTCACTAAAATATGTCTAAATAATGGTTTGTTCAAATTGTTTTACATCAAAGCTTATACCCAACACTCGGGAGTACCTTACACCGTACCAAAGACTATTTTTTAGCTCATTCCTCATTGGAGCTTTACGAATGAAAAATGGGTAAAGAAGTACCCTTGGGTATGCGCTACACGCCTACACCCGAGTGTATTATATATATTGCAGTTATACATAGACTATATTTTGTTCACGTTATTCGAAAAGAATTACTTATCTATATTCTATATATTCGACAAATGCAAGAATTTAATTATTAATAAAATTTTAGACTTTGTTTATGAATACTTTTTTTACATTATATGTTTATGCTTTATGCAAAGGAATTGTTGTAGTTCATAATAATACTCTTATAAACAAATACATAATAATTAATCATTCAAATGATAAAAAAAATTTACCTACGAATAAATATTTTAAAAATATTTATTGAATAGTGAATTGAGTTATCTAAAATTTAATTGAAATGATAATTCCGGTAGTAATTCGTTGACAGCCCTGGATTGAGGAAGTAAATAAAATTTCTTTCGAAATTGTCTTAAAAGTTATAGGAATTTTTCAAAATTGAATTTTTTTGATTGATATGCGTGATTTAATTGATGAATTTGAAAATAATTATTTTCAAAATTGGAATTCATTGGAAGATTTATTTCAAAGACCCTATTACTAATTAAATTTGTTTAATATATATTAAAATTACAAAGGGTTTAGTTAGGCAAGTTTTTAAATACGTAACTAGTGTTTTGGCCCGGGCGATGCCTCAGGTCAGTTACAATAAACAAATATGTATTCTTAAATTCCATAATTTATTTTGCCACTTTTTGTATTTTTTGTCCATAAAGAAATTAAAAAATTTACGTCATGACGTGATAAGTAAAAAAATCTGAAAGGTTTAAGTTTGAAAATAATAGCTTAAAAGGAATTGTGTAAGAGAATATGACATCAATAGTCTCTTGTTGGTTATGTAATAAGAGTGTTAGAGATGTATATACTTGTTTAAGTCTTCTTAGTCAAGTATATTTATTATAAGATTTTATCATATTTTATTTCAAACATGAGACAATAAAGTCAGAGTGTATTGATGGTTAAGCTCTTACTTTTCATTTCAAAGGTCACGTGTTCGAGACCTTACAATTACACAGATTGTTTTAATTGAGGGGTACACATGGACATAAAGCATTTGCATCAGAAGTTGGAGGAGAGTGTCACATGACACATAGACTTCCTTAGGCATGACTTTTAATATATTTGTATTGATATTTAGATAGTATAACAAGATAATGTGCACTATGTTTGGCAAGTTTTTAGGTAAGTGGTGCACTATTATATTAAAAATATGCACGGGAAATTTTTAGGCAAGTTCTTAGTAGTTCAGCAAGTCAATTTAGTGCAGATTATCTTGTGGTGCACATTTTTAGGCACGTGGTGCACTATTTAAAAGATAATTAGTTATTAGGCATTGGCTATTTCCGTATAAGGAAAATATTCATATATTAGGGTCTCCCAGGCTTATTTTCAGTTCAGTTCAGTTCCTAAATTATTATCATTACTATTAATTAGTTATAATTTAATTCAGTTCAGTTCAATTCGATTCGGTTCGGTTCGGTTCAATTGATTCGGTTCGGTTGTTTTATGCCGAAGAGAACATACCCTTAATATTATACTTTAAAATGATAATACTAAATATCACTTGGTCTAGTGGTTAAAAGTTAAGACTTTAGTATATAAACTTGAAGTCACGGGATCAAACCCTACACTATTCAATTTCTATTTTTTCTATTGTATGTGGATAACATGGAGTAAAACACCCTTAGGGAGAACTAAGACATGGCACCATTCCTTATCTAGGAACGCCTTTTAATATATTAGTATAGATTTGCATATATAGTGCACATTTTAGGCAAGAAAATGTGCACTATTTCTTGTGCATATTCTTCACTAAATTAACCCATATATATATATATAGATTCAGAACAAACTGGACCAAATGTTGAAAGATTAAGACTAGATAACCTTAGTTCAAGTGAAGATAACATAGCTAGAAAATCCCGTGGTTAAAGATCCAAAATTATGATTGCATATGAAAGCGTATATATTTAGGAAAAAATAGGTTCCTGAATAATCTTGTTAGATTTGGATCAATGTTTATTTGAATATATATATATAAACTTTTACTATTTCCTTTGTCCTACATATATTTACACTTATCAAGGCACATAATTTTTAATCGTTATTGTTTGGTTAACAATTGTTACTTTATTCAAAACGTCTAGGAGTTAGTAGAGAATTATTTTTATCCAAAAGAGAGATTGACGAGACATGGTTGAAAAGTACTATTATGAAGAAAATATTAGTGGGTCATATTCAAAAATTGAAGTGTAATGTAAGACAGAGGAAAAAGAAAAGAGTAAAGAGTATTATGGAAGGGAGGAAGTAATACTTCCTTAGTTCAATATTAGTTGCAACACATTTTTCTTAAGAAAGTTTCATATAGTTGGAACATTGATTTATTAAATAGTGAGATTTATCTCACTGATCTTAAGACAGTTTAAGGGCTATATTCGCTTATTTTTCCTTTTTTTAAAGATAAATCCATTCAATTTCGCTTCTTATGTTGCTTTATTCTCTCTTAAGTCTTAGCTTAGTTTGTGTCTACTTAACAACTTTCTTGTTCAAATAGGGTATTCGCCTCCTGATCTCCCCTCTCCTCTTTTGCTTTAATCTTGTTGCTTAGGAATTTAGGTGCATACAAGCTTATAGAGGAGCAAGAAAGGAGAGAAAGAGTTTGGAACTCGCCCGAGGAGCAAGTCTCGCCTGGCGTAAATCGCCCGCCCCGAAGATTTCCCACTTACTTAAGCATGGAAACAGAGGAAAAGTGCTTGCCCGGGCACCAACCGAGCTCAGCTCAAGTGTCGTCCGTGCTCTAAGGGATTTCTTCGCCTACTTAGAGGATGCATGGTTTGCTTGCCCGGGTCCCACCAAGCCTGCCATGGGCTTTTTCAGGGTTTGGTTCACCTGAATCTTAAAGCTCGCCCGGTCACCTATGCACTACGGTTTATTTTACAATATACATGATACTCTTTTTATACTAACGTTTAATGGATTACATGGAAAGAAAGATTTAGGGTTTTTCTACGTAGTACCCCTGTGTTTTACGAAATTCTACGTTGTACCCGGCCTTTTTGAACTCTCCATGTTGTACCCCTAAACTTTTTAAACGTCACATAATATACCCTTACTAATAGAAAATCCTACTCCAAACCTCACTTAGCCTTCGATTTCTCAGATCATATCTCAAACCTCAGTCAACTAACAAGGCTAAAAAATCCTACTCTATGCCCACTGGGTAAGAAAGTCTCAAAAACTACTGTTTGATATCGTGTTTAAGGGTATTTGTGTAACGTTTAGAAAGCTTAGGGGTACAACGTGGAAATTTCAAAAAGGTCGGGTACAATATAGAATTTCGCAAAACACAGGGGCACTACGTAGAAAAACCCAAAGATTTATTACCTTTTTTATGAAATTTTGACTGAAGTGTTGTAGAAAGCATGACAGATTTGTGTTAATCCGTTGGTCTAAAACGTGTCTAGTTTTTTTTTTATTTTTTGGTAGGTAAGTTTAATTTCCTTACATGAGGAGGGAAATAAGGGATTTTTCTTTGACAAGGGTTAAATTCGATCTCATGATCTTTAAAATCAAAGCATACCACTAGGCCATCATCTGCTGCTCACTAAAATGTGTCTTGATAATGGTTTGCTTAGATTGTTATACATCAAAGCTTATATTGTACACCCGAGTGTACAATATACCAAATACTATCTTTTTACTCATTTCTCATTGAACCTTTATAAATGAGAAATGGGTAAAGGTATGCTTCTGGGTATACGCTACACCTAGGGATGTCAATGGGACGGGACAAGTAGGAGACCCGCCCCATCGTTGCCCCAGTTAGGCGGGGATGGATTTAGGTTTGGCGGGCTATTGGGGGGGGTGGGGTGGGGATGAAATGCACCCCGCCATGGGTGGTGGGGGCGAGTGTGGATTTTATGTTATACCCTCCCCATTCCTAATTTGTAAAATATAAATTCTATGTTAAATTATTTTGCCAAGAGCAGTAAGTTTTCAAATTGTATGATTGGATTTATGACTAAACTTAAGTTACTTTCCTGATTTAGTTCATCTATTAGTGAGGGCTTATTAATTATATATATTTTTTTATTATATTATATTGTGGCAGAATGTGTTTGAGATGGAAGATTTGTACTCTTGAAGTTTGGTAAGATATATAGTTGGGGCGGTGATGAGGCGGGGATGAAGCGGGCGTGGGACATGGGTACCCATGCAGTGGTAGGGGAGGGACAAATTTAAATGTGTATCCTCTGAGACGGGGATGGATGTATGATTAGGAGGGATTAATTTGGATTATTTAATTGCTTAGTAGTCTAGTCTATTTCATATTATTGAGTTCTTCATGCTAGTTTGCAAGTTCGGGCAAACTTGTTTAGTTTTGCAAATATTGAATTACGCATTGAGAGAGGAAATTCCATATAGACTTTCAATAATGTTAGAACAATCCTTAATAGAGTGAGAGCGGCGTGGGAGTTTTGAGGGATGTAATGTTTGAGAGAAATTACATGAACACTACATGGATTGATTTATCAAGATTTTATTATATTTCTTTGCAATCTTGAATTTCATACTAGTGAATCAAGATCCAAGTTTTTCTTTGTTTGATTCATTTATCGGTTTTATTTGCTAGTGATATAGTTTTAGTTCATTATTCTCATTTTGATTGTTCTTATTAGTTTAGTATTTTAATACAGTTAATTAGTTATAGCTGCCTCTCTTTGGTTCGACCCTACTTGTTCGACTATGTAGTTAGGAGGTTTTATTTTTGATAGGTTGCGACAACCTCATCACCTAGTTTTGTAGTAGTGAGCATAGGATTCTGTGCATAATCTTATCAACCAACATATCACAATTAGAGCTACTCAACCTTTTAGAAGTCGCAAATACTTCTAAATATTTAAAAGGGAAGATCCATTTCTTGAACCTGGAGGCACCCAAAATCAATTGTTGAATATGCTCCACACCGCCTCCAAAGTAAACAATTGTTTTAGAAAATAGAAAATAATTACTTTCATGCTCCCTCCATTTTCGAAAGATCTAAACACTTACCTTGTTGCGACACGTAGGGTGTGTTCTATTCAACTTGCTTTTACTTATCTGAATTTATTTGAGCTTATTAGAGCCTATTAGTCATTATTAGACCTTATCTGAACTATCTGAATGAAACTGAACTAATATGAAATTATTAGACATATTTTGTGAGAGTGTCAAACCTTATTTTTGGTAAACTGAATTTATCTGAACTTATTAGATCTTATTAGACTTTGTCTGAACTTATCAAAACTTATTTTTTCTGATAAGGACTGAAAATAACGTGAACTGAGCAGCCCCGTAGTTTATGGAGATAACTTGTAGTGTGGTTATTAAAGTAGATGTAATAGGAGTCGGTGAGACATCCTTTTTATTGAAAAAGTGGATGTGGTAGTAGCTAGTGGGCAAAAAAAGAGTGTAGAAAACTAATATAATAATGGTGGGACCATACAAAAGCTGGTAGTTTTCAACTAATTTGGGAAAAATAAAAAGTTGTTCAGACTATTCAGTAATAGTTGAAATCATTAAAAATAGATTTTTAAAACTTACATGTTAAGACGAATCAAACAATGTCCCTCATGAATATGATTTTCCTTATAGATTGACATAAGAATATGGTTAAAGTTTAGTCAGAATACAAAACCAGACCACACTAGATCGGACCGAAAAGATCCGCACCAAGCATACCAAATCATATCTTGAGAAATTTAGACCAGATCACCTTATATCAAGTTAAGAGAACATAGCCTTAGAATCTTGTGGTTAAAGATTCAAATCATGATTGTATACGAAATAGTCTATATTTAAGAAAAAATATGTTCATGAAAAATCTTGTTACATATCTACCAATGTATAATTTGAAATATATATTTTTCAAAACTTTCACTATTTCCTCTATCTCACATTAATCCTTACACTTACGAAAACGCATTTAGTTTTGGAAAATTTATCGCAAAAGACCTTTTATACGTTACGTTTTTTGAGAAACAATCTTGTAAATTTTTTCGAGCTACTTAAGACCTTAAAAAGAAAATTGTGTGTGAGAAACACCTTAAAAACGAATGAAGCATGTATTTAAAGATATTTATAGTCAAAGATATACATTGGATATTGGAAAAAGAATGTAAAAAAGTTAAAGTACAGGAGTATTACCTTATGAATATAAATATATTTTGGGGTAAGATTTACTCAATAAAAAAGGATGAACCCTCAAAAAAAGATAATTTTTGTCAAATTTTTTGCTGAAAATAATTTGATTATGAATGTACGAACCTCTTATGGAGTCGAAGATACTCTTATTTCACTCTAAGATTATAACTAGATGTAATGACCCAATTTCTTTAATGGGAAAGAAAATGACTTTGATCTGAACTCAATGATAAGTGATATTTATGTCACTTTTAGGGATAGTTTTTAGATTATTTTTGTAATTTATTTTCATTTATTTCATCTATTTTAGCCTTTATTTCTTCTTTTTATATTTTGTAGCTTAATTGTTTAACTAGAGTTATTTACTAGTTTTTAGCTCTTAATTTCATAATTTATTTATTTATTTTATTTTAGTAATTTTATAGATGGATTAGTTTAGTGTTCACATTTAATTTTCTATTTTTATTTCCTTTTAGTTACTCTTATTTTAATTTTTATTATTTTTATTTTATATGTCAAGTTTCTCCCCTCGTGTTTGGTTTTCTATGTAGGTAAGCGTTTTGGAGCTATGTGTTCGAGTTTCAAAGTAAGAGTGGTGGCTTGATTGAGTGTTATAATATAGAGCTTATCCTACACCACATCTCCCACCTATCCTACACCACATCTCAAGCAGTCCATGAGACCACCTCCACCCATACAACATGCAGCACCAAACACCATCTTCACTCTGGCACCTTCGCCTCCACCGCAGCACCAACGTCATCTTGTCCCGGCTGCAGCCAAGAGGAGCGGGCGCTCATATCTAGAACAGAGCGGACGCTCCGTTCAAAATCAACAAAAACAGAAAGATGGGCAGGAAGTATGAGCGACCATGGAGCGACCACGGAGCGGGCGATCCAAGAAAAACGTGCTACAAAATCATTAAATCCATCAAGGGCTGTGATTTATTGGAGCAAAATCATGGCTAAATTTGAACAATAAAAGAAATTGAATTGAAGAAAATATCAGACGGCCGTGATTGATTGATGGAACTGCTGCTTGATGATGATGAAGAATTCTCCACCATCGAAATTCATGATGCCATTGACCACATATGGTGGATGTAAATTTCTTGAGGTGGGCTGCGAAACAGAGACTCTTATCCCTTTTGAAGTTGTTGCAGCGAAGAAGAACGAAGAAAAGGAGATTTGATTTTTTTGGTTTGACCCATTTTCATTTTCTTTTTCTTTTTCCTTTTATTTTTCTTTCTAAACCCTTGTTTACTCTGCTGTGCCTGCAACGTTTTCTACCTTTTTCAACTTTTCATTTTGTTTTCTTTTCCTTTTTCTTTTACCTCCCTTATTTTTATTTTCTATTCCTTTTTATTTTTCTTTTTCTCTTTTATTTTTAGGAGTAGTATAAATACCCTTAACCCATAAGTTTTGAATTTTTTTTTTAGCCAAGTTTTATTTTATTGACCACTCTTAGTTTTAGAATAGTTTTAGGGTTTTAAGGAGGTTTAGCCTCCATAGATTAGTTTAGGGAGAAAAGGGAGAAAACTCAAAGAGAGGTTGAAGATTGTAGATTCAAGGGTGGTGACACTTGTATTGGAACTTTCAACCATTAATCAATGAGCATTTCTTATTCTATCTTCTCATTTATTGCTTTATTTTAATTGTTTTCATTAGATTAGTTGTTAAATGCTTAGTTTAATTATTTGTGGGTTATTTTGTTTAGTTTATTGTTAGATTAATGATTATTATCATGTTATTAGTGCTTAATTTTTCTAAAGTCCTCATTTTTGTATTTACGAAGTAGTTTGTTGGTTTGGGTTTGGGTGAAAACCCAACAATGATTGATTTGGATGTTGGAATATGAAATTAGGGGGTTTGATTGGGCTTATTAATTGATTAATAGCATAATTACTATTTGCTTGCATTCTAGTTGGCCACTTGGATGTTTGTTTTATTGATACCTTAATCAAATTGAGAGAGGAGATTAAGGTTGACATTTATGCTATTATCTTGCTTATTTACTCATGAGAGTGAGATTTGAGTGAGGGTTTTGTGGATTGACATTGTGATTATCCCTTGGTTGCATGTTTGAGTCCATGAGAGTGGATTAATTATGTGATCTAGGTAGTTTTATGCACCCTTGAGAGAGGGCTTAGAGCTAGTTAAGAGTCAATAACCTCAATTAGTTGCTTGGTTTTCTTTCCTCCATGTTTCACCATTCTAATTGCCTAAATCATGATTGGTTGGTGTTGGATCCCTTTCCCTAATCCTATTTGATATTTGGTAGTTAGTTTAGTTTAATAGACTTTAGTTGGTAATTGACACCTCCCGACTATTTTTCGGCCTACCTTATTGTTTGGTTAACACATGTTGATGTTCCTTAGTCCTTGTGGAAGAATGACCCTTGCTTGCCACTTTACCTAGGTTAGTGGACTAGTTAGGTTTTGTTTGACTTTTGGAGACTAGTAACGACCTAGTTTTCCCCATGTCAAAATGGCGCCGTTGCCGGGGACTTCGGCTAACATTAATTTGTGTTGATTAGATGCGTCTAGGCCTTTTGTGAATATTTCTTTATTTTCATTTGATTTCTTTATTCAAAAAAAAATTGAAAAAATGGCAATCTTTTCCCTTCCCCAATATGAACATGAAGTATTTTGGAGATACTATTGGAGGCTTGGAGATTCTATTGGTTGTGATCATAGCTTGGAAAAATGGGAATTTTGTGATGTGATGTTTGAGGGTCTAAATGAAGAAACTAGAAGGGTGGTAGAGTCTATGTCTAATAATGGTGATTTCCATGCTCAATCTTTGGATGAGGCTTGGAGTCTACTTGAATGGTTGGCTAGAGATACCTATGAATGGGAAATGGCAATGCATGCTAATCAAAACCTTGAAATTTTCTCTAGTTATGAGCCCGAGACTTGTATTTCTCCCCCATCTTGCTCTCATTTGGATGAAGTATATTCTAATGCTAATGTTGTACATGCATCTTATGACTTGCCTTCAAACCCGTGCATGAATTCCTATGATCAACCCTGTGCTTCCAATGATGAATCTCATATGCTTGATTGTGAATCCCTTCCCCAATTTGATTCTCAAATTGCTCCCCCACCTATTGATGATCCTCTTTTGCAATTGGAAATTGGTTTGAAATTGCTAAGAGAAAAATTGGGTTGCAATGATGACATTCTTGAGTTTAATTATGTTGATTCGATGGATGTTAAAAATGATAATCAATTAGGAAAGAGTAGCATATAGCTTGAGGATGATTTTGAAGTTTTGATGAATAATGGAGAAGTTCTTGAGGATAAGTCATTGATGGAAGAAGTCTTCCCCCTTAAGTCTTGTGATGTGAGTGAAGTGGTTAGTGAAAGCCTTGTTTCTATCCTTTCCCCTCATATTCCATTTGCAAGAAGGATTGATCTTATTCCCTCCACTCCCATTTTATATCCATTCTCATCTCTCAAAACTCCAAATCTCGATGAGCTTCTTGCCTCTTTTGACCTTCAAGTGCCCGATTCGTTTATTGTTTAGCAGAAGAGTGAGATCGCCACCAAAAATGATTTTGTAGAGGATAGTTTGCCATCTTATCCATCTTTTTCTTCTTATTTTGATTCTTGTTTTTCTTACTTCTTTGTTTTTCCTTTTAATTCTTCTAGTTTTTGGCATCCCTCTCCTCATTTGCATGGAGTTGCATTGCACTTTATGCACATTTTGCATTTATCATTGTATATTTAATAATAAAAGAAATGTGTGCTAGTGCATTTGATAAACTCTTGCGATCTTTAAATTATTATTTACTAGAAAGGTCAAGCTTAGGACCTTAAATAAGCCTTTCTCGGGAAGTAACCCGTGATTTATTGCTTTCATTTTCTTTGTTTTAATTTTACTCACTTTTGTTTTTTATCTTTGATCTTGATTTAGGTACATAGTTCGAATAACAACCATTCTCAATAGTACGTGGAAAGCAAATCATGATTTTGAGGAAGTTGATTAGAAATGGAGAAATTGGGTCATTTGCGGGTATTTACACCCACATACTATCCGGTAGCATCCTTCCTTTTCTCTTTCTCTAATTCTTTATGATTGCGGAACATATGCTTGTTGGTTTGGATGTTTCTTTCCCCCCATCCCTCCCTTTGATCGTCTTGCTCAAGCATTGAGGACAATGCTTTATTCTAGCTTGGGGGAGGTGTATATTTTTTGTTTATTTATTTTTCTCATTTTCAAAAATTTCAAAATAGTTTCCTTTCTTTTCTTTTTCATTCAAGTTTTGAGTTTCTCTTTATAAAGAAAAAAATGAAAAAAAAAATAAAAAAAGATGTTTGGCAAAATCCAAAAAAATTGAGGAATAAAAAATGTACAAAGCATTTTGTGCCCAAGGGAAGATTCTTGATGTCAACTTATGTGGATTCCTTTACTTTGGACATTTGGGTAGATGAGTAAAGGTGCTCTATTGGATGCTTGTATGTCTAATTTGGGGCGATTAGGGATCGATTAATCTTTGTTGCTTGATTTTCTACTTGAAAAGGCATTCTATGATTCTAAATGTTATCAAACTTTGTGTTGAAAAGAGTTGAATTATATATTTCTCTTATGGAAGTTGTAGTGACCCTAGTTAAATCTTGAAATCTTCTTTGGTGCACAAGTTTTACCTCCAAATAAGCTATTCTAAGAGTTAAATCGATTGTTAAAAAAAATGTGTGTTTTATGTCTTGAGTCCAATAAGTGGAGCCAATGAGCCCACAAGGCATGATAAGCCTACTAAAGTCCATGAAAATGAAATTAATCAAAAAAGAGTCAATAAGTGGTAATATCCACATATCCTTGAGAAAGTGGGTTGTCAAAGTGGTTGAGTGGGAGCTCGAAAGTTTAAGAAGTAGAGTTTTCCTAGTAATGATGAATGTCATTATGGCTTAATTTATTGAGACTCTAGACCCATTGCTCCATCGTTATAATCCTACAATCATGGTTTTCTCTTAGCAAAAGTCAATTTTTGGGGAGTTCATGTGCACCATAGGTGGTTAGGACCGATCTTGGGACCGTCATCATCCATTTGAGAACGATTTGTGACTCTTGAATGCCTTAGTAGACTCTAATTGATGTTTGAAGCTTTTGATAGTGTCAATTTTGCACCTTAGATTAGTCTATCCCCTATATTCCCAAGTCATGGATACATATTGATGAATGTTATGTTTTGAAAGTTTGCTTAGATAATCCATTGCTTTGTGAACCATTGTTGAAGAGATGACTTTGGCTTATTATATATATTTGTTCTTGATTAGAGTTGTGGGTTTAAGCTCTTGGGAAACCCTCACGAGATCTCACTCGCCCTCTAAAGCGATTTAGGGGTTTAAAGAGCTTGTTGCATACGCTAAATGCAACCGTGATTCCTACGAAAGTGAGTTAGTGCATATTCTCATCTCTTTTTCTTTTTGCTTTACTTGAATAAATTCATTCTCTTCCTTTGTGTTTCATCTTGTTTTGCTCGAGGACGAGCAAAAGCTTAGCTTGGGGGAGTTTGATAAGTGACATTTATGTCACTTTTAGGGATAGTTTTTAGATTCTTTTTGTAATTTATTTTCATTTATTTCATCTATTTTAGCCTTTATTTCTTCTTTTTATATTTTGTAGCTTAATTGTTTAACTAGAGTTATTTACTAGTTTTTAGCTATTAATTTCATAATTTATTTATTTATTTTATTTTAGTAATTTTATAGATGGATTAGTTTAGTGTTCACATTTAATTTTCTATTTTTATTTCCTTTTAGTTACTCTTATTTTAATTTTATATGTCAAGTTTCTCTCCTCGTGTTTGGTTTTCTATGTAGGTAAGCGTTTTGGAGCTACGTGTTCGAGTTTCAAAGTAAGAGTTGTGGCTTGATTGAGTGTTATAATATAGAGCTTATCCTACACCACATCTCCCACCTATCCTACACCACATCTCAAGCAGTCCATGAGACCACCTCCACCCATACAACATGCAGCACCAAACACCATCTTCACTCTGGCACCTTCGCCTCAACCACAGCACCAACGTCATCTTATCCCAGCCAAAAGGAGCGGGCGCTAATATCTAGAACAGAGCGGGCGCTCCGTTCAAAATCAACAAAAACAGAAAGATGGGCAGGAAGTATGAGCGACCATGGAGCGACCACGGAGCGGGCGATCCAAGAAAAACGTGCTACAAAATCATTAAATCCATCAAGGGCTGTGATTTATTGGAGCAAAATCATGGCTAAATTTGAACAATAAAAGAAATTGAATTGAAGAAAATATCAGACGGCCGTGATTGATTGATGGAACTGCTGCTTGATGATGATGAAGAATTCTCCACCGTCGAAATTCATGATGCCATTGACCACATATGGTGGATGTAAATTTCTTGAGGTGGGCTGCGAAACAGAGACTCTTATCCCTTTTGAAGTTGTTGCAGCGAAGAAGAACGAAGAAAAGGAGATTTGATTTTTTTGGTTTGACCCATTTTCATTTTCTTTTTCTTTTTCCTTTTATTTTTCTTTCTAAACCCTTGTTTACTCTGCTGTGCCTGCAACATTTTCTACCTTTTTCAACTTTTCATTTTGTTTTCTTTTCCTTTTTCTTTTACCTCCCTTATTTATATTTTCTATTCCTTTTTATTTTCTTTTTCTCTTTTATTTTTAGGAGTAGTATAAATACCCTTAACCCATAAGTTTTGAAATTTTTTTTTTAGCCAAGTTTTATTTTATTGACCACTCTTAGTTTTAGAATAGTTTTAGGGTTTTAAGGAGGTTTAGCCTCCATAGATTAGTTTAGGGAGAAAAGGGGAAAACTCAAAGAGAGGTTGAAGATTGTAGATTCAAGGGTGGTGACACTTGTATTGGAACTTTCAACCATTAATCAATGAGCATTTCTTATTCTATCTCCTCATTTATTGCTTTATTTTAATTGTTTTCTTTAGATTAGTTGTTAAATGCTTAGTTTAATTATTTGTGGGTTATTTTGTTTAGTTTATTGTTAGATTAATTATTATTATTATGTTATTAGTGCTTAATTTTTCTAAAGTCCTCATTTTTGTATTTACGAAGTAGTTTGTTGGTTTGGGTTTGGGTGAAAACCCAACAATGATTGATTTGGGTGTTGGAATATGAAATTAGGGGGTTTGATTGGGCTTATTAATTGATTAATAGCATGATTACTATTTGCTTGCATTCTAGTTGGCCACTTGGATGTTTGTTTTATTGATACCTTAATCAAATTAAGAGAGGAGATTAAGGTTGACATTTATGCTATTATCTTGCTTATTTACTCATGAGAGTGAGATTTGAGTGAGGGTTTTGTGGATTGACATTGTGATTCTCCCTTGGTTGCATGTTTGAGACCATGAGAGTGGATTAATTATGTGATCTAGGTAGTTTTATGCACCCTTGAGAGAGGGCTTAGAGCTAGTTAAGAGTCAATAACCTCAATTAGTTGCTTGGTTTTCTTTCCTCCATGTTTCACCATTCTAATTGCCTAAATCATGATTGGTTGGTGTTGGATCCCTTTCCCTAATCCTATTTGATATTTGGTAGTTACTTTAGTTTAATAGACTTTAGTTGGTAATTGACACCTCCCGACTATTTTTCGGCCTACCTTATTGTTTGGTTAACACATGTTGATGTTCCTTAGTCCTTGTGGAAGAATGACCCTTGCTTGCCACTTTACCTAGGTTAGTGGACTAGTTAGGTTTTGTTTGACTTTAGGAGACTAGTAACGACCTAGTTTTCCCCATGTCAAAATGGCGCCGTTGCCGGGGACTTCGGCTAACATTGATTTGTGTTGATTAGATAAGTCTAGGCCTTTTGTGAATATTTCTTTATTTTCATTTGATTTCTTTATTCAAAAAAAAATTGAAAAAATGGCAATCTTTTCCCTTCCCCAATATGAACATGAAGTATTTTGGAGATACTATTGGAGGCTTGGAGATTCTATTGGTTGTGATCATAGCTTTGAAAAATGGGAAATTTGTGATGTGATGTTTGAGGGTCTAAATGAAGAAACTAGAAGGGTGGTAGAGTCTATGTCTAATGGTGATTTCCATGCTCAATCTTTGGATGAGGCTTGGAGTCTACTGGAATGGTTGGCTAGAGATACCTATGAATGGGAAATAGCAATGCATGCTAATCAAAATCTTGAAATTTTCTCTAGTTATGAACCCGAGACTTGTATTTCTCCCCCATCTTGCTCTCATTTGGATGAAGTATATTCTAATGCTAATGTTGTACATGCATCTTATGACTTGCCTTCAAACCCGTGCATGAATTCCTATGATCAACCCTGTGCTCCCAATGATGAATCTCATATGCTTGATTGTGAATCCCTTCCCCAATTTGATTCTCAAATTACTCCCCCACCTATTGATGATCCTCTTTTGCAATTGGAAATTGGTTTGAAATTGCTAAGAGAAAAATTGGGTTGCAATGATGACATTCTTGAGTTTAATTATGTTGATTCGATGGATGTTAAAAATGATAATCAATTGGGAAAGAGTAGCATAGAGCTTGAGGATGATTTTGAAGTTTTGATGAATAATGGAGAAGTTCTTGAGGATAAGTCATTGATGGAAGAAGTCTTCCCTCTTAACTCTTGTGATGTGAGTGAAGTGGTTAGTGAAAGCCTTGTTTCTATCCCTTCCCCTCATATTCCATTTGCAAGAAGGATTGATCTTATTCCCTCCACTCCCATTTTATATCCATTCTCATCTCTCAAAACTCCAAATCTCGATGAGCTTCTTGCCTCTTTTGACCTTCAAGTGCCCGATTCGTTTATTGTTGAGGAGAAGAGTGACATCGCCACCAAAAATGATTTTGTAGAGGATAGTTTGCCATCTTATCTATCTTTTTCTTCTTATTTTGATTCTTGTTTTTCTTACTTCTTTGTTTTTCCTTTTAATTCTTCTAGTTTTTGGCATCCCTCTCCTCATTTACATGGAGTTGCATTGCACTTTATGCACATTTTGCATTTATCATTGTATATTTAATAATAAAAGAAATGTGTGCTAGTGTATTTGACAAACTCTTGCGATCTTTAAATTATTATTTACTAGAAAGGTCAAGCTTAGGACCTTAAATAAGCCTTTCTCGGGAAGTAACCCGTGATTTATTGCTTTCATTTTCTTTGTTTTAATTTTACTCACTTTTATTTTTTATCTTTGATCTTGATTTAGGTACATAGTTCGAATAACAACCATTCTCAATAGTACGTGGAAAGCAAATCATGATTTTGAGGAAGTTGATTAGAAATGGAGAAATTGGGTCATTTGCGGGTATTTACACCCACATACTATCCGGTAGCATCCTTCCTTTTCTCTTTCTCTAATTCTTTATGATTGCGGAACATATGCTTGTTGGTTTGGATGTTTCTTTCCCCCCATCCCTCCCTTTGATCGTCTTGCTCAAGCATTGAGGACAATGCTTTATTATAGCTTGGGGGAGTAGTTATTCGCTAGCTTGGGGGAGGTGTATATTTTTTGTTTATTTATTTTTCTCATTTTCAAAAATTTCAAAATCTAAAAATAGTTTCCTTTCTTTTCTTTTTCATTCAAGTTTTGAGTTTCTCTTTATAAAGAAAAAAATGAAAAAAAAATGAAAAAAAATGTTTGGCAAAATCCAAAAATATTGAGGAATAAAAAATGTACAAAGCATTTTGTGCCCAAGGGAAGATTCTTGATGTCAACTTATGTGGATTCCTTTACTTTGGACATTTGGGTAGATGAGTAAAGGTGCTCTATTGGATGCTTGTATGTCTAATTTGGGGCGATTAGGGATCGATTAATCTTTGTTGCTTGATTTTCTACTTGAAAAGGCATTCTATGATTCTAAATGTTGTCAAACTTTGTGTTGAAAAGAGTTGAATTATATATTTCTCTTATGGAAGTTGTAGTGACCCTAGTTAAATCTTGAAATCTTCTTTGGTGCACAAGTTTTACCTCCAAATAAGCTATTCTAAGAGTTAAATCGATTGTTAAAAAAAATGTGTGTTTTATGTCTTGAGTCCAATAAGTGGAGCCAATGAGCCCACAAGGCATGATAAGCCTACTAAAGTCCATGAAAATGAAATTAATCAAAAAAGAGTCAATAAGTGGTAATATCCACATATCCTTGAGAAAGTGGGTTGTCAAAGTGGTTGAGTGGGAGCTCAAAAGTTTAAGAAGTAGAGTTTTCCTAGTAATGATGAATGTCATTATGGCTTAATTTATTGAGACTCTAGACCCATTGCTCCATCGTTATAATCCTACAATCATGGTTTTCTCTTAGCAAAAGTCAATTTTTGGGGCATTCATGTGCACCATAGGTGGTTAGGACCGATCTTGGGACCGTCTTCATCCATTTGAGAACGATTTGTGACTCTTGAATGCCTTAGTAGACTCTAATTGATGTTTGAAGCTTTTGATAGTGTCAATTTTGCACCTTAGATTAGTCTATCCCCTATATTCCCAAGTCATGGATACATATTGATGATGTTTATGTTTTGAAAGTTTGCTTAGATCATCCATTGCTTTGTGAACTATTGTTGAAGAGATGACTTTGGCTTATTATATATATTTGTTCTTGATTATAGTTGTGGGTTTAAGCTCTTGGGAAACCCTCGCGAGATCTCACTCGCCCTCTAAAGCGATTTAGGGGTTTAAAGAGCTTGTTGCATACGCTAAATGCAACCGTGATTCCTACGAAAGTGAGTTAGTGCATATTCTCATCTCTTTTTCTTTTTGCTTTACTTGAATAAATTCATTCTCTTCCTTTGTGTTTCATCTTGTTTTGCTCGAGGACGAGCAAAAGCTTAGCTTGGGGGAGTTTGATAAGTGACATTTATGTCACTTTTAGGGATAGTTTTTAGATTCTTTTTGTAATTTATTTTCATTTATTTCATCTATTTTAGCCTTTATTTCTTCTTTTTATATTTTGTAGCTTTATTGTTTAACTAGAGTTATTTACTAGTTTTTAGCTCTTAATTTCATAATTTATTTATTTATTTTATTTTAGTAATTTTATAGATGGATTAGTTTAGTGTTCACATTTAATTTTCTATTTGTATTTCCTTTTAGTTACTCTTATTTTAATTTTTATTATTTTTATTTTATATGTCAAGTTTCTCCTCTCGTGTTTGGTTTTCTATGTAGGTAAGCGTTTTGAAGCTACGTGTTCGAGTTTCAAAGTAAGAGTGGTGGCTTGATTGAGTGTTATAATATAGAGCTTATCCTACACCACATCTCCCACCTATCCTACACCACATCTCAAGCAGTCCATGAGACCACCTCCACCCATACAACACGCAGCACCAAACGCCATCTTCACTCTGGCACCTTCATTAGGAACGAAAACTAGTAACTAAATTGATACACTTAACTGACCACCGTGGCGTGAGAAGATCAATGCCCTAAAGTAGAATTTGCCCCGTAACAACACACGGACTCACAGCAATCAACCTCCAGGGATACACGGTCTCTGCGTTTCCGGTGTTGACAGAAAAACAGTTTGAGAACGATCTTGAATATTGCCCAGGAAGAATGAAGGAGAGAAGAAGAAATTGTGTTTCTGTGTTTCTGTGCCTTAGAAAATCCCAGAACACTGATATATATAGGGAGAGGAAAACCAACGAAATCAGAACGTGGCTGAAATCGTGGGAAAAACGGTCACATAATGGGAAGAGTAATGGCCGAAAATAAGGAGAGAGTTTAGGGGAGAAAACGACATTAAAAGAGAGATTAAGGGAAAAAACGGTAACTTAAGACTGATAAAAACGGTCATAAAATGCCAACATATTTCTGACCCAAAACTATAGTTAAGTTAAGTTTCTTCCCCAAATCCCAAAGCCCAAGGCCCAAGGCCCACACATCACCACATACCCACTAAAAGCCTCATTGCTACTCAACTCAAAGGGTAGAGGAAGAGTAATGGTTATAAACCTTACTCTTCCCTTATATTCTTTCAATTTGGGACAAAAGGAAAAATTGACTCTTCATATTCTTTTGAAGCAAACTTAAAGTTTATACTAAAAACTCCAACAATCCCCCACATGATTCAAAAGAAGAAAACAGAAAGAAACGGGGCTGAAAAAGATGATCTGGGCAATAGATACTAGGTTTTGATGTATCAATGTCTTATGGACTTGAATTGACACTCAGTGCATACAAATATGTCTTACTGTCGTAATAGGTAGATTTCTCTTTGAACCTTTCACGAGGTTAGCAAACCATAGATGCGCACTCAACCTTTTTCAAATCAAGAAACGTTCTCGCAATTGTAATATCAGTGCCCCACAATTAACCTGGATTCTCATGAATGCTCTAGAGAGCCTAAGCCTTTTGACTCTCATAGGGGATTGGGCGTAACCCCCTCATTCACATAGGTAAGTTCATCAAGTTTGTACTGTCACAAACCACCTTAAGTAAGGCTATGAACTTATTAAGAGCTATAAGCTCAACCTCACACATATAACAATATAATAAAACAAAATACTACATCACTTTTATTACTAGGAATGGTAGTAGTATCAACAACTTGAGTTCTTTTGTGATTTCGTTTGACCCTTTGAACTTAGGAATTCCTAAGAAGGGTATCCATCACAATTCACTCCACAATAGGCTTTAAACCCATTCCTTGTGCTGACTCCAGCACCATTTTTCTACAAAGGCCTTTGGTGAGAGGATCATCAATATTCCTCTCTGACTTTACATACTCGAGTGACAACACATTATTTTTAACTAAATTTCTAACTATGGCATGCCTTAAGCGAATATGCCTTCTCTTTCCATTATAGGCTTGATTATTCGCTACCCCAATTGCTTGCTTAGAGTCACACCGCATAGAAACCGATGGAGCCGGCTTCCCCACAATGGAATATCGCAAGCAAACTCCTTATCCATTCGACTTCTTGCCTCGCCAATTCTAAAGCAATAAATTCAGATTCCATGGTAGATTTGGCAATACATGTTTGCTTTGATGATTTCCATGATATAGCTCCATCAAAGAAGAGTAAACACATAACCGCTAGTAGATTGAATTTCATCATTATCCGACACCCAATTGGCATCACAAAATCCTTCAAGAACACAAGGTGTCCTTTGATAATGTAGACCCCAATTGATAGTGCCTTTTAGATACTTCAACAATCTAATCAAGGCAACCCAATGCTCTCGATTAGGACTGTGAGTATACCTCGCTCAATCTACTAACAAAGATAAGCTATATCGGGTCTAGTATAATTCATCAAGAACATTACACTACCAATTATTTTTGCATATTGTTCTTGGGATATACTATCACCCTTATTCTTTTTCAAATGAATACTAGAATCATATGGGGTTTTCACGGGAATACAATCAAATTGATCAAACTTCTTTAATATTTTCTCAACATAATGAGATTGATTTAAAGATATCCCATATGACGTTCTAGTAATCTTTATTCCAAGAATAACATCAGCCTCTCCTAAAACCTTCATCTCAAAACAAGAATTGAGGAAACTCTTAGTTGCATTTACTACGTCTATATTGGTCCCAAAGATTAACATATCATCTACATATAGACATATGAAAACGCAACCAAGCTCATCAAATTTAGAATAAACACAAGCATCATAATCATTTACTAAAAAACCATTTGAAGTAATAGTTTGATGAAATTTATCATACCATTGTTTTGGTGCTTGTTTTAAACCATACAAAGATCTAATAAGCTTGCATACCTTGTCCTCTTGACCAGGAACCTCACATCCTTCAGGTTGCTTCATATAGATCTCCTCATTTAACTCACCATTCAAAAATGCAGTTTTCACATCCATTTGATGCACAATCAAATCATGAATAGATGCAAGTGCAATTAATGCTCTAATGGTGGCTACCTTAGTCACAGGAGAATAAGTATCAAAAAAATCTAAACCGTATTTTTGGCGATGCCCTCCAACTACAAGTCTAGCCTTATACTTGTCTAAAGACCCATCAGGCTTACATTTCTTTGTAAAGATCCATCTACTACTTAGGGCCTTACAACCTCTAGGAAGGTCTGACAAAATCCAAGTATTATTACTCATAATAGACTCGATTTCACTGTTAATAGCCTCTAACCAAAAACTTGAGTCTACAAATCTCATGGCCTCAGCATAGGTTCTCGGGTTCTCTTCCAATACAAGCACATTGACATCTTGCTCATCTAAACACTCTTTTTCAGCTAGAAAGGTAGTAATAAAATCAGGTCCGAAACTAGACTCAATTCTAGCTCTCTTAATCCTTCTAGGTTCTAAGGTCTCACTAGATGATGCAATGTCATGATGCACAGAAGATGAAGATGCAGTAGGCAAGCATGATAGTACACTTAACTTTCATAGGAAAAACATGCTCAAAGAATTCAACATCTCTTGACTCTCTAATAGGACCAAAACCAGAAGCATCCTTAAGAATGAGCCTATATGCAGCACTGTTAGAAGCATAACCAATAAAAATACCATCTACAGTCTTAGGTCCAATCTTACCCCTTTGAAAGTCAGGAAGTCCAATCTTACCCAAACACCCCCACACTTTGAGGTAACCCAAATTAGGCTTGAAGCCTTTCCACAATTCATAGGGAGTCTTATCTAACTTCTTATGGGGAACTCGGTTAAGAACACATCAAGCAGATAAAATAGCCTCACCCCACATGTTAGTAGGCATACCTGAACTAATAAGCATTGCATTCATCATATCCTTAAGAGTCCTATTTTTCCGCTCAGCTATTCCATTTTGTTCGGGTGTATAGGGAGCTGTAACCTCATGAATAATCCCATTAGACTCACAAAATTTCTTAAGGGAAAGTCCATCATATTCTCCACCCCTATCTGATCTCACCCTCTTAATCTTAAGGTCCAATTGGTTCTCAACTTCGGCTTTATAAATTAGAAATTTTTCTTCAGCCTCATCCTTAGAACTCAATAAATATACCTTAGTATAACGTGAGAAGTCATCAACAAATGTAATATAATACTTCTTTCCTCCCCTACTCATGGAATTCTTAAAGTCACCTAAGTCACTATGGACTAACTCTAATAAAGAAGAGGAACGGGATACATTTTTGTTGAATGCTTTCTTAGGGTGCTTAGCTTCTACACATACTTTACATTTCTCAAAAGATGTATTGCTAAAGTCAGGAATAAGACTAAGTTGTTTTAGCCTTTTAACAGATGCAACATTCACATGACCTAGTCTAGAATGCCATAAAGAAACAGACTCAGCAATATAAACGGAAGTATTAGAGTTCTTATTATCAATAACAACATCAAAAACAAAAAGTCCAGCATTACAAAAGCCTTTACCCACAAAAACACCATTTCTGGTTAATACAAGTTTATCAGATTCAAAAGCTAACTTAATCCCACTTTGTTTAAAAGAGAACCGAAATGAGGTTTCGCGGATGTCGGGAACATGCAAAACATTCCGCAAAGCAATGGTTTTCCGGAAGTTAATTTCGGGAAAACCTTTCCTTTGCCTAGAACACTCACAAGGTGCTTCGAGTTGCCCATGAAGACGCATTCTCCTTCCGAAACTTTGTTGTAGTCCCGGAACATCTCCTTGTTGGCGCAGATGTGACGGGTTGCACCGAAGATCAACGATCCATTCAAAGAACATTGCTTACCAGATTGACCTCGGACACCACACAAGCAATGATGTCGTCTTCAACAAGGTTGGATTGAGCTTTGTTGTCTTTAGCTTTGTTTGGAACTTCCTTTCTTTGACGGCAATCCTTGGCAGAATGCCCATACTTACCACAAACGAAGCAATTTCCCTTAAACTGGCCTTTTCCCTTAAAGTTGTTATAATTCTGCCTTATACCATGAAACTGATTTGGACCCTTACCTTTTGGTCCTTTACCTGCAGCAGCTTTATTTTCCACAAGATTAGCAGAAGAGGAAGAATGATCAACTGATTTCCCTTTGATTTGGATACGGTTTTGCTCCTCAATCTTAATGTGGGAAACTAATTCCTGAAGGGTAAAGTCTTTCTGCCTATGTTTCAAGGAATGAACAAAATTTTCCCAGGATGGAGGTAATTTCTCAAGTAAACACTTAGCTTGGAACATATCAGGAATAACCATACCCTCAGCCACAATATCAGCACACAAATGTTCATACTCATGAACTTGATCTAGTACAGGTTTATCATCAGACATAGAAAACTTCAACCAACGACTACATGCATATTTCTTAGTCCCAAAATCAAGAGTACCATACTTAGCCCAAGGCCCAAGGCCCAAGGCCCATGACCCAAGGCCCAAGGCCCATGGCCCTGGCCCGATCCGGGCGGGCGGCGGCGGCGCGCGTGTGGCAACCACACATCATCACATACCCAGTAAAAGCCTCATTGCTACTCAACTCAAAGGGTAGAGGAAGAGTAATGGTTATAAACCTTTACTCTTCCCTTATATTCTTTCAATGTGGGACAAAAGGAAAAATTGACTCTTCATATTCTTTTGAAGCAAACTTAAAGTTTATACTAAAAACTCCAACACCTTCGCCTCCACCACAGCACCAACATCATCTTGTCCCAGCCAAGAGGAGCGGG
This sequence comes from Beta corolliflora, assembly GCA_947648045.1. Lineage (NCBI taxonomy): Eukaryota > Viridiplantae > Streptophyta > Magnoliopsida > Caryophyllales > Amaranthaceae > Beta > Beta corolliflora. The sequence goes on along the minus strand of CANSZD010000969.1, from coordinate 50,166 downwards.
CGCTCATATCTAGAACAGAGCGGGCGCTCCGTTCAAAATCAACAAAAACAGAAAGATGGGCAGGAAGTATGAGCGACCATGGAGCGACCACGGAACGGGCGCTCCAAGAAAAACATGCTACAAAATCATTAAATCCATCAAGGGCTGTGATTTATTGGAGCAAAATCATGGCTAAATTTGAACAATAAAAGAAATTGAATTGAAGAAAATATCAGACGGCCGTGATTGATTGATGGAACTGCTGCTTGATGATGATGAAGAATTCTCCACCGTCGAAATTCATGATGCCATTGACCACATATGGTGGATGTAAATTTCTTGAGGTGGGCTGCGAAACAGAGACTCTTATCCCTTTTGAAGTTGTTGCAGCGAAGAAGAACGAAGAAAAGGAAGATTTGATTTTTTTGGCTTGACCCATTTTCATTTTCATTTTCTTTTTCTTTTTCCTTTTATTTTTCTTTCTAAACCCTTGTTTACTCTGCTGTGCCTGCAACCTTTTTCAACTTTTCATTTTGTTTTCTTTTCCTTTTTCTTTTACCTCCCTTATTTATATTTTCTATTCCTTTTTTTTTTCTTTTTCTCTTTTATTTTTAGGAGTAGTATAAATACCAATAACCCATAAGTTTTGAAAAAAAAATTTTAGCCAAGTTTTATTTTATTGACCACTCTTAGTTTTAGAATAGTTTTAGGGTTTTAAGGAGGTTTAGCCTCCATAGATTAGTTTAGGGAGAAAAGGGAGAAAACTCAAAGAGAGGTTGAAGATTGTAGATTCAAGGGTGGTGACACTTGTATTGAAACTTTCAACCATTAATCAATGATCATTTCTTATTCTATCTTCTCATTTATTGCTTTATTTTAATTGTTTTCATTAGATTAGTTGTTAAATGCTTAGTTTAATTATTTGTGGGTTATTTTGTTTAGTTTATTGTTAGATTTATGATTATTATCATGTTATTAGTGCTTAATTTTTCTAAAGTCCTCATTTTTGTATTTATGAAGTAGTTTGTTGGTTAGGGTTTGGGTGAAAACCCAACAATGATTGATTTGGGTGTTGGAATATGAAATTAGGGGGTTTGATTGGGCTTATTAATTGATTAATAGCATGATTACTATTTGCTTGCATTCTAGTTGGCCACTTGGATGTTTGTTTTATTGATACCTTAATCAAATTGAGAGAGGAGATTAAGGTTGACATTTATGCTATTATCTTGCTTAATTACTCATGAGAGTGAGATTTGAGTGAGGGTTTTGTGGATTGACATTGTGATTATCCCTTGGTTGGATGTTTGAGACCATGAGAGTGGCTTAATTATGTGATCTAGGTAGTTTTATGCACTCTTGAGAGAGGGCTTAGAGCTAGTTAAGAGTCAATAACCTCAATTAGTTGCTTGGTTTTCTTTCCTCCATGTTTCACCATTCTAATTGCCTAAATCATGATTGGTTGGTGTTGGATCCCTTTCCCTAATCCTATTTGATCTTTGGTAGTTATTTTAGTTTAATATACTTTAGTTGGTAATTGACACCTCCCGACTATTTTTCGGCCTACCTTATTGTTTGGTTAACACATGTTGATGTTCCTTAGTCCTTGTGGAAGAATGACCCTTGCTTGCCACTTTACCTAGGTTAGTGGACTAGTTAGGTTTTGTTTGACTTTAGGAGACTAGTAACGACCTAGTTTTCCCTATGTCACTCAACTCTTGTAATATTTTGATCCACTATTTGTCGGTCCAGACACTTAGGAGTAGGAGGAAATGTAAGAAGATCCTCAATACTTGGCTAGATTCCAACCCCAATTTTTAGGATTCAAGACAAGAATTTTTATCAAATGAACCAAGCATTACTTGGCTAGATTCCAACCCCAATTTTTAGGATTCAAGACAAGAATTTTTATCAAATGAACCAAGCATTACAGCTACATTTGCTTCAACTATTTGTCTCTTTCCTTCCGCTTTGCTCAAGTTAGATTATGCTATTTCAAGAGTTTGCTGAACTTCTTGTGGATCAATGTCACTTCTTTTCTCAGCCTCATTGACTCATTTACAAAAATAGTGATCTCATTATTGCCTATTCTATGGGTTATGTAATTTTTTTTTTTTTTTTGGCAATTCAAAATTATTATTGGCTACCAAAAAAAGAGGTACACACACCAAAGCATCAAAAGCCCAGAAAACTAACCACCAACAAGGGGAGAGAACAAGGGCTAAAGCAAAAACAAACTCCTACCGAAGCTATACAATGTTTCTCAACAGCAAGATTCTATCACTATCTTTACATCTAGCAGAGACTTTAAAAATAATATCTTTCATGACTTGGCTAGTAGACAGACAATCCCTTCTGAAAAGCTTGTTGTTTCTTTGAATCCAAATTGCATACACTGTTTCAGTGAATAGCATGACATACAGCTTTGATCTTCTACTCTTGCTGTGAGCTTTTGTAGTAGCAATCTGCCACTCATATTGAAAGTTTTGCACCTGATGATTAAAACCCATCATCTGCATAATAGGATGCCAGACACCAGTAGCAAACTCGCATTCAAAGAAAAGGTGGTTCACTAATTCCTGCTCCTTGTCACAGAGTCTACAAATTCTACTGCACTGAATATTCCACATACTCAGCCTATCAGTAGTGTAAAGACGATTTTGCAAAACAAGCCAAAGAATAAACTTGCTTTCGGGAGTGGCATTGTTGTTGCATATAAGTCTTCTCCAATTAACTCTATCATGTTCACCAAGCAGAAGAGTGTAGGCCTTTTTAATACTGAATTGCTCATTTGTAAGGACAGAATCCCAACCTCCCACAGCCAAGAAGTGTTGCTACTAATGGCAACACTGAAAACACTGCCTCTTTTAATGTAGTAGGCATTCACCCACCTTACCCACAACTTGTCACTCTTGAAAGCTAAGGCCCATAAAAGTTTCATAATGGCAGCCTTATTCCACAGCTTTATATCAATCAAATTCCATCCACCTGCTGATTTAGGCTTATGGAATTCGGCCAAGCAACAAGAGCTTTATGAGTTGGATTAACGGGACCAGCCATAAAAAATTTTCTACAAATACTCTCAACGACTTTAATAACTTTCTTTGATAGTGGAAAAATATGAGCCCAATAGTTCTCGCATACTACTCAAGATAGTTCTTATAAGTTGTAATCTTCCTGCATAAGAGAGTAAATGGGCCATCCACTCTAAGCTCTCTCTCGTAATCTTTTCAATGAGAGGCTTACATTGAGAGAAGCTTAGTTTCTTAGGAGTGAGAGGGACTCCAAAGTACTTGAATGGAAGAGAACCTATTGGTAAGTTCATAGTCTGCGACCCAGAAAAACAGACTTCATCATTATTGACACCTGCCATATAAATGCAACTTTTTTCAATACTTGCTTCAAGCCCTGACACTTGAGAGAAAGACTGAAAAACTGACATGATTTTTGTGATTGAACTCATGTCAGCCCTTGCAAATAATAGCAAGTCATCAGCAAACATGAGGTGTGTGAGGTGAATCCTCTCACATTTAGGATGAAAATTGAAATCAGGGTTCAACTTAAGTCTTCCAAGGCACCTACTCAAGTATTCCATACATAGTGCAAAAAGAAAGGGAGAGAGAGGGTCCCCCTGTTTGAAGCCCTTTTTTTGCTTTAAAGGCTTTAGTAGGAATGCCATTAACCAAGATAGAGTATGAAACACTCTGAACACAAGCCATTATCCACCTTATACACTGAACTGGAAAACCCAACTCATAAAGCATGGTCTCCGAAAAAGTCCACTCAATCGAATCATAAGCCTTTCTAATATCCACCTTGATTACACACCTTGGGGAAATGTGAGCTCTACCATACCCTCTGATCAACTCAGTAGCCAGGATTATATTATCAGCTATATGTCTTTCAGGAATAAAGACTAATTGAGACTGATTAACCACCTCCCTTATGACCTCATGTAACATGTGGGTTATTATTTTAGCCACTATCTTGTAAAAAATAGTGCAGCATGCTATAGGTCGAAAATCCTTCGCATATCTTGCATTGTCTTTCTTAGGAATAAGTGTCACAAAGAGGTCTTGTTTATAGGTCCATGCATGTAAGAATGTGAAAAGAATTCTCGCACCGCATCATAAATGTCTCTTTTGATGAAAGGCCAGCACTTCTTGAAAAAGACAGCATTGAAACCATCAATGACTGGAGCCTTAGAATCATCAATAGCCCAAAGAGCATTGTCAATCTCCTGCTCACTTATAGGTTTCACCAACATTTCCTTAGCTGCTACACTCAGAGTAGGGCCAGCTCTAACAGTAGGGAGATCAATCCTCGGGTAATTCAATCCGCACAAGTACCAACAGCCTTCCCATAGAAACCAATCTGTTCATGTTGAATATCTGCTATGTTTGTGAGAGGAGTATCATCTTCAAAGATAAACCATATCAAGCTTATTTCTTGCTTTTCCGATTTTAACAAAGGTATAGAAGAGTTTAGAGTTGGCATCACCTAGTGCAAGCCAATTGATTATGGACTTCTGTCTCAAGATACTTTCATCAATCTTAGACCAGAATCTCTGTTTATCAAGGCACTCTTTTTCTTCCTGTTGAGCATCAACATCATCTTGAAAGTATGGCAGAGCTTGAGGACTGCTAGCTTCCTTCTAAATTCTTCCATTTTAATATGAGCGTGAGCATAATGCTTTGAATGTAAACTTTTAAGTGCCAGTTTAACACTCTTTAGTCCATGCCAAACTTTCTTCATATGAAATCTTTCATTAACATCATTCCAAGCTATCTTCACAATTTCTTCAAAATTTTCATGATCACAAAGAATGTTGTTAAATTTTCATATGGGTTATGTTATTGCTCATATATATGGTTTAGTTGAAACAACCTTACTATTACCAAAAAAGTAAATATATCTATTATATATGGGAAGGAGGGTGGTACGGTGTGACGGTGTCCCCCTATAAATTTACTTAACCGCCCATTAGTAAATCAACTATTACCAAAAAAGAAGAAAAACAAAGTGAAACTCAAATATAGCATTAAAAAATTAACTTAAATGTTCTAGGCAATCAAGTTATAATTGAGCCACCAAAAAAAGAAACATTTTTTTTTGCTAATTAAGTAATTATATTGCATAATAAACTCAGTTACAACCACACTAACCCAAGGCAAGAGCAAACCAACTAGGTTAGACTCCTCTAAGCCAAGGGGAAAAAAACGTTGACTATAATATTTAGTACATTTATGCTGAAAAAAGTAAAAAGGAATATTACATACATCAATCAAATATCTTATCGATTAATTTTCTAACACAATCAAGTACCATATCAAAACGGAAAATTCAATCAATTAACAAAGTGAAATGATTTATTTAACACAAAAGACTATGTTAATACAACATAAGAAATCCTAAATAAATTCACTTAACATTCTTTTATCGTTCATCAAGTTTAATTTTAAGAACCTACAAGAAAGAATAAGTAAATTTTTTTAATAAAAATAGAGTTAAGTGATAGAGGTTTAACCTATGAAATTTAGCCAAAAAAAATGTCCAATGTTCAAATTTTTACCCCTGTTTATGCCCAAAAAGGCTAGAATTTATGTTTTTAAAAGAAAATCAGGCACACATCGAATGCATAATTTTCTAGTTGTATAGATTTAATGCGCTTATCCTGCTAATGACATGAGCTTCTCTTAAGCCTAAAGGCATTGGGGGTAATATTATTGATAAATATTATAGTATTCCTTAGCTTGTAAATTCTTTTGCGCAGTAAGCATATGTTTGACATTTGAATTAGTTACTTAGTAGTAGTGGACTTGTGTAGTGGGAACTTACTCCACTTTCTAAGGTGTTAACATTGACCATGTTTAGATCATGGGATATGGGTCCTAGATTTAAGCGCTTTTATATGGTTATTATTTCGTTATAAATAAATGTACTATATGTTGTAATAAAATACGTAACTTTAAGCGAGTGTCAAGCAAATCACACATATCATTGCCACTCGGCTTAGTGGGTATTTATGTTGCTCCCACAGTCCCACTCAATGCAAGATAAAAACCCAAATCTCTACCAAAATTCCGGACTTCTAGAGACTCACCGGGCCGGTGGTGGTGCAAATGCAAAGCAACATTTGGTTGCTGCGTTGCTTACCTCAAAGGATGCATATGATCATCTTTGTGAGACGGTCTCTCTGAATCAAGATATGCGTTGATTAGGTGTTAGATATGATGATTGTGAATTTGTGATACAATTGCTATTATAGTTGAGTGGACTTTAGCAGAGTTCATAAGATTTCAAAAGAAAGCCCAAGAAGTACTAGTCCGATCGAGTTAGTTGGCCTCCAAGCCATTGCTAAAGTGTCCCTCAGACTTCACCCACCAACCCATTAAATCTTACCCCATATGGCCAAAGGCCATGTCAAGATTGATGGTATGTGTAAACACAAATTTTAGATCTGCAAAATGTTATCTTATGAAGAATTCAGAGAATTTGTTTAGAGATAGAAAGAAACGCAGAGAACTTTTCATTGATTGATATAAAACTCTCTTACAGAAGAAGCTAAGACAAAGCAGCTATTTATACAGTAGTTTGTTAGGAAGAAGAACAAACTCTAAACTAACTAATCTGATGTAGCAAACTATTTAACTAACTAGCTGATTTATAAATTAATCTCCAATACCCTCCCTCAAGTTGGGAGGTGTATGAGATAATATTCCCAACTTGCTAAGAAGCAAATTGAATTGAGGAGAAGGAAGAGTCTTGGTAAAGATGTCTACAAGCTGCTGTTGTGTAGGAAGATAAGTCAACTGTATCAACCCTTCAAGAACTTTTTCACGAGTGAAATGGCAATCTATCTCTATATGTTTAGTTCTCTCGTGAAATATAGGATTTTTTGCTATGTGAATAGCTGACTGGTTGTCACAGTGTAGAACCACTGGCTTTAGCTTGTTTACCCCCAGTTCTTCTAACGATCTAACAATCCAAGTAACCTCTGAAGCAGCTGCTGCCATTGCCCTATACTCAGCTTCAGAGGAGGATTTAGACACCGTGCTTTGTTTTTTAGACTTCCATGTGATAGGTGAGCCACCACGGAGGAGAATATAGCCTGTAATAGACTTCCTGGAATCTGGACATGATGCCCAATCCGAGTATGAAAAGGCTTGCAAACAAAGTTCATCATTAGCTTTTAAAAGTATTCCTTGTCCTGCAGTATGTGCAACATATCTCAAGGTATGTTGAAGAGCAACTTGATGAGATAATCTAGGTGAATGCATAAACGATCGAGGCTTTGCACAAAGATAAGCCAAGTCGGGTCTTGTGGTAGTTAAGAAATTAAGCTTGCCTACAAGAGACCCGTAGACCTCTGGATCGGGTAACAATTCACCTCATCGCCTTGGAGCTTAACATGAAGAGGAAGAGGAGTTGTGGCTTTCTTGTGTAGATCAAAAGTACAAGTGGAAAGTAACTCTTTAGTAAATTTTCCTTGACGAGGATAATACCATCTTCGGTGTAACCAACCTCTATGCCTAGGAAGTAGTTGAGCTTACCTAGATCCTTGATACTGAACTCTCTGTGAAGATGAAGTTTAAGATTTTCAATGGCATTAACATTATTGCCAGTGACAATAATGTCATCCACATATACTGCAGCAATGCATATTGTATCATTTGTCTTCTTAATAAAGAGACTGTGATCATGATGAGATTTGACAAAGCCTTGAACATGCAATGAGTGTGCTAGTTTCTCATGCCACTGTCTAGAGGCCTATTTAAGACCATAGAGGGATTTTCTAAGCTTGCATACAAGATTAGAAGGATTAGACATGCCCTTAGGTACCTTCAACTTTCTCCTTCAAATCTCCATGTAAGAAGGCATTATTCACATCTAATTGGAATAATGACCACTTCTTACATGCAAAGAACAACAATTAAGCTTCTCACGGTACTCATCTTCACTACAGATCGAATGTTTCTTCATAATCCACCCCATATTTCGATTAAACCTTTAGCCACCAATCTAGCCTTGTATCTCTCTAATTCACCATTAGCTTTCAGTTTAACCTTATAAACCCACTTGGAACCAATTGGTGTTTTACCTTTAGGAAGTGAGACCAAATCCCAAGTATGATTGTCTTGAAGGGCTTTAATTTCAGCAGACATGACTTCAAGCCACTTAGGATCAGTGGCAGCTTCAGAGTAGTTTTGTGGTTCTGTGAGATCACATGTTTGAGAGATTAAGGCTGTGTAATCAGAAGAAAAAGAGGCATAAGAGACAAGATTACACTAATGAGGTGTGGGAAGAGAAGTAGTAGCAAGATAGCACCGATAGTCCCGAAGATAGGAAGGTTACCTGAGTGATCTGGTAGATGTTCTAAGTGCAAGAACTGATGGTGCAGAAGGTGAGGTGAGTGTAGAAATATCAAAGAGAGAAGAATGAGTTAATGGAATGGAAGCAACTTCAAAAGAAGAAGAAATAGGATGATCAGAGGAAGAAAAAGTTTCATGAAAAGAAGGAAGAGGTGAATCATGGGAAGGAAAAATTGTAGAAGGAGAAGAAAAATCTGGATCATCATGATAACTAGGTGCAGAAGAAGACGGTAGGTAAATGGCATTTGTATAGTTGGAGGAAGGAGTAGAATGTTTCAGCAATAAGTGATATGGGAAATGATGCTCATGAAAATAGACATCTCTAGTCACTGCAACTTTGTTAGTGTCAATATCTAAAATTTTATAACCTTTCTGGGTTTCTGAATAACCAAGGAACACACATGGCTTTGCTCTTTCTTGTAACTTGGATCTCTTCAGCTTAGGAGTAGAAATATAGCATAAGCATCCAAAAGTCTTCAGATGAGAAATAGTAGCAGCTTTACCACCATACAATCTGAAGTATGGTGTATCAAACTTGATAGCCTTCAAAGGCATCCTTTTGATAAGATAGGTAGCACAAAGAACAGCATAGCCCCAAAATCTATCAGGGACCCTTGATTGAATGTACAAGGCCCTAGCTGTTTCCAGAAGATGCTTGTGCTTCCTTTCAACAACCCCATTTTATTGGGGAGTATTGCTGCAACTAGTTTGGATAAGAATGCCTAGTTGAGTGTAGAGCACCTTCATCTCACCTTCACACAGTTCCCCTGCATTATCTGATCTAACACACTTCACAGTAACATTGAATTGTGTTTTGATCATTTGCAAAAAATTCTTCATAATAGAAACATAATCAGTTTTGTGTTTCAGGAAATGAACCCAAGTATATCTGCTAAAATCATCAACTATGGTAAGAAATTGATTACAACCAGTTGTAGTATTTACAGAATGAGGTCCCCATACATCTATATGAAGCAACTCAAAAGGCTGGGTTGTTTTTATTGAACTCCTAGGAAAAGACACTCTAATCTGTTTGGCTTTGGGAGAAATTTGACAAATAGTGTCATGTAAACAGGATTTAATATCACAGGATATAGGAAGTAGTTTCAGCTGGCTATAAGGTATATGACCTAGCCTAAGATGCCAAAGTTTAGCATCTGTTACAGCAGCAAGACACAAAGAATCACAGGTGTGTGAAGTAGCAGTAGGGCACACCTTATTGTCTTCAACATTATACAGACCAGCTTGAAGTTTACCAAGAGGAATCAACCTTCCTTTTTGAGAGCAAATAAAGCATGTGTCATGAGTAAAACGCATCTCACAGTGCATATCTTTACAAAGCCTATGCACAGAAATCAAATTGAACTTGAAATGGGGAACATGAAGAACATTATGTAATATAATGTCATCATTCAATTTGATAGTGCCAATATGTTTCACAGGAACTTTACTACCATCAGGAATGGTAATAAAATGGTCAGATGCATGTATTTTTGTATATTCAGAGAAATATGTTAGATCTGAGCAAATATGGTCTGTAGCACCACTGTCTAACAACCATTTAGAATTAGAGTAAGATAGAAAGCATAAGCTAGTACCTGCCATCATAGCATGACTGGTAGTAGAGGCAGAATTCATGGTGGATTGAGTGGATTTGAGCATGTTGATGAGCTGATTATATTGCTCCATGGACAATGTAGGTGCTGAATCAGGTTCATCAACATCCATAGCATCAGATGAAGATACAGCAGCAATCCTTTTGTCCTTGAATCCTTTGAAGTTTGCAGGATAACCATGAACTTTGAAGCATCTATTAATGTTGTGTCCTGGTATCTCACAATGAGTACAGTATTATTTGGACCCTGGCTTATCAGATTTAACTCCTCCTGAGCTCTTAGAAAAGGAAGCTGGTCTTTTGAAGTTATTGTTGTTCTGTTTCACATAGTTACCAGAATTGCCAGAATTGCCAGGCTTGGAATCATTGTATCTCCTTTCATGATCTGCCATCATGGCCATAGAATCAGAATTGGAGCTTACTGAAATCTCCTTATGTTTCTCCTCTTGGGAAAACATTCTGTATGCATCAGTTACTTTAGGAAGTGCTTGCATCATTAGCATATTGCCCCTAATAGTAGCATATTTATCAGATAGCTTCATCATAAACTGCAGTACCATCTTCTCCTGGTGTCTCTCATAGATTTTCTTAGTCAAATTACAAGAGCAATTATTGCAAGTGCAATATGGAAGTGGATGAGCTTCATCAATTGCATCCTAGACTGATTTCATTTCAGTAAAGAACTCTGAAACAGACTGATTTCGTCCTTGATGTATGTCAGACAATTTTTGTTCCAAGGCATAAATCTGAGCCAAAGAAGTGTAGCCAAAGCGTTCTTCTAGGTCTAACCAAATGTCTCTAGCAGATTGTTTGAACATAACACTTCCAGCTATGCTTTCATCAAGATTAAACAATAGCCATGAACATACTAGATCATTACATCTAGACCATGCCTTGTGTTCAGCAGAATGCACATCAGCAGGAGTTTTGTAAAGACCATTAACAAAACCTGCCTTATTCTTAGCTGATAAAGTCAATAATATTGCTCTCTTCCAACTAGTGTAGCCTTCACCATTGAATTTAAACGACACTAATTGTGCAGAATTCGCATCAGATGGATGGATATAGTATATACTACTAGGATCTTGGTTCAAAGGCAATGGAGGTGATCTGTTATTGTTACTGTTATTTTCTATCTCAATAGGCATGATTCAAGATATTTTGTAGAACAATTGAGGTTTAGATTTCAAGAAAAAAAATGGAATCAAATCAAATCTGAATGAAATGAGGTATAGATTTCAAGAAATGGCAGAATCAAATAAAATCTGGATGAAATGATTGAAGAATTGAAGAATTGAAGAATTCAGAATCAATGTAGATTGAAAACAATTAATCAATCTCAACAAAGATAAGATGAATGTGACGATCTAAGATGATGATAAATGAATCAATGATATTCAGACAGAGAAAAATAAGCAAGAATTTAGAAAATTCGAATCAATCTCAACAAGAATCAGCAGATTTTCAGCTTAGAAATCATCAATTATGACAATTATCAGGATTTTACAACAATTTCAGTAGAGATTCTAGGTTTTCAACGAGATTTAAGAAGAGGTTTTGGTTTAATCACACCTGAATTGAAGAATTTCAGCTGCGAAAATGCGAAGATCTAAGAAATTTAGCTGCGAAGAACAAAATTCTTCAGTTGAATCAAAATCAATGCGGAATTTTGACAAATTTTCAGCAAGAAATTGTCCTAGAATACGTGATTTTGCTCTGATACCATGCTATCTTATGAAGAATTCAGAGAATTTGTTTAGAGATAGAAAGAAACTCAGAGAACTTTTCATTGATTGATATAAAACTCTCTTACAGAAGAAGCTAAGACAAAGCAGCTATTTATACAGTATTTTGTTAGGAAGAATAACAAACTCTAAACTAACTAATCTGATGTAGCAAACTATTTAACTAACTAGCTGATTTATAAATTAATCTCCAATACAAAATAGAGAGTCAAAAGATGTAAACAAAATAATATTTTATTGATTTTTATATTTGAGTTACAATCTCTAATATATTTGATCCTCTGATTCGATCTGCACATGTATTTGAACTTTGCGATTCACGAACAACTTTGATATTCTTGGATAAGGGCCTTCGGGTTGATCTTGTCCAAGGATGTTGATGTAGATAGAACGACACGTTGAATGCTTGTTGTTCTGCTTCTACGGGAAGGATTTGATGTTGATTTGTTGTTGCTCACAAACAAATATGATCTTCTTGAAAGGGCCTTCGGGCTTAATCTCGTCCAAGGTTCATCTTGTTTCTTATCCCGGGAGAGAATTTGATGTAACTTGACTGGCAGAGAGAGTACTTGAGAGCTTTACTTTGTGCCTTCTGTCTTTCCCCTTGCTGGCTTTGGAGTCTGATTTCTAGCTTCTCTCCCACAAATGAAGAGGAGGACTCTATTTATACAATTTTGTTGAACTTAGGGTTTCCAACTATCCTGCCACGTGGGCCTCATGGACATAAACCCTCCCAAGAGCCAAACTTTCATTTAATGGGACTTTGATCCAATAATAAATGGTTTTAATTAAAATAGGCTAATTTTAATAAGAAGCCCAAATTAATTGATTTTGATGACCATTTATTAACAAAAGTCAACATTTGACTTTAATGAGTCAAATAATAATTATGTGGCATTACTAAAATTTTCATGCCTACAGTATGATATCCCTGAAGTAGAATAGAAAGCATCCTTAGTGGAGGTAGGACTATTCATAGGTTGGGTTGTTGCGGTTTGAGATTTAACCCAAACCAAACTTCAAATATACGATTTGATATTTTTCCAACTCAAACCGCACCGCACTTTCGCCTCAAACCACTACAACAAAATCCATCAAAGAGGGCAATTTTTATTAATAAAAAGGGCAATTAGATAATTGCCTTGTATCATAGTACCAAGAAAGGCAAATACCTTTCCCCCTTGTTGATATTCATTAAGAGGGCAATTCTACCATTTTGCCCTCTTTGATATTACCTAAGAGGGCAATTTTAAGCTTGCCCTCTATAATATCATCTAAGAAGACAATTTTACAGATTTAGCTTCTTTAATGTCGCCCTAATAATAAGCTAATATATTATTTTGACAGATTTAAATATAATTAAAAGTTGCAAATTTTTTTTACCCTATTTGAAAAACAATTAAGAGGGCAATTTTATTAGTGCCCTTTTTTAAAACAACTAATAGGGTAAAACAATACATTTACCCTTCTTGATATAAAAAAAAAATAGTCCAGTACAAATTATAATTTTCAGAGAAAGTTCATTAGAGAGTAGTCAAATTTCTTTCTCAAAATTCACGTACATGAGATTCCAATTTTTTTCAATCTCTTTCTTGATTATTATTTTGCTTACATGAGATTTCCTCTCTCTCACTTTCTCCCTCTTAATCTTCGATTTCAAATTCAATTAATCGTAAATACTACTCAGACTTTGATTGATTGTCGACGGATTTAATCTTTAAAAATGGTGCGTTCTCTCTATATTTCGCTCATAGCTTAGATCTGCTTTCATTTTGCTTCGATTCGATCTTTTTTGCCCCAATTGTCTTCGTAATTTAGATTTTTTTATCTTTTCAATTTATCTTTGAAAAGACAAACTGAATTTCGCTGAAGTTCGATTCGAATAGAATTCATCTTTAATCAAGTTAAAAAAGGTTTGATTTCGGTACATTTTGCTTTGTAGATTCTTAATTAACTACTTTGTAGATTCTCTAGTTTTGATGAAAGTGTTTGAATTCTCCAGTTTTGTTTGAATTCTCCAATTCTGTTTGTGAGAGAAATTTTCAAGTGGTTTGCAATTAGCTTCAACAATTCAAGGTAGGATTGAGTAATGTTCAAGTAATTTTCAGAAAATTCTTTATTAAACTTTGAATTTCACTTTACATTTGTTCGAATTTCTTGATGTTCTGCGTTTTTTTTCAATCATTTCTTATATTCAGATAACATCGGAGTTTGCGACTGAATTTTTCGAGTGATTTGCAATTGGCTTCAACAATTCAAGGTACGATTGAGTAATACTCAAGTAAATTTCGGAAAATTTCGAGTCATTTTCTGATTTTTTTTGACGAGATTTTCTGATTTTATCTAATGTTGTTAATGGATTAAAGCATATAATGGAACACGTTTGATGGATGTGTTCCTTTTTTAGAATTGGTAAATTTGCAAATTACCAGTTAATAATGAATGTAGAGACATATGATCTGATGCTGGCTGTGTAATTTGAAAGCATTTGGTTTTACACATTTGCAAAAGTAATAATGGTCAAACAAATAGCCAACTACATTTTATCAAAAGTGGAGTTGATTGGATTTCCTTGCCATTCATGCTTTCTATTAATTGTATTATGTCTGAACCTATATTTATGCAAACAAATCTGTGTTTACAAACGAAACTCGAGAGACGGTCAAGGATAGTTTGTTGTGTCAGCCTGTGAGGTATCTCAGAATACCGAGATGGTTACAGATGACCTGTTAAGACATACGATTATATGATGATTCACTAACATGAGGAGGAATAATGGTTTTCGCTTGTAAAGCTGGTGTTGCCACCACACAGCTCCCTTCCTTCTTCTAAATAGACTGAGGCTACAACTGCTTTTGAGATCTTGTGTGATACACACACACAAGAAGGAGATAAAAGTAGCAACTGAAGTTCACCCTGTTTAAGTACAGACCCAAAATTCAATTTTTAATGTCTTAATTAAAAAGGGGAGGGGATTATGGATTTTTACGGATGGTGAAGGAGGCAACAACAGAGTCAATTTTCTCACGGATGGTGGATTCTTCCTTCTTCACAACAAGAAGAACTTGTTCTCCGCTTGAACATCCGTGATGAGCAAAGACGAGCTTCCCGCCTCGACCCTTGAGTGCAGCCACGAAGGGAACCTTGAATGTCCCTTAGTAACCCATGTAGACTCGGAGAGAGCGGATGAAAATCAACATCTCTCGGAGATGGACTCGGAGAAACCATATCCTCGTCCGAGTCAATCATAATGGCATCACTCTCACCCTTGTCCCTGGGAACTTAGTATCGCCCGGCTCCGCCTCTTCCTCACGTGCTTAGTAGCCCTCGCAGCTTTGATCCTCAACCTTCTTCCTCCTCACACCCGATTCCTCCTTCATCTTCACTTCCTCCACATCAAATTCAAGACTACCACACTTAACTCTCAAACTCACCTTGTTAAAGTGTCTTTTGGTGAGGTAGTTTTCGGGTTCAAGGTCAAAAGAAGGTTTGGAGGGAAGTTTAACCTTACACTTTTGAAAAATGTAGGTGAGTGGGTTTCCATACCCAATGCGATTTTTGTGGGTGATGCAGTGGGTAAGGTGGGTAATCATCAAGGAAGGAAGATTGATTTAAATGTTGTTGGCTAAACAGTACATGATGGAGAGATCCATCAAATTAGCTTGGGTTCTTTTGGAAGTGCGAGGGAGGACAAAACGCCATACCAGTTGAAACAACAGTTTGTGAAAGGGGGTTAGGTCTTTTTGGTCAAGGGAAGGTCAGAGGCTTTACCACAAAAAAATGTCACAATTTCCTCATTAGAAGCCCCATTAACATTCAATTTCACTTTTCCTTTATTATAATCCTTGTACCCTTCTGCTGGTACATCAAACCATGCACTCAAACACTTTTCATCAAACTTAACTAAACCTCCATGAACTGTACTTAAACACAAACCATCATTATTTTCAAACTTAGAGCAAAATTCACTCATCTCATCCTCATATAATCCCTCATCTACACATATTATCTTAGACCACTTTTGAAAATTTAAACAATCAATAAATTCAGCCCATTTAACTTTCTTGCACCAAGCGATGTCAACATAGAAACCAATCAAGAATTTCGAAGATTTGGTTTTCTTGCCTCGCTTTATGGGAACCCTAACAATCTTTTCTTGCTCTTCTTCTTCTTCGCTTACTTCATCCTCTTTCTTGGGAGATATGGCCTCATGCGCCGAAGAATTTTCGAGGGAACCCATAGTTTCTTGGTTGGAGTTGGAAGACTTATTGTCGCTTTCCTCGTATTCCACCAAAGGAGAAGTTTTTTCTACTGAAAATTTTGGGGGTTTTGGGTTTCTTCGGAGGATTTTCGTTTGGGTGCCATTGAAGAAGAGTTGGAAGTTTGGAGAGTTTTGGAAATTTGGAGAAGATGAGTGGTTTTTAGAGAGTTGATGGTTTTGAGGAAAAGTGAATTTACCGTGTAAAGAGGAGTGATGTGATGGAAGGGTTTTTATGATGGGATGGGTTTATGGGGGATTGTGAACTATAAATGGTGGCTTTTCCCTTTTCGCTTAATCCATTTAATTTCGAATTTCAAGCTCTAAACTTAGACTTAGGTGAACCGTTGCAATGTATTAGGAGATGAAATTTTGTGGAGAATTAAATGGAGAAATAAAATGAATTTGGGAGAGATATTTACGAAAATTGAGAATAAAAAGAAAATAATAAAGAAAATTGAACTCATGCAATTATCATGCTCAAGCTAGAAATACACAAGCCTCATCATTTTCTGCTCAATATGTACGCGAGGACAATAAGGGGAATATTATGAAGATGAATGCGAGTCCTTTATCTTTGAATTGTATGAAATAATTTCATAGAAATTGTAGGTCACTTAGAGTAAGATTTGTAACATAGGGGGTTGCTAAAAATAGCACTTTCAATTTATTCTGATCATCCCTAGCTCTAAGCGAATCTTTTCAAATTTTTCTCTAGGGAGAGGTTTAGTTAATATATTAGCAATTTGATTTTCAGTTGGACAAAATTCAACTTTAACTAGACCCTTTTCAACATTGTCCTTTAAGAAATGATGTCTAATATAAATATGCTTGACTCTAGAATGATGTACTGGATCCTTAAAGATGCAGATAGTACTTGTATTATCACAATATATAGGAACACACTTAAATTTAATTCCAAAATCTCATACATGTTGCTTGATCCATAATACCTGGGAACAACAAGCAGTAGCAGCCACGTACTCTGCTTCTGCAGTGGACAAGGCAACAATATTTTGTTTCTTTGAGCTCCAAGAGACTAAGTTTGTTCCTAGGTACTGGACAATTCCAGAAGTGCTTTTTCGATTCACTAAGTCTCCAGTATAGTCCGCATCAGAATAAATTACCAAATCAAAGATATCACTACGAGGATAGAACAAACAAAGATCATCACTTCCTTTCAAATACCTAAGGATTCTTTTGACAACCGTCAAGTGAGATTCCTTTGGATTTGATTGGAATCTTGCACATAATCCAACACTAAAAGCAATATCGGGTCTACTAGCAGTTAGATATAGTAAGGATCCAATCATACCTCTATATTGCTTCTCATTTACACTCTTACCATTTGAGTCTTCATCCAACCTTGTACCTGTTCCAATAGGAGTGTGGTTTATTTTTAAATTTTCCAGTCCATATTTCTTCAGTAGTTCCTTTACATATTTTTGTTGATGGATCATTGTTCCTCTTTCTGTTTGCTTGATTTGTAAGCCGAGAAAGAAGTTCAATTCCCCCATCATGCTCATCTCAAATTCACTGCTCATTAGATCAGCAAATTCCTTGCATAGAAGATCATTAGTAGCTCCAAATATAATATCATCAACATAAATTTGGATTACTAATATGTCTGTTCCTTTAGATCGAAGGAACAGAGTCCTATCAACTTTACCTCTAATAAAGTTATGTGAAAGCAAGAATTTTGAAAGTCTTTCATACCACGATCTAGGAGCTTGTTTTAACCCATAAAGAGCTTTATCAAGCTTATAGACTTGGTTTCTCAAATCCGAGAGGTTGTTCCACATAGACGTCTTCCATTAGAAAGCCATTTAAAAATGCACATTTAACGTCCATTTGGTACAACTTAAATCCCATAAAGGCAGCAAATGCAATCAAAATTCCAATAGCTTATATTCTAGCAACATGAGCAAAGGTTTCATCGAAATCGATACCTTCTTGTTGATTGTAACCTTTTGCTACAAGTCTAGCCTTGTTCCTTTTGACTGTGCCATGTTCATCAAGCTTGTTCCTGAAACTAGGCCCATTTCAGTCCAATTACCTTCTGGTTCTTTAGCTTAGGCTCCAGGTGCCAGAGTTTGTTCCTTTGAAATTCATCAGCTCCTCTTGCATGGCATTTATCCAATCGACTCTCTTAATGCTTCGAGTATGATCCCGAGGTTCGACATGGACATAAAAGCATGAAAAGCACAAAAATTCTTCATTTGGGATCTTGTTTGAGTTCCCTTTTCAATGTCACTTATGATTAATTCTAAGGGTTAATGTTTCCAAGGCTTTGGTTCAAATCTCCTTGTTGCTGTAGCTTCTTGAGGTGCTTCTTCAGGTGTTTGATTTGTTGGATCTTCTTCATATTCGAGTTTTCCTCCTTCTTCCCGAGTTCCATCTTCCGCCTGTTCCCCCTAAGGATCGGGAACAATTGTCTCTCGTTTCGGAATATACTTCTTTTCTTTATCTCAAAAGTGGTTATTTCGTCATCATAGTGGTTTGACTCTTTAGATCGAGTCAAGCTAATTTCAAACTCATCATCATAACTTGGTTCCTGCAGAGAGTTAGTTTCATCAAAGATAATATGGACACTCTCCTCTACACACATGGTCTTATTGTAGACTCGGTAAGCTTTACTATTTGAAGCATATCCTAGAAATATGGCTTCATCACTTCTAGCATCAAATTTTCCTAAATTGTGTCTTTTCCATTGTTATGTACAAAAACATTTACATCCAAAGACTCGAAAATAAGAGATATTGGGTTTTCTTCCTTTGAGGAGTTCATAGGGTGTTTTCAATGTAATTGGCCTTAGCATAACTCGGTTGATGATGTAGCATGCTGTGTTCACTGCTTCCGCCCAAAAGTTCTTTGGAAGACCACTTGCTATTATCATTGTTCTAGCCATGTCCTCCAGGGTCCGGTTCTTTCTCTCAACTACACCGTTCTGTTGAGGTGTTCTTAGAGCAGAGAAGTTGTGATCTAAGCCTTCGTTGCTGCAAAATTCATCAAACTTGGAGTTTTTAAACTCCTTACCATGATCAGATCTCAAGTGCTTTAATTTATAACCACTAGTTCGTTGAATCTTTTTTGCAAAGTTAGGAATTCATCAAATGTTTCATCTTTGCTACGAAGAAAAATAACCAAAGTATATCTTGAAAAATCATCTACAATGACTAAGACATATCTCTTACCTGATCTGCTTTGGATTCGTACAGGACCACATAAGTCCATATGAATAAGCTCCAATGGACTTTGTGTACTTACCATTTTCTTTGATTTGAATGAGGATCTCACTTGCTTGCCTTTCACGCCTGCATCACAAACACCATGGTTGATAGATTTAATTGATGGTAACCCAACATCTAAGTCTTTACCACTTAACTTGTGCAATAGTGATAAGCTAGCATGACCGCATCGTATGTGCCATAGCAACGGTTCCTCTTCTATCACACTCAAGCATGTGAGATTGTTCGTAGGAACCAGGTTGAGGTCTACAACGTAGGCATTCCCTTGTTTCTTCCAGAATTTTAGTACATGTATTATCATTGCTGACTACACAAGACTCTTTAGTAAACTTTACAACATTACCCTTATCACAGAATTGAGAAATACTAAGTAAGCTATGTTTTAAACCCTCGACTAAAAATACATTGTCTATGGAATGTGACTGAGATTTTCCAATCTTATCAACTTCTACTATGTTACATGTAAGATTATCTCCAAAGGTCACGCTTCCTCCATTGTAAACGAAAGTGAGAAATTTTGATTTGTCTCCTGTCATGTGCTTGGAACAACCGGTTGTCGAGGAACCACGGGTTGTTCCCTCTCACTTCGTCTGCATCCATAACAATTAGTTAGTGGTAGGAACCCGATCTCGCTTGGGTTCCTTTGTTGAACTTGAGTTACTCTTGATTTTCCAAACCTTTTTAACAATATAAGTGTTCCTTTCAATCCGTTCTTCTCTGGTGGAACAGTCTGTCACTAAGTGACCACTGTTCCCACAATAAGAACATATTTTGTTACTTAGCAGATCTACATACTTTTTCTTTTTGTTCTTCTTTTTATGGTTGAAACCAAGACCATCCCTTCCTTTGTTTTGATATCTATCGATCCAACTCACTGGATCAGGGAGTTTTTGTTCCTTGAGGATCCCAGTTCCTTTCGTAGTACCAGATTTTCTTTTAAAGCAATTTCATAATAAAGTTTTAACTTTTCAAAATCCATCCTGGTACTTGTCGAAGGAACTGTTCCTTCAGGAACAAATAGTTTCAACTCTGCCAGTTCCATATTCAAGAGATAATTCTCATTTTTCACTTTTTCAAAAAGCTTCTTGAATGGCTCTATTTTTGTCAAAGAGTTCAAAAAATCATTTTCCAGTATTAGACTTTAAAGAGTTTAGCGAAGTAGAATGTTCCTTGGTGACTTTCAACGCATTTTCTACTTGTTCTCTTTTTAAGCAAACTTCCTTGTAGTCAAGTGTCTTCTTCAGTTTGTTCCTGCTCCTCGTCTAAGTCAGACTCTCCCCATGCTGCTACCATGGCTCTCTTCATGTATGTCTTTGAGATAGGTTTCGTTGTTCCTTGCCCTTCTCCTTGAATCTTCCTTTTACTTTCTCGTTCTCTCATAGAGGACATTCTTTGATGAAATGATCAAGGCCTCCACATTTGTGACAACTCAGTTTTGTTGCTTTCCTTGCATTCTTCCCTTTATAATTCTTGTTGAAGAATTTCTTGAACCTTCTTACAATCATGGCTACTTCTTCATCATCGTATTCCTCGATTTGAGGGCTAGAGCTTTGGGCTCGATTGTTTCAGCCTCATGAGTTCCTAGATGTAACTCATGAGTCATCAAGGACCTAGCAAATTGTTCAATGTTGAACGTTGTGAAATCCTTTGTTTCAGCAAGTCTTGTCACCTTGGCCAACCACTTTTCGTCTTGTGGAAGTCTTCGCGGTACCTTTCGAACTTCTTGTTCCAGCGAAATGACTTTGCCAAGAGATTCAAGTTCGTTGATTATGTTTCGAGAAGCGAGTAAGCATGTCTTGAACTGGTTCTTTTTGCTTCATTTGAAACAGCTTGTATTTATGCATTAGCATATCAATCTTGGATCTCTTGACTTCGTTTGTTCCTTCATGTGTTACTTGGAGAAGTTCCCACATTTGTTTGGCAGTCTTGCATCCCATGACTCTATTATGCTCATGGAGACCAAGACCACAATGGAGAAGTTTCTTGGCCATGTTGTTCATCTCCATCTTGTCGAAGTCGTCTTTGTCATAATCTTCAAGAGGTTTGGGAACCATTTCATCCTTTTCATTCTTTTTCATAACTTCAAAGTCACCTAGTTCAATGATTCGCCATACTTGGTAATTCTCAGCCTTTATGAAGATCTCCATTCGATTCTTCCAGTATGGATAGTGCTTGCCATTGAACATTGGTGGACATTGGGTTGAGTACCCTTCATCTAGCTTTTCTCCCGTAGTATTCATAATTCCAGTTACTATCTCCTCAGTGTTAGCTGATTTTGGAGGTACCAGGCTCGATACCAATTGTTAGTCTTGTATGAACACACTACCAACTACAAGAGAGGGTGAATTGTAGTTGTGGGAATTTTTAACTATTTTACGGAGTTTATAGAACTTTAAAACAAACAAGAGAAATATTGAGAATAAGAGAAATGATACAAAGGTTTAACTTACAAGGAAAACTTCCTAGGCCCAATAGGAAGAAAAACCTTGACCACGAGGGATTTTGACTCTTGACTTCTCTTATTAATAATAGGCCAAATGACTCTTTGTACAACCTATTACTGGACCTCACTCAGTTCCTCTAGGAACCAATTCCCTGTCACTCAGTTTCCCCTAAACGAGTGAACTTCTCTTGACTTCTCTAGAAGTCTTCTCTTTCTCTCTTTCTCTTACTCTCTTGATTACAAAGACACTCTTTGATTTTCACTCACCCAACACTCAAAAGTATTACACAATGATTGCTAATGAAGAGGAGTAAATTACATAAAACTTTCTAAGTATATGTGCTTGTGAATGCTTGAAAGTCTTAATCTTTTCGAACAATGAAATCTCCTTATATAGCTGCTGCAAATTCTTGTTCTTCAAGTATATTACTCCACGTTTTGTCTCAGCTTGTTTTTAGGCTTCATGGCCCACGATCTTTCTGCACAATCTCCACATTTATTGCAACGGAAATAACCATAGTCCACTAGCCGTTGAAGTGGAGATACCCAACGAGTGGTTTCCTAACTTCACGCCCCACGTTCCTTCTTTGTAGCCATGAAGTCTTCAACCTATTTCCACAAAGCAAGCAACAACTACTATCTAGTAACACGAAATCTTTTTCTCAAAAGATCCTTAGTTACTAGAATAATTAATCATACCATTGTAAATAATGTCGAGTGCCACAATATATTCTTAAAACATAATATCTTGATAAGATTAAATATCCCTTAATATTTTCTCCACGAGATAAAAGAATATAAAAGGTAAGAAAGCTATTTTTATGTTTTTTATTTTTTCAAAATAAAACTATACAAGACAATGATTATTTGTCATCATCAAAATAGTGAATACAATAATCCCAAGTCAAACAAAGCTTTACTAAAGCACAAAACTAGTAGACCGGCAATTGAAGGTCTTCCACAAGGACTAATTAAACATCGGTTCAAGTTAATTAAATGATAAGTTAGGTTTGGAAAGAAATCGGAAGGCGTCAAACTATCAACTAAGGACTATTTAACTAAACTAGCTACAAAAAATCAAATAAGATTAGGGAAAGGGATTAAACTCCAACTCATTCATGATTTAGGTAATATTCAAACTATGAAACATAGAGGAAGGAGGATTACACAACTATTTAAGGTTATTGTCTCTTAACTAGTCCTAAGCGCTCTATTAATGGTGCATAAAACTTTCGAAATCACATAACTAAGTTACTCTTATGGTCTCAAAATGCAACCAAGAGATAAGTACAATGTCAATCAATAGAAGTACTTTGTTGTCATGTTTAATTTCTATCTAGCCTTTTTTATTTACTTGTGATGGTTGATAATGCTAGTTCTAATGATGTTGCATGTTCGAAATTGAAAAAATGGTGCAAAAGAAGATGTCTTGTATTGGTAATGGTGCAAAAGAAGATGTCTTGTATTGCTAGTTCTAATCATTATATTGAAAAAAAACGAACATCCACCAAAGAAAAAGGAAAAAAATGAATAAGACACATCAAGGCAAACATGAAGCATGAAGCAAGCAATAAAAGCAAAAAAATAATTCAATAAAACCATCATGATCCTAAAGGGGGCTAATTCCTTGAACAATAATCTTAAACTAAGGGGAAAGGGGATAATAAATAAGGTTCAACCTCGAACAATCAACTTCTGGACAAAAGGGTATTATTTCTAAAACAAAAAGCTGAAAAAACGCAATGTACAAAGAGTGAGAAATAGAATCACTCTTCTGTAAAAAGAGAATCCAATGCTCAACAAGCAACTCGATCAATCGTAGTCACCAACTAGCCACAACCTTCAATAACTGACAAGTGACAACATCAAAATGAAGAACAAAATAACAAATTGAATATAATAAGAAAGCAAATAGGCTATTTAAAATACTCCATTTAGTAGCCACTATCTATAACATGAAATTCTCTTCATGTGCTATTTATACTTTGGTATAGAATTCTCACAAAACCTAAGTATTTTATATTAGTTGTATAATATGTAATAACTTTAGATTTAATAGTAAAGCGGGTGAGCGTATGATTCATGAATTCGCCATATACCTCATCCTCAAAGTTGTCAACACATATTATATAATAATGAACCAACACAACAACATTCAATTTACAATATGCACTTCTTATACTCTCAATTCCAAATCAATCTAACATTTCAATAAAAAAAGAAATTCAACAAGCTAACTTGTACACTTTTAGTCATATTTTTTATATCAATTTCAATCCTGCAATTAATCAAACAAATAATAAAATTAAAATCTGAGTTTAATTTAAAGAAGAGAAACAAGAGAGGCAACACAACATCGCATGTAAGGATTCAGTTTAATTTGCAATACCACATGAGCAAAAATTCTTAAAATGAACTAACTAACCGTGTTGCGTAGTCGATTTTCTTCGAGACCGAGTGACTGTAAATGCTTCGTGGCCTACCATTACAAGAATTTGAGTTCGAAGAGCCGACGAACCATCAACAATAAGTTTTAGAACCCGATCACTAGGGCACACAGAGAAATCTACCGTGTTCGGAATCCAAAGCCCCCGAAAAAAACACGAGACGTCCCCAATATTACTCGACCGCCTTCTATTTCCGCCACCCTCTTTTGGCATTGATGTGAAACACCCCATATCCTCTGTATCACTCTATTTCTATACCAACACTTAGCCCCTTACCCAACCAATTGAGTGAGTAAGAGACGAGGGTATGTAGACTACAGCGCACCACTAGCATCAGACGGTGGTGGTGGTGAACTCCACCGATGTTGGTGGACGAGCAATGGATGCGTGGACAAGGGAGGAAAGAGGCAGTGGCGGTGACTCTAACACCACCCAGTAACAACAACAACACCACACGAAGGGAAAATAGAGAGAGCAGCACGGCGAGCGCCGGGGGGAGGGGGAGCGCCAATGAACTGGAGGGGAGGTAGCGCGGCAAGCGAAGAGAAAGAAACGGGGTAGTATTACTTTTCTGGACCTGTATGTGAATGACATACTTCTCTTTGGAAATGATAAACCATGCTTGAGTCAGTCAAGGAATGGCTTAAAAATTGTTTCTCTAAGAAAGACCTAGGAGAGGCAGAGTACATTTTGGGAATAAAGATCTATAGAGATAGATCGAAAAGACTGATTGGACTTTGTCAAGAGACTTACACTGATAAGGTTCTTGCAAGGTTCAAGCTTGGAAAACTCCAAAAGAGGTTTCATTCCCATGCAACATGGCATAACACTTGGCAAGACTCAGCGTCCTTCAAGTCCTGATAAGGTCAAGCGTATGAGTAATGTTCCCTATGCTTCTGCAGTAGGATCCATTATGTATGCCATGATATGCACTTGACCGGATGTTGAATATAGTTTGTGTATATGTAGCAGATACTAGTAAATCCAGGAGATGCGCACTGGCTGGCAGCGAAAAACATCCTCAAGTACTTGCGAAGGACTAAGGATATTTTTGTGGTTTATGGTGGAGATGATGAGTTTGTTGTTACTGGATACACCGATGCAAGCTTTCAGAGTGACAAAGATGATTCCGATCCCAATATGGTTTCATATTTTGTCTCAAAGGAGGAGTTGTGAGCTGGAAGAGCTCTAAGAAGAGTACCATCGCGGATTCTACAATGGAGACCGAGTATATTGCGGCAACGAATGATGCAACAAAGGAAGTTGTTTGGATCAAAAAGTTCATTAGTGAGCTTGGTGTAGTTCCTAGAATTGAGAATGGCATCGAGTTGTATTGTGACAACAATGTTGCCATTGCTCAGTCTAAGGAACCCACATCGCATCAAAGGTCTAAACGGGTGCTAAGGAAATTCCATCTTATTCGAGAGATCGTTGGAAGAGAGGATGTGAAAGTAAGCAAGGTTCATATTGAGGATATGTAGCAGATCCTCTGACTAAACCGCTTGCTCAACCTAAGAGTGAGTGTCATACTAGGTCCATGGGGATTAAGCATATGGGAAAATGGATTTGGGTTGTTTACTTCATGTTTACAATTGTAAAGACATTTATCATGTTTTGAATGTTTATTAATCAAAATTTGTTTCTTATTTAATTGTTTGGTTTAATATTAAATAAAATATCCAAATAATTTGTGTTTCAAATAGGATTATCGAAAACGTTTTGATAATGGAACCCTATAAAGTGTACTGGAATAACAAATTATTTAAAGTCCCTAGTCTAAATCACTAAATTGGACATAAGTGATTTATTTAAAGACTAGTATATAATTAATTGATAGCACAGTTCCATGAGCTATGGATACATAGAGATGTCGAATTGATTATATGGATGTATATTTGATACATTGAGACTTGACCTAATTAGATTCTAAAAGTAGAATCAAACTACTATATTTAGTGGATTCCTTAGACATGAGTATGTCTTAATAACCACAATATAATTACTTTAAACCTTGACGCTATTAAACGCTGCATCGTAAAAGGAGGTTATAAAAGTAGTGATCAGGTGGGCTAAGAATTAAGTGGGATTTATGGTCATACAAGAGTAGATAAGTTATCCTATTAAATAGGAATGGTGTATGGGCCTCTTGATGAGCGAGAACTGGAAAATTGAATAGTCATGTGGAATAGGATTAAAGAGTTAATCCTTATTTGAAGAGTTCGGAATCAGCAATCAAGGAACCAAAATTTGAGAATAACATGGTGTTATCAAATTTGGCATTCAGTGACTTAAGGAATTCAACATTTCGCTCTTGTCTTCGGACAAGTAGGAGATTGAAGGAATTGTCCTTAGACATCCCGATAATTACTAAATATAAATAGGAATTAAATTATGAAGATAATAAAGTTAATTATTTTAGTAATCGTATTTTCTTGCTAGAGAATAAATATAATTAGTAGGACAATATTGGTTGGGCCTACAACTAAAATACATTAATCCTATGAGGTCACACATTGTAGCACAAGTTGGCCAAAGCAATCCAAATCCATTTAGGATTAGGGTTGGCCGGCCATAAGGGGAATAGGAGGAGAATTAGTTCTCCTAATTTGCATAGGATTCTTCTATTATTTATAAGATATAATATTAGCGTTTAGGCATCACTTTATTAAGCAGTTTCTTATTACAAGAGAGAGAGCTAGTGAAACCCTAATCTATTCCCCCCCTAATGGGCGCCTATATCATATAAAAGCAAGAGAATTCTTCTCTTTCGTTCTAGCAGACGATGGAATTCTTCTCTTCCATTCTAGCAGACGTTGGTGTTCAACTGGTGCTCGTAGACTGATTAGAGGAGCAACACTTGGGGCTCTCAGATTTTTGAAGCTTGCATACAACAGGAAAATCACGCGACAAATGTATATCTAATCCCTATTGAATGATTCATGTGTTTGATTATGTTTATGATCCTATGATAGATGTTAGGAAATTGTATCCTGAAATTCCGCTATATATGCATCTATATGTTCCTACAATACCAACGCTCCACCAGTTCCACAAATCTGGAAGACGGAACTTCCAAATTTGTATTCCTGGAACTAGACACAACAAACACACACAATAAACTAGAAATAACAAACCCACTAGAAATGGGGTATCAACACACCGCATATAGGGGATTACAGCCATCACAAAAATGGAACTTATTGAAAAACAACAAAAAAAACTAGTGAAAAAACAAAGAAAATTAAAGTAAGGAAGACGGTACACTCAGATCTGGAGCAAACGGACTCGCCACTTGCCAACCCGCTGCAACAAGGAAGAAGAGCCGACAAACCTTACTATGGAAAAGGCAGGAGGGGAGCTCGTTGGTGGTCGGGAACAGACGCGGCAGCGAACTCCCCTAAAGGAGCAAACCCTTGGTCAAAGGAAGAAGGTAGAGAGAGGCGAGAGAAAAATCTAAGAGAGAGAGAGGCGGTCACAGTCGGCAGAATGATTTACTCATTATCCTAAATGATACTTTTTAGAATGAAAGTAGAAGTTGCAAACTTAGAAAAAGATGAAAAAGTACTAGAGTATAGACAAATACTAAATTTGATTCTAAATTCGGAGGTACCATTTCCAAGACTTTACCTTGCAATTGAAATAGCTGGTAAGTGGTGACAAGACCTTGTAAAATGTATTAGTATATTAAAATAGAGCTTGGTTTGGCATCTCATTGTTGGAGTTAAGGGTGTTCATTTCGGATAATCTGATCCGATCCGTTCTGATCCGAAATTTCAGATCGGGAAAAATGCGATACGAATCCAATCCGAAAAAAATCGGATTTCCGAAATTTCGGATTGGATCGGATCGGATAATCGGATATTTCGGATATCCGGTCTTTAAAACGGGTATTTCGGACTGGATATCCGAAAAATTCCAGAGTTTCAGAAATTTCCGGATATCCGATTCGAAAATTCCGAAAGCTAAAAAACCGGATCGGATATCCGAATTAGGGGTGTAAGCGGATTGCGAAAAGTCCAGAATCCAATCCAGTCCAGTCCAAACTTGTCGGACTGGACTGGACTGAATTTTTTTTGGACTGGACTCGGACTCAAATTTTCGAGTCCAAATATTTTCTGACCGATTTGGACTCACCCTCTGAGTCCAATAAGTCCAGTCCAGTCCAAAAATATTTTTATATATAATATATATTTAATATTTATATATATAATATAAAAGATGTATGTGACTTATTGTATGGAATGGATATAATAAGCTTAATTTTTAAAATTTAATTATGAGAAAACGTTGTGAATCATTGAATCTAAATCGAGAAATAAAAAATACTTCCTCCGTTTTTTTTACATGTTACACTTTGACATTTACACTATTCACAAATTTCACTTTGACCATCGTCTGTGATTTATACGTGAATAAAAATATAGTCATGTGCGATATTGTTAGATTCGTTTTAATATGTATTTTTTTAATATGTACTTTTTATAATTTTTACAAATACAAAATTAGTGATATATGTCATCAAAGTTTTGCATTGGCATGTGTGAAAAGTGAAGTGTAACATGTAAAAAAAAAAGGAGGAAGTATAATAATCGGACTGGATTCGGACTCAAAAAAAATTATCGGGACTGGCTGACCGACTCAAAAATATTTGGATCGGACTTGGACTCAATTTCTCGAGTCCAAAAAACTTTGGACTGGATTTGGATTTGGCAAAGTCCAATCCAGTCCAATCCACTTACACCCCTAATCCGAATTACCAGATCGGATCGACCGGATCGTATGTTTATGAACACCACTAGTTGGAGTCTAAAACAGACTTCAACAAGGGTACCAAAATAATTTCATAGGTTGGAGTAACAAAGTATATGTAAGTTAGTACCAAATCACTGTAGAGCTTGGTACCAAAATAGTCACTTTGGTACTAATAATTTCACAGCGACGGTGAAGAAAACGGTCGTTAATGTTACAAACAGCGACTGCTTTGAGCCGTTGGTCATATAAAGCATACAACGACGGGTGAACCGTCGGTGAATATCAACGACGGTTTAAAGCCGTCGTTGATATTGTTAATGTAAATATGAAATTTTCTTTACCTTAGGCGACGGTCTTTAACGGTCACTGATTTCGAAGGGGGGTTAAAATGAAATTGCCTCTTTCAGTCGGGTTTATTTCAACGAGTTAAGAGAGAGAAATTACCTCAGTTCTCCCTTTCTCTCTCATAAAACCTCAGATCCAGTCACCTTCACTCCTCCCTCATACGCCCTCACCGGCGGTGGCGCGCGCATCTAACGGCGGTCGTGAAATCATGACTCGGAGTCTCTGACCTTCGGCTGGCTGCTGTTGCCTGGTTGCTTCGTAATCGCCAACCTGCAGCCGCAACGTTTTGGCTCGGAACTCGATGGACAACGGTGGACGGTGGACGGACAACCTCCAAAAGTCGTGACTCGTGACTAGGTACATCTTAATCTGCTCAATTTTGTTGATTTCTTATTTTACTTTACATATTAGGGTTTATCAATTTCATGAGAATTGGAAAATAAATTGCAATTTCACTTGTTAGGGGTGTTTATATATCATATTATATAATTTAGAATTGTTATAAATGTTAATTTTGTTGTTGTACTTTGATTTGGGTGTTATTGGTGTTTTAAAATTGAAATGGCATTATATTTGAATTGGGCATTATCAATGTTAATGCTAATTTTGTTGATTATATTTTATGGTCTATGGCAAATTGGCAACATGTTTCATTAGGATTTCTCTCGCTAAACTCCAGGGGTGTTCTCTATAAGTCTATATCCATTATCCGCAACTGCTATCTTGTTAGGGGTGTTCTCTATAAGTCTATATCCATTATCCGCAACTGCTATCTTGCTGGCCTTATCAGTCCCGTAATGTAAATTATGATGGTGTTTAATCTTTTGTCATTTGGTCACTCATCTAAGACAGTTTAAGGAATTATTACATTAGTAATTAGTTGCAGAGGTCCTTGCTACAAAGAAAAGTGTTGTTGTGACTACTTTTCTAGGGTCGTTATATCAAAATAGTGGTTTTTATGTAGAATTGTAACTTGGCTAATAGATTTACAGTGGCTAAATGCCTAAATTTATTGTTGGTAATTTATTATTGTTATATGTATTGTTGTTAATTTAATATAATTTGTTACAATGGCACTCACCAAAATCTCATTTGGCTTTGTCAATGTAGGTGGCCAAACACCACGCCCCGAGTGTAACACCCCGGAATTTCGCTCCTAAATTTTCTTGTTATTTTACCCTTCATTATTATTTTCCGTTAAAATTAGACTATTTTACTTCTTAAAATATATTATATCTTATGTTATTTGTTTTTCAACTTTTAAAATTTTATATTTATATTATTTATTTGATGAGAAATTATAGATTTTCTAGTATTTAGAAATACGCATTTCAGCTAGTATTTTTATTTATTCGATTTGAACTCGTCTGGACCGTGCGCACGACTTTTTAATGTGAAGTTTCAAACTCCTAAAAGTTGTCCACAATATCTGTATATTTGAAGCATTGGAGAGACCTTTTGATTACCTTATAACCCCCTTTGTAACCCCCACATTAATTCTCTTATTTTGGCTTTGTAACCCCTTTTCAACATCTCTTCTTATCCTTCTTTGGAGCTGTTATAACAGCATGATTTACTGTCCATAACCCTCCATTTCATTCGTCCATTTCAAGAGGGGAAGAGAAAACAGAAAGAAGAGTAAAGTTCATCCCGGATTTCCCTGTCACACCTTCACGAAAATGACGATATCTGGAGATCTAATCGTTGGATCGTCTTTAAATTTGGACAGCATGTTGAGAACATCTTTTTCGTCACTGTGACCGGAGCGATTTGGCATCCGAGTTTCAGATCGTCGGGAATCGTGGTCGAAACAGAACAATACATAATGAAAATGGAAGCAATTGGAGGTCTTCAAACGTAACTAATGGTTATGCCTTGGTTGATGAACTTTGTTGATGGATGTTCTTATAATACTTTTAGGCTGCTTGTTTCCTCATTTACCGATGTCTTGTTGTGAAGATGGATTCATGGCAATTCTACTCTTATTTTACTTTTTTTTTAATTAAAGTTAAGTTGTGAACTTTGTTATTGAAAGCTTTACTGTATACAATTACTAGTATGATAAATTGTTGGCTTTGTTAATAATTTAGTTCCATTCTTTTGCTTAGCTACAATATTTTTATGCTATGAAGTGCTTCTTATGAGTATTATAATCATGGTCTATATTGTGGGCTTGTATTTTTATTTTATCTTAATTAGATTATAGCATTTATTTGCTAAACATGTTTAATCCGTTTTTTTTAGCATGTTGAGGTTACTGTTAGTTAGGAAAAATTAACTAGCATGGCGCCATAAGTTGATGAATATCATGGTTGCCTATATTATGTGGTATTATTATTATGATGTGTGTTTTTTTGTATTTTGAGACAATGTTATTATTTATTATTATCATAATTATTTTGAGAAGAATATTATTTTGAATTGAAATTCTTGGATTGCGATCCTTGATTTCTACTGATTTGGTGTAAGGCCTTAAGGGCATCCGCTTGAGTTGATAATGAATTGTTGATGACTATGCGTATTATTTTAATTACTATTTTTGTTTGAGAGCAAGATATCCGGAAGGACGGAATCCCAAGGTGAAGAACATCCAATCATAGGACGGAATCCTAGGTATACCTTGGTTTTGTTGTCGTTCGAGAGGTCGGTGAGGAGGGAACCCTACACCGCACGGGGAGTATGACCATTCTTAGACACAGAGCGGTAGGGAACGTAACCCATAGGCTGTCTGGGAGATTGCAATCTGACATTACAATAGGAAGTGGGTTGTCCACTAGCGTTCAGCTCTCTCTCAAACTAATTATATTATTTTTATTACTTTAAACTTTGATGGTTTATGGTATTGATACTTGAGTTTATATATAAGTTGTTTATCCATTTTGTTTATTCTGTTATCTGTACCCTATTTATACTAAGCATGTTGTTGTATCTTTGTTTGAGTGTTATATTTGATTATTTGGAGTTGCTATTGAGATGTTTTTGTATAACTTGATTATTAAGGCTTTTATAACTCTTATATGGATCCTAATTGGGCTGGGAGAGCTGTTAGTTACTCCCCACTGATTGTGGATGTTTGTTGATTATTTTGCAGGTACTTTTGAAGCGTAATTATTTTCGTTTTGGGTAGTGGGAGAAATTTTATTTAGGATTTTTATTTCAGACGTTTTATTTTATATAAATTTACCATATTGGGATTTTGAGGTTGCTTTGCCTCTTTATGGATATTTTGGATTATTTTAATTGGATTTTATTTTTATTTAGCTTAATTTGATCTTTGATTAGAGTGACATTTCCGTCAGGCGATATTTCCGTTATCGCCTTTTCTCTAATAAAATGTTCTATTTTGTTTATTTTATGTTTATAAAATGACGGAGTGTTACAGTTGGTATCAGAGCAAATGATCAAAAAACTCTCATTGAGTTGCTACATATTCCATGAGAAATGTGTAGTTGTTGCATCTAAGATTATTGGTAGTAGGCGTTTGTCGTGTACACCTAACCAAAGATAAATTTCTCATACTCTCATGCACACTAAGCAAGTATAATGGAAGTAGGGGTCTATCCACAGGGAAACGGGGACGAGCTTTATATTTAGCGGGATCCAATACCTAGATTAAGCTAAGGGCCGAGAAACCTAATAACAAGGGGGGTTTCAAAAGAGTTATGATTAAACTACAACTAACTAGCATATAAACAAAATGAGAAATCAATATAAGAAGATCTTGAATCCGATAAACATCCACTTCAATTCATTATCGAACTTTGAACCTCCACTCTAATTATTTCCATGATTATCTATTGTTGAGAATTAATCTCGCATTCTCCTTATTCTTAGTTGAATAGCACGATCAGCGTGACTATAAAACCCTAACTAAAGGATAACCTAGTCCGATCAGCGTCTAAGTTCAATCCAATAGCAGCAATAAACATAGAGAACCAATAGACCTGCTAATGTCATACACGCGATAAACATTCAACAGTTGATTCAATTTCCCTAAGAAATAACCAAGACAATCTGCATCTAAGTTACTCCTTAGTTTGCTACAAATAGATAAAAGAATAAAACAATCCGATTCTATTCTTAAATCTAGCATTAGATTAATTACACAATCAAACTAGTAACGTTCCTAGCATAATTATGCAATAATCATAGAACACAATCATAGAAATTAAACCATAATCAAGGAAAATAGATAGAGAGGAAAGATCTCACAATAACGGTTGAAGCTTCATGTAAATCTTCTTCAAGAACAGTTCAAGCTACAATCCGATAGCATAAACTAAATCCAACATTGAAATCCCTAAAAACTAAACTAGAAAATGAAAACTAAAACTAGGAAATGAAAAACAAAGAGGAATGAAGAAGGAAAGAGGAAAAGAGGAGCATGAAGTAGGAAGGATGAAGAGAGGAGTATCCTCTCTCTCTCCTCAAGCTTACTGCTCCAAATCCTACATTTCGGCTCTCCTCTTCGTCCTCTCCGTCCTCCAGTTTCAAAAATAGGTTTTTGGGAGCTTTTAAACCCCGCACAAAACGTGGCCGCTGAACCGACTAAAGCGTCGCGAGTCGCGATACTGATCGCGAGTCGCGATGAGCTGACTGACATCCACAAGAATTAGCTATGCACAGGCTGGTCACGAGCCGCGGAGTACCTCGCGAGTCGCGAAGGCAGGGGTCGCGAGTCGCGACCTCCTTCGCGAGTCGCGATGTTGCTTGGGCGAGCTCATTCTTGTCGTGCAATGGTCGTGTCAGCCGGCCGATGCCGCCTTGGGCGATCTTGGGCATGCGGTGCTTGGGCTTGCGATCTTGGGCATGGTTGCGATGCGGTGGTGGAGCTTGGTTGTGGCGGAGCTTGGTTGGGTGAGACGATGTTGTGGAGTTGTTCCAACCATTCATGCTTCCAAGAGCTCTGAACTTACAACTTTAACAATAATTAATATACAAAATTCCGAACTTCCGCTAAGGTCGATTTATATGCAAACATTAACAATTATGAATAAATCCCTTAGCAAAGTGTACCTAAAATACCACAAAAACATCGTATAACTTGGGTGTATCAAATACCCCCACACTTGAACTTTACTTGACCTCGAGTAAACTCAAAAGTGAGAATCACCAAATAAATCATCACGCAAGCTATCGACACCAAACTACACTCTCCATCAACTACATCATCATCATCACATCTTAACAACATTCGCTCAAAACCTAAACGTAAGGGACGATGATTCCCCCACACTTAGATTCAAGCTCACCTGAAATATATAAAGACGTAACAACAATAATAACCAAAGAACACCAACAAGAATCAAAATGTCGCCTCACGACACACTAAACTATCAGCTCTCCCAAACCTCAAAAGATGACCTACTACTACTACAACTAACTTAGAATAGTAAGCCATGGAACAGAGACAAAAAGGGATAAATTCCACGCTTACTCCCAAAAACAAACAATCAACCAAAAGAATGTGAAAGCCAAAACAAATCTTCACAAAATCAAGGATGAATTCACCAACCTTACCCGAAAACGCTTTCCACCTTATGACACCATCTCCGGCAAATGAGTTTTCCAAATACATAATTCTCTCTTAATCTCTCATTTTGCCTAGGAGCCCTTCCGGGTTTTCATCCTAGCTTCTCACATTTTTTTTTCATCTCTCTTCTTTTTCCGGCTCACAAAACTCACCCGCTCAACTAGCTCTTTTTTGCATAGGCCGCCCTTTCGGGTTTTCGACCTATCCGAGCCCCCAATTTTTCCCGAGTCGCCCGCCCTTGCGGGTTTTCAACTCAGCGGGATTCACTTCATCATCATTTTTTTATTATTATTTTTTTTTTCAATTTTTTTTTTCATTCATTTTTTTTTCAAATTGAAATAAATACAACATAGATACATGAGAATGAGAATACCCTCCCCCCTACTTAAACTACACATTGTCCTCAATGTGTCGACTGACGACAATTAGAAGAAAAAGTAAACTGAAAATGGGGGGGGAAATCGAAAATCGGGTAAATCGAAGATCGAATGCTCAAAACTCAGGACAAACAATCCGTCAAACTCAAATTTCTTAACAACACCAACTCGAATCTCATAAATCAACTCACAACCCGCTCCCTCGAATCACTCAAACAAATGACAAATTCAAATTTTTAAATTTTTGAGATTTGCACCTAGCTTAAGAGATCGAAAAGATTCATTAACAATCTCAACCCTCTAGTTGTACCAACTCCTAGCTATTGAACTCCTCCTAACGGGTTTTCTTTTGTGGATTTTGGTTCCAAGTGGATTAAGATTGGTTGTGGATCTTTTTAGTGGGCGGGCGGTGGGTGAAAGAAAATTTGTTGTGGTGGTGGAAATTTGATGAGAAAATAAAGGAAAAGAAAGAAAATAAAAGGGGTCTCGGGTTGCCTCCCGAGAAGCGATGTTGTTTAAAGTCGTTAGCTCGACTTAGTACCTTGAGCTCAATAATTGGGCTTGTGCTCCATGTGTGACAATGGTGGCTCCATGTCAACCTCCAATTCAAGTACATGCAAAAAGATTCA
This sequence comes from Beta corolliflora, assembly GCA_947648045.1. Lineage (NCBI taxonomy): Eukaryota > Viridiplantae > Streptophyta > Magnoliopsida > Caryophyllales > Amaranthaceae > Beta > Beta corolliflora. The sequence goes on along the minus strand of CANSZD010000969.1, from coordinate 14,423 downwards.
GAAGAACTCTTGCAATGCATCGTTAGAGGTACAGTTTCAAAACAAGGTGGTAAGTCAGGAGGCTTTTTCCGCTCTTTCAACTCGGGCACCATAACCTGCACGTTAGTAGGAGGCACACAATCCTCAACCAAGACATCATCAGCATTCATCAACTCATCAACCTGCTCAATATCAAGAACATCATGCAAAACAGAGTCAACAATGTTAATAGAGCAAAGTGAGTTATCATCCTTAAGTAGAAGCTTAGGATCATTTATATCAAATGCCTCTACCTTCCCCTCAAACTCCAAGGTCAAAGAGCCAGGCGCAAACATCAATTTTAGTGCAAGATGTTTTCAAGAAAGGTCGCCCAAAAGGATTGGGGCGGCATGCTTATCGTGTTCCATCTCCAAAACATAAAAATCGGTAGGAAATTGCAATTTCCCAACCTTAACTAACACATCCTCTAATTTACCCCTAGGATAAACATTGGATCTATCGCCTAATTGAATCACCACACCGCTTCATGTAAATTGCCAAGTTTCAAAGACTTATACAATGAATATGGAATCACATTAATTGACGCACCTAAGTCTAACATGGCTTTAGGAAACATGGTGTCACCTATAGTACATGGGATGGTAAACATGCCTGGGTCATTGCACTTTTGAGGTAATTTCTTTTGAAAGATAGCAGAGACATGCTCGCTAGCCTTCACTTTTTGCACTACCTTTTGTTTTTGCTTTCTTTTCGAAGTACACAATTCTTTAAGGAACTTAGCATACCTTGGTACTTGATTTAAAGCATCAAAAAGGGGAATGTTTACCTCACATTTACGAAAGATTTCGTAAATGTCTTTGTTGCGCTCGCATTGCGGGTTTCTCTCAATGCCTCGGGAAATGGTGGCTCGGGTTCATATGGTGGAGGAGGTGATTTTCGGACTTCCTCCTCTTGTTGAGGTGGCAATGATTCACACTGTTGTCGGATCATGCTCGATCACCTCTTCCACGATCTCTTTGTCTCGAACCACCAACCTCTCTTTGCTTGCAATTTCCGCTCCACTCCTCAATGTGACAAAGACTCACGTTCATTTTAGGGTTGAGTTCTGTTTGGGATGGCAACCTCACCGAATCCCCAGCCTCCAACTTGGTTACAGCTCCTGCTATTTGGCTTACTTGGCTCTCCAAGTTCTTGATGCTCGATCGGGTTTCCTCTTGGAACTGCACCATGTTACCCTGCATGTTAGTCACAAATTAGTTAAAGCATTTAACATTTCTTCAGTGGACATGCTAGAGCTCGAGTCTTGGCCTTGGGGCCTAGGATAAGGGTGTGGTGGTGGCTCGTTATAGTCTTTGTTGTTGATGTTGATTGCCAAATCTGAAGTTAGAATGATCTCTCCACCCTTGCTCGGAGGCATAGGAGTAGGGATCATGTCTCCGTAATGCTTGTTGGCCTTGAAAACCTACGGTTTGACCTCTTCCCTAAATTCTTCTTGCATTTGAGGGCAAACATCGCATGATGATCTAAAGAACAAATTCTACAAGCTTTTACCGTTGAACTCTATTGTTCTTTACCATGAACTCACGCATCATCGATGTAAGAGCTTGTACTTGATCCTCGGCCTTTGAAGAGCTAGAACCCTGGACTTTCAACATTTGCTTTACGATGATTCGATCTTCTATTGAATCGTCTCGAGCCTTCGGCTAGTTCTTCAATGAGTTCTCTAGTTTGCAGTTGGGGTTTTGTTTATGAAAGAACTTCCACTAGCAAAGATTCACCATTCGCACATCTTCGTCGGAAGAACCATTGTAAAAGTACAAAATGAGGTCTTCATCAGAATAGCCATGATATGGACAACTAGCACAAAGTTTCTTGAACCTCTCCCAATATTCGTAGAAAGACTCATCGTGTTTCTGCTCAATATTGCTGATTTCCTTCTTTAATGTTGATGACTTAGAAGCTGGAAAGAACTTCTCAAGAAATCGCTTCTTCATTTCAACCCAAGTGGAAATGCAACCAGGAGGAAGATAATATAACCAATCTTTAGCTCCATCCTTCAAAGCAAAAGGAAAAGCTCTCAACTTGATTTGTTCATCCTTTGCTCCACTTGGTTTCATGCTAGTACAAACCACGTGAAACTCCAAAAGAAATTTGTTTGGATCTTCTCCATTGAGCCCATGGAACGAAGGAAGCAAGTGTATCAACCCCGACTTCAATTCAAAAGTAGTGCCTTCATCAAGAGCCGGAAATGAGATGCACAATGGTTGTTGATCAAGGTTAGGAGCCGTGAGCTCCCTCAAGGTACGAGTTTCAATTCTCGGAGGCATCTCTTCCTCCACTTCAACGTTAAAAGATGATTCTTGAAAATTTTCTCGTAAAATGTTTCTCCACCTGAAAAGAGTCAATTCTAATTCGGGATCGTCATGCAAAGATTCTTTGTTAGTAGTACGAGTGTTAACCATAAACAAAGAGCACAAGCAATACAATCCAAAAACACACGCTATATACAAACAAGTAACACCGTTTCCCCGGCAACGGCGCCAAAATTTGGTAGTAGGCGTTTGTCGTATACACCTAACCAAAGATAAATTTCTCCTACTCTCATGCACACTAAGCAAGTATAATGGAAGTAGGGGTCGTATCCACAGGGAAACAGGGACGAGCTTTATATTTAGCGGGATCCAATACCTAGATTAAGCTAAGGGCCGAGAAACCTAATAACAAGGGGGGTTTCAAATAGATTTTCAAGTAGATTATAAACAAACTAAAATTAACTAGCATATAAACAAAATGAGAAGTCAATATAAGAAGATCTTGAATCCGATAAACATCCACTTCAATTTCATTATCGATCATTGAACCTCCACTCTAATTATTTCCATGATTATCTATTGTCGAGAATTAATCTCGCATTCTCCTTATTCTTAGTTGAATAGCACGATCAGCGTGACTATAAAACCCTAACTAAAGGATAACCTAGTCCGTTCAGCGTCTAAGTTCAATCCAATAGCAGCAATAAACACTGAGAACCAATAGACCTGCTAATGTCATACACGCGATAAACATTCAACAGTTGATTCAATTTCCCCAAGAAATAACCAAGACGATCTGCATCTAATTTACTCCCTAGTTTGCTACAAATAGATAAAAGAATAAAACAATCTGATTCTATTCTTAAATCTAGCATTAGATTAATTACACAATCAAACTAGTAACGTTCCTAGCATAATTATGCAATAATCATAGAACACAATCATAGAAATTAAACCATAATCAAGGAAAATAGATAGAGAGGAAAGATCTCACAATAACTGTTGAAGCTTCATGTAAATCTTCTTCAAGAACAGTTCAAGCTACAATCCGATAACATAAACTAAATCCAACATTGAAATCCCTAAAAACTAAACTAGAAAATGAAAACTAAAACTAAGAAATGAAAAACAAAGAGGAATGAAGAAGGAAAGAGGAAAAGAGGAGCATGAAGTAGGAAGGATGAAGAGAGGAGTATCCTCTCTCTCTCCTCAAGCTTACTGCTCCAAATCCTACATTTCGGCTCTCCTCTTCGTCCTCTCCGTCCTCCAGTTTCAAAAATAGGTTTTTGGGAGCTTTTAAACCCCGCACAAAACGTGGCCACTGAACCGACTAAAGCGTCGCGAGTCGCGATACTGATCACGAGTCGCGATGAACTGACTGACATCCACAAGAATTAGCTAGGCACAGGCTGGTCGCGAGCTGCGGAGTACCTCGCGAGTCGCGAAGGCAGGGGTCGCGAGTCGCGATGCTGCTGGGCAGGCTCATTGCTGTGCGATGGCTGTGCTGCTGGCCGATGCTGCTGGGCGATGCTGGGCATGCGGTGCTTGGACTTGCGATGCGGCTGGTGGAGCTTGGTTGTGGCGGAGCTTGGTTGGTGAGACGATGTTGTGGAGTTGTTCCAACCATTCATGCTTCCAAGAGCTCGGAACTTACAACTTTAACAATAATTAATATACAAAATTCCGAACTTCCGCTAAGGTCGATTTATATGCAAACATTAACAATTATGAATAAATCCCTTAGCAAAGTGTACCTAAAATACCACAAAAACATCGTATAACTTGGGTGTATCAATTATTAGTATCTTAGTCTTCAAGAAAAGTTCTTAGTGAGAGTTACTTGGATAGGAAGAAAGCCCCGGGAATTATTTTTTGTTAAACGATGTGCTATATGTTTTTTCTTATGTGGTATTTAGTGAGGTTTAGCAAGGACTAACATTTTTGTTCTTGCAGAGTACCTCCAAGGCGTTAATTAGATGCCGGAAACAAAGTTGTATATATGTAGTCGTCGTATAGCGTATTTTCGTGTCGTTTCAAGTTTCGAGGACGAAACTTTCTTAAGGGGGAGTGATTGTAACACCCCGGAATTTCGCTCCTAAATTTTCTTGTTATTTTACCCTTCATTATTATTTTCCGTTAAAATTAGAATATTTTACTTCTTAAAAATATTATATCTTATGTTATTTGTTTTTCAACTTTTAAAATGTTATATTTATATTATTTATTTGATGAGAAATTATAGATTTTCTAGTATTTAGAAATACGCGTTTCAGCTAGTATTTTTATTTATTCGATTTGAACTCGTCTGGACCGTGCGCAAGACTTTTTAATGTGAAGTTTCAAGCTCCTAAAAGCTGTCCACAATATCTGTATATTTGAAGCATTGGAGAGACCTTTTGATTACCTTATAACCCCCTTTGTAACCCCCCACTTTAATTCCCTTATTTTGGCTTTGTAACCCCCTTTCAACATCTCTTCTTATCCTTCTTTGGAGCTGTTATAACAACATGATTTACTGTCCATAACCCTCCATTTCATTCGTCCATTTCAAGAGGGGAAGAGAAAACAAAAAGAAGAGTAAAGTTCATCCCGGATTTCCCTGTCACACCTTCACGAAAATGATGATATCTGGAGATCTAATCGTTGGATCGTCTTTAAATTTGGACATAATGTTGAGAACATCTTTTTCGTCACTGTGACCGGAGCGATTTGGCATCCGATATTCAGATTCTCGGGAATCGTGGTAGGAACAGAACAATATATAATGGAAATGGAAGCAATTGGAGGTCTTCAAAGGTAACTAATGGTTTTCCTAGAACGATTAGAATTCGTATAGGGATTATTTAGTTTTAATAGTTAAGTTTAGGCTAGTTTTAGGTTAGGACTTTTGGTGGAAAATTATATGTTATTGTGGGTTTGTATTCTTGCTTATATATAATATGTACATTACGTTGTTGTGACTTGTGAATGTCCCTGATTTTCATGTCTTACTAATATGATTATATGCTTAAATTATGTGTTGAGTAATGAGTTATTGGTTTAGAGAATAAATTGTAAACTTCTTGTAGTTCATGCGAGTTCATGGTTTGTTGGGAAACTTTTGTAATATGAGACTACTATATTGATTACTTATGTTCAACTATTATGAGGTGCAAGATTTCACCACGAGTTTGGTATGTAGTGTTTGGATGCCTTGGTTGATGAACTTTGTTGATGGATGTTCTTATAATACTTTTAGTCTCGCTTGTTTCCTCATTTACCGATGTCTTATTGTGAAGATGGATTCATGGCAATTCTACTCTTATTTTACTTTTTTTTTAATTAAAGTTAAGTTGTGAACTTTGTTATTGAAAGCTTTACTGTATACTATTACTAGTATGATAAATTGTTGGCTTTGTTAATAATTTGGTTCCATTCTTTTGCTTAGCTACAATATTTTTATGCTATGAAGTGCTTCTTATGAGTATTATAATCATGGTCTATATTGTGGGCTTGTACTTTTATTTTATCTTAATTAGATTATAGCATTTATTTGCTAAACATGTTTATTCCGTTTTTTTTAGCATGTTGAGGTTACTGTTAGTTAGGAAAAATTAACTAGCATGGCGCCATAAGTTGATGAATATCATGGTTGCCTATATTATGTGGTATTATTATTATGATGTGTGTTTTTTTGTATTTTGAGACAATGTTATTATTTATTATTATCATAATTATTTTGAGAAGAATATTATTTTGAATTGAAATTCTTGTGTTGCGATCCTTGATTTCTACTGATTTGGTGTAAGGCCTTAAGGGCATCCGCTTGAGTTGATAATGAATTGTTGATGACTATGCGTATTATTTTAATTACTATTTTTGTTTGAGAGAAAGATATCCGGAGGGACGGAATCCCAAGGTGAAAAACATCCAACCATAGGACGGAATCCTAGGTATACCTTGGTTTTGTTGTCGTCCGAGAGGTCGGTGAGGACGGAACCCTACACCGCATCGGGAGTATGGCCATTCTTAGACACAGGCAGTAGGGAACGTAACCCATAGGCTGTCTGGAGATTGCGATTTGACATTACAATTGGAAGTGGGTTGTCCACTAGCGTTCAGCTCTCTCTCAAACTAATTATATTATTTTTATTACTTTAAACTTTGATGGTTTATGGTATTGATACTTGAGTTTATATATAAGTTGTTTATCCATTTTGTTTATTTTGTTATCTGTACCCTATTTATACTAAGCATGTTGTTGTATCTTTGTTTGAGTGTTATATTTGATTATTTGTAGTTGCTATTGAGATGTTTTTGTATAACTTGATTATTAAGGCTTTTATAACTCTTATATGGATCCTAATTGGGCTGGGAGAGCTGTTAGTTACTCCCCACTGATTGTGGATGTTTGTTGATTATTTTGCAGGTACTTTTGAAGCGTAATTATTTTCGTTTTGGGTAGTGGGAGAGATTTTATTTAGGATTTTTGTTTCAGACGTTTTATTTTATATAAATTTACCATATTGGGATTTTGAGGTTGCTTTGCCTCTTTATGGATATTTTGGATTATTTTAATTGGGTTTTATTTTTATTTAGCTTAATTTGATCTTTGATTAGAGTGACATTTCCGTCATGCGATATTTCCGCTATCGCCATTTCTCTAATAAAATGTTCTATTTTGTTTATTTTATGTTTATAAAATGACGGAGTGTTACAGTTGGTATCAAAGCAAATGATCCAAAAACTCTCATTGAGTTGCTACATATTCCATGAGAAATGTGTAGTTGTTGCATCTAGGATTATTAGTATCTTAGGCTTCAAGAAAAGTTCTTAGTGAGAGTTACTTGGATAGGAAGAAAGCCCCAGGAATTATTTTTTGTTAAACGATGTGCTATATGTTTTTTCTTATGTGTTAGTTAGTGAGGTTTAGCAAGGACTAACATTTTTGTTTTTGCAGAGTACCTCCAAGGCGTTATTTAGATGCCCGAAACAAAGTTGTATATATGTAGTCGTCGTATAGCGTATTTTCGTGTCGTTTCAAGTTTCGAGGACGAAACTTTCTTAAGGGGGAGTGATTGTAACACCCCGGAATTTCGCTCCTAAATTTTCTTGTTATTTTACCCTTCATTATTATTTTCCGTTAAAATTAGAATATTTTACTTCTTAAAAATATTATATCTTATGTTATTTGTTTTTCAACTTTTAAAATGTTATATTTATATTATTTATTTGATGAGAAATTATAGATTTTCTAGTATTTAGAAATACGCGTTTCAGCTAGTATTTTTATTTATTCGATTTGAACTCGTCTGGACCATGCGCACGACTTTTTAATGTGAAGTTTCAAGCTCCTAAAAGCTGTCCACAATATCTGTATATTTGAAGCATTAGAGAGACCTTTTGATTACCTTATAACCCCCTTTGTAACCCCCCACTTTAATTCCCTTCCCTTATTTTGGCTTTATAAACCCCCTTTCAACATCTCTTCTTATCCTTCTTTGGAGCTGTTATAACAACATGATTTACTGTCCATAACCCTCCATTTCATTCGTCCATTTCAAGAGGGGAAGAGAAAACAAAAAGAAGAGTAAAGTTCATCCCGGATTTCCCTGTCACACCTTCACGAAAATGATGATATCTGGAGATCTAATCGTTGGATCGTCTTTAAATTTGGACATAATGTTGAGAACATCTTTTTCGTCACTGTGACCGGAGCGATTTGGCATCCGATATTGAGATCCTCGGGAATCGTAGTCGGAACAGAACAATACATAATGGAAATGGAAGCAATTGGAGGTCTTCAAAGGTAACTGATAGTTTTCCTAGAACGATTAGAATTCGTATAGGGATTATTTAGTTTTAATAGTTAAGTTTGGGCTAGTTTTAGGTTAGGACTTTTGGTGGAAAATTATATGTTATTGTGGGTTTGTATTCTTGCTTATATATAATATGTACATTACGTTGTTGTGACTTGTGAATGTCCCTGATTTTCATGTCTTACTAATATGATTATATGCTTAAATTATGTGTTGAGTAATGAGTTATTGGTTTAGAGAATAAATTGTAAACTTCTTGTAGTTCATGCGAGTTCATGGTTTGTTGGGAAACTTTTGTAATATGAGACTACTATATTGATTACTTATGTTCAACTATTATGAGGTGCATGATTTCACAACAATTTGGTATGTAGTGTTTGGATGCATTGGTTGATGAACTTTGTTGATGGATGTTTTTATAATACTTTTAGTCTGCTTGTTTCCTCATTCACCGATGTCTTGTTGTGAAGATGGATCGATGGCAATTCTACTCTTATTTTACTTTTTTTTTAATTAAAGTTAAGTTGTGAACTTTGTTATTGAAACCTTTACTGTATACTATTACTAGTATGATAAATTGTGGGCTTTGTTAATAATTTAGTTCCATTCTTTTGCTTAGCTACAATATTTTTATGCTATGAAGTGCTTCTTATGAGTATTATAATCATGGTCTATATTGTGGGCTTGTACTTTTATTTTATCTTAATTAGATTATAGCTTTTATTTGCTAAACATGTTTAATCCGTTTTTTTTAGCATGTTGAGGTTACTGTTAGTTAGGAATGATTAACTAGCATGGCGCCATAAGTTGATGAATATCATGGTTGCCTATATTATGTGGTATTATTATTATGATGTGTGTTTTTTTGTATTTTGAGACAATGTTATTATTTATTATTATCATAATTATTTTGAGAAGAATATTATTTTGAATTTAAATTCTTGGGTTGCGATCCTTGATTTCTACTGATTTGGTGTAAGGCCTTAAGGGCATCCGCTTGAGTTGATATTGAATTGTTGATGACTATGCGTATTATTTTAATTACTATTTTTGTTTGAGGGCAAGATATCCGGAGGGACGGAATCCCAAGGTGAAGAACATCCAACCATAGGACGGAATCCTAGGTATACCTTGGTTTTGTTGTCGTCCGAGAGGTTGGTGAGGACGGAATCCTACACCGCATCGGGAGTATGGCCATTCTTAGACACAGGCAGTAGGGAACGTAACCCATAGGCTGTTTGGAGATTGCGATCTGATATTACCATAGGAAGTGGGTTGTCCACTAGCGTTCAGCTCTCTCTCAAACTAATTATATTATTTTTATTACTTTAAACTTTGATGGTTTATGGTATTGATACTTGAGTTTATATATAAGTTGTTTATCCATTTTGTTTATTCTGTTATCTGTACCCTATTTATACTAAGCATGTTGTTGTATCTTTGTTTGAGTGTTATATTTGATTATTTGGAGTTGCTATTGAGATGTTTTTGTATAACTTGATTATTAAGGCTTTTATAACTCTTATATGGATCCTAATTGACCGGGAGAGCATTGTTCTACTCCATCGATTATGGATGTTTGTTGATTATTTTACAGGTACTTTTGAAGCGTAATTATTTTCGTTTTGGGTAGTGGGAGAGATTTTATTTAGGATTTTTGTTTCAGACGTTTTATTTTATATAAATTTACCATATTGGGATTTTGAGGTTGTTTTGCCTCTTTATGGATATTTTGGATTATTTTAATTGGGTTTTATTTTTATTTAGCTTAATTTGACCTTTGATAAGAGTGACATTTTCGTCCGGCGATATTTCCGCTATCGCCATTTCTCTAATAAAATGTTCTATTTTGTTTATTTTATGTTTATAAAATGACGGAGTGTTACACCGAGTGCCGTCACCTGTGTCTTGGAGCCCCCTTGTCGCCTCTAGGTACTCTTTAATTTTTAAAATCTTTAATTTTAATAGTAAATATAGTTTATATGGTTAATTGCTTAATTTTATGTTTAAATTTTGCTAAATGCTTAAAGGTTACCGTTTAATAATTGATTTTCTACATGATGTAGGATTACGTTGCATTTTGGTGTTTCTCTTTGGCTTAATTGTAAGGTTAGTAGCAATTTTGACCATATTTTGTCTTCAATTTATATTTTTAGTAATTTTGTTTTATGAATATATTTTTAGTATTGAATATAGGGTATTTTATATTGTTTTTGTTCATGTAAATTCTATAATTTAATTTTTGTGTATGATTTTCATCATGAAATGTAATGTATTAAAAAAACTTTTGTTTAGAGAATGTTAAAAACTATATAATTGTATAAGTTTAAGTTACTATAAGTTTAATTGTATAAGTTTAAGTTACTTTAATTGTATAAGTTTAAGTTACTATATAATTATCACAATAGTTTATATAATGGTTCGTTTATTAAAGGTAATAAAAGTTAAAAACTATATAATTATGACATTAATTAATTTATTGCACATTCCTTTATTTAGTTTACACTATTTGAAATGTTTATATTGTTTTTGAAATATTTGTTTTCGTGGAAATAGTTTGGATAATGTTATAAATTTAATTTAAGTGTTTAAATAAATATGTTTGCATCATCATGTGCCTAGATACCCGCTCAAGGTATACTAATTAGGAGTATATCTTGAATAGTCCCCGATTGGGGACCGCCTTGGACGTTTGACCTCACTTAGGTGGTGAATGTATGCCTTTTTTCAATTCTATGTAATATCCTAAGTGGTGTTTCGTATGTTGTTCTCTGGTACATATGTAAGCTTTTACTGAAGCTCACATTGTGTACTTGGAGAACTCATGGGAAATGTTGCCGGATTTTACGTAGAAGCGAATAGTCGGCATACATTCACTAGTGGGGTTAGACGTCCAAGAATGGGTTTGGTTGGAGTGATAAGGACCTTTGGACATCATTTTAAATATATATGCATTTCACACGTATATTTTAATTGTACGTATGTTGGTTGTTAATGAGTATTGTGATTGAAATGGTTTAGAATTGTATAATTGGTCACCATGAAACGGAAGGAGCGTCAGTGGATGTATGATAGATACGACAATGGGCGTAACTTGAGGCTCGAGTTCTCGAGGGGGTTAGATGAATTCATTGACTTTGCAAAGCAATCCCGAAAACCCGTGTAAGGATGAAGTTAGATGCCCGTGTCCGAAATGCAAGAACAGACGGATGCATGACGCAGACATGATTAAAGTGCATTTGTATAGCAAGGGATTTATACTCGATTACTACTGTTGGTATTTTCATGGTGAAGAGTTACCTCTAATATGCACAAGAGCTATCTAATCCATACCGTGAAATGGTTTTCGATGCTCTTGGGAATAACTCAACCGGTCCACCGTTGAAGAGCCTAGTGGAATGGAGGAGGAGCCTAATCCTCAAGCAAAGGTGTTCTTGACCTATTAAAGGCTTTTGAGGAACCACATTGTACGAAGGGATCTCCATGTCCGTGTTGGAAATGGCATCTAGGAATAGTATCTTTGAAGTGTGAGTACAATTTGCTACATAGGTGTGTTGATGCGTTTGCTTCATTAATGAAAGAAGCGATACCTAACAACAACATGAGTAACACATTTTACGATACGAAGAAGATCTCGAGGGATTAGAGCTTCCCACGAGAAGATTCATGCGTGCCCTAAAGGTTGTATGTTATTTTGAGAACTTGGAGTGCACCACTGACAAGATGTAGAGTGTGCGATAGCGGATACAAGAGGACTTATAATGGGTCTTTAGTTCCAATGAAAGTGCCGATTTATTTCCCAATCACACCGAGATTGCAGAGGTTGTATGCAACAAAGAATGTTCTGTCAAGAAATGACATGGCATACCAAAAATCCAAGAGTCAAAGACAAAATGGCTCACCCTAACGACCGTGAAGCTTGGAAGCATTTGGATAGATCCTTTGGCGAACTTGCATCCGAGCCTGGGACCGTTCGGCTCGGTTTGTGTACCGATGGGTTTGGTCCACATGGAAAGTTTGGGGGTCAATATTCATGTTGGCGTGGTCATCTTAACCCCCCGTACAACGCACACATCGATGTGCATGAAAAAACCCTTCATGTTCCTTTCGTTGCTCGTTCCTCGGTCCTAAAAATCCGAAGGGAAACTCCCTACCGCTCCCGAGTTGTTCTTAAGACTCATTTTAAGACCGCTCCCGGAAAAGGAGAAATTCCAAAGAAACAAGAAAGCAAAGCAAATCTCGGTACATACTTAAACATATATTTAAATTAGTTTGATTGAAAATACAAAATATTGGCAAGTTAGAACCATATATAGGCAAATATAGGGCATTTTAAGCCATTTCACTTGAAAATGAATGCATATGGAGTAGTTTAAGATATTTTAAGTTATAAACACCTCAAATATCATATATATAGTTAGTTTAATGTATTTATAAGTAGTTTGATTGAAAATACAAAATATAGGCAAGTTAGAACCAAATATAGGCCTTTTGAGGCCATTTTAGGCCATTTTACTTCAAAATGAATGAATATGAGTAGTTTGAAGTTAGTTTAAGTTATAAACACCTCAAACATCATATATATAGTTAGTTTAATGTATTTATAAGTAGTTTTGATTGAAAATACAAAATATAGGCAAGTTAGAACATATATAGGCCTTTTTTGAGGCCATTTTACTTGAGAATGAATGAATATGAGTAGTTTGAAGTTAGTTTAAGTTATTGAAAATACAAAATATAGGCAAGTTAGAACCAAATATAGGCCTTTTCGAGGCTATTTTAGGCCATTTTACTTCAAAATAAATGAATATGAGTAGTTTGAAGATAGTTTGAATTATAAACACCTCAAACATCATATATAGTTAGTTTAATGTATTTATAAGTAGTTTTGATTAAAAATATAAAATATAGGTAAGTTAGAACCATATATAGGCCTTTTGAGGCCATTTTTGGCCATTTTACTTGAGAATGAATGTTTATGAGTAGCTCAAGTTAGTTTAAGTTATAAACACCTCAAACATCATATATATAGTTAGTTTAATGTATTTATAAGTAGTTTTGATTGAAAATACACAATATAGGCAAAGTTAGAACCAAATATAGGCCTTTTGAGGCCATTTTAGGCCATTTTACTTGAAAATTAATGAATATGAGTAGTTTAAGTTACTTTCGCTTATAAACACATCAAACATCATATATATAGTTAGTTTCATGTATTTATTAGTAGTTTTCATTGAAAATACAAAATATAGCCATGTTAGAACTAAATATACGCCATTTTAGCCCATTTTAGCATTCATTTTAGTAGTTTTACTTGAATATGAGTACATTTAACCAAATGCAGGAGACATACAACAAGAAGTCGGGATGATCGTAGCCACTCAAAAGGGTCACAAATTCGAACCCTAACTGTTGTATCGGGAGACAATGGCGGAGGAACAGAGGAAAAGTGCAGTGGGTCGGGTCGTGGAGATCATTTCAGACTACAACTCTTCATCAGTAGGAGATGGCGCTCTTCACAACCATATGAGCCGACTTTTTCTCTACGAGGCGCAGGGAGGCAAAGGTCGCCGCACGGATGGAAGAGGTGGAGGCAAGGGTCGCAAAGACGAGTGAAGAGTTGCTTCTGCCCTCATAGAGGAAATGATGAGGAACATGTCTAGTTTCTAGGCCACATGTTCTAAAGTTGCAACCTGTGCCCTCCCACAACGCAATTTAAGATGACCTAGGGTCTGGGTGGTGACAGTATGCTTCAGACACCCTGACAAGCTGTACTTTTTTTGGTTTTGGAACCAGGTAACTAACTTATAGTTTCTACACGTTTAGTCTAACTATATGCATTTAGTGTCAATATTTATCTAAGATCTCGCTTTGTTTCTAGATGTGTCGGGTTATTTTTTTGGAACCCGACTTCTACTTTATTTCCGACACCGGGATCTATTTTATGATATATATATTTAATCTAGGTAGTTTGTCTAACTATAGACATTTAGTGTCTATATTTATCTAAGATCTAGCTTATTAGTTTCTAGATTTGTTGATATATATTTTTGTAGAACCCGACTTCTACTTTATTTCCCGACACCGGGATCTATTTTGTACATAATTTTAATCTATATCATGTAATTATATAAGTATCTACGCAAATCGTAATATATATCAAAATTGCATATTTTTGTAATTGAAAATATTGAATGTGATGGAGAACAACGTTTAGTGTAGTATATTTAGTTATACGCCGCAGTATACATGTTTAATTATAATTTGGAACAAGATTATATAAATTAACGTAATTTTTAAAAAATAACGACGGCTAAACATTGAAAACAACGAC